>OX465275.1:46095555-46513055 GCA_949987645.1 Tachina grossa | reverse complement strand
TAGTTAATTTATTTTTTTATTAGCACTGGATATACAGTCAAGTGATATACATATGTAATTCTTACAATTGCAGTGTGGCAGTTGTAATCAAAGTGAGAGCTCTAAGACATATTCATATAAAGTAGACACGCTTCAATTTGCTTTGAAATATTCATGCTACAATATGTGTGTTCACATCTAACATACATATGCATAGTCAAATTTCACCTTACCAGTTGAGACCACCTAATATGAATTCGCCTTGTAGCGCAACCTGTTGAACTCATCTTATTGTTTACACCTGACAAATCAAGGCATTTTTATATAAGGTAGGGTCGGTTCAATTCACTAAAATATGCGTTGACATCTGACAACTACACGCAGCGAAAGTAGTCACCTGGGTAATTGAGACGACCTAATATGAATTCGTCTTGTGGTAAATTTCTATTATGATAAATGTCTACACCAAAATATGTCTGTAAAATTTTTATATTGATTATTAAATAAATTTTGTTAATTATCATGACATAAATGTATGAGGTGAAGGCACTAGATAAAGTGTGAATAAATATGTATGTATGTACATGGTTTTATATAAAAACTTTTATGTTTAATTAAAAGTTAAACAAAATATTTTTAAATGTTTTTCATCAAATTAATGTCTTTTTTATTCGCTGATTATCAATTACATTCTGTAATAATAATTAAGTGAAATTAAAAGTCCTTTAATCATTTGCAATCCATTAAATGCAAAATACAAAGAACACGTAAAAATACATATAATATGAATATTTAATAACATGACTGAAACAAAAATCTCTCTATAATCTTTTTTTTATGATTTTAATTTTAAATTAAGCAAAGTGAGCAGTTAACAAACAAAACGACTTAGTTTTTACTAGAAAAAAATGCAATAATTTTCCATTAAATCATACAAAAGTAGAAAAGCAGAAAAAAATTATTAAAATTTAATATCTATTATAAATGTGCTAAATAAAATATTATAAAAAACAACACTTACACGATATAAAACTAACTAACTACTAAAAATAAATTATGAAGCCAACAGAAGAAGATTTTTAATTAAACAATAGAAATAATGGCGAGAAACATTAAAAATGATTATAAAATAATAAAAGTTGCTGTATGACATGTAGCACAGTGGCGTTAAATAAAACAAAAAGTGATATTATTCAAATGTATAATTAATAATTTTTATTAACAAAAAAATGTTGATTGCTGCAACTATTAACTATTTAACTGATTTGCATTTGTGTGCACATTTAAACTCATCATATCGTCGGTTGGTTTCTGGTTTGCGGCACAGTATATTCCAAATACATTATGTCTGCAGCAAACCAGAAACCAACCGACGATATATTGAATATCATTTACTGGATTCTGTACCGGTGTTTTGTTACTTTGCGAGAAGTTTTCGCTTTGAGAAAAATTAAACAATTATATTGGTTGTCCTGTTTTCCACAGGCTGATTCATATAAAACCTGAAAGAAGCTTTTAAACAATATGAGGACGTTGTTTCACAGAATGATTACAAACTTTTCTTTCGTCTGGAAGAGTTCTCACCAAAGTTACAGAACATAGGCACTGGATAGCATCGATCGTTATGTCTCAGCCTGAAATTTCAGTCTTATATAAAGAGTTTTACTGGAAATTTATTGTAATGTTTTAGCACAAGAAAAATTCGTCAAATCAGTTAAAAAAAAGTTTTAACGAAATTCATGAACAATTTGTTAATATTATTGCTCAATCCGAATTGCAAAAGCTTGATGGGTTATAGTTGGTCGGTTGATTTTTTCCTAACAACAAATTACTACTAGGTACTCAAGAAGTCGTATAAAAATTTTATTAACTGCATTTGTGTGCGAAAATAATGAATGGCAAAGTTGGAGTAGAAAGACAAGAAAACAATGAATGAAAAATTAAAAAAAAACTAAGAATCATCAGCAGCTGGACAGACCAAGGACGGGCACCCGCGCAACTTAATAAATTAATTTTTAGATTATTTTTTATTTGAGTTATTGTGAATTTTTAATTTTTCAAGAAATACTTTGCGACCGTTGGTAAAACACGTTGGTTTACCAAGTTGTATCTTTCGCACACAAGCTATACAACAACGTGTACAACATTAGAGTACAACTTTATTTCTTAAACTTTTTTTGAGCAAACGTGACATCGGGTACCACTGCGAAACGAAGAAGAACGACGAAAAAAGGAAAACGGGAAAAAGAATTTGGTCGAAGGAGTGAAAGCACTAAAAAAAGTAGGCCAGAGGACTGTAAAAATTATATGACAATTTCGATGCATATGCATAAACACACTTTTATTAAATTAAATAAAATCACTTATTTCCTAAACTTTCCAACCTGTCTAACAGACTAGACAAGTCTACTGTCTATACAACTTGCCAAAAATCAAATCTTTTTAATCTTTCTTTCAGACACAACCTCATACAACGACCCTACAAACTTTGCAATCTCATACACAACCTGCAAATGTTGAACGAGCAGACGCAAAGTGTCTGGATTGCTTAAGAGTATATTATTAATATTTTTAGGACGATGTATGCGTATGTGTTTGTGTGTATGTGTAAGAATGGCTGAAAAGAGCAAATTCGAATTTGGTTAAATTTTAAAAATGTTCTAACTTCTCTTAGACGACCTCATGAGATAATGAAGCGGTTCGGTTTTGCAGGTTTCAAACATTTAAAACAAAAATTTTTCTTAAAATATGTTTGAAAATGCTAAACCAATCTAATCTAAAATCTAATCACATCTTAAAGGAAAAATATAGATATTGAAAATGGTGCTTTATTTGAATAACTCCAAAAATGCTTGTGGAAGCGGTTTTTTCCATTCGTCTTGTTTTTAAAAAATGAAAAAGTGTGTCCAATGCTTTTTCGAACTAAGTCAGTTTATTGATTCGGGAGGTATCATTGTAAAAGTTTTTCGAAAATATTTTTTTTTTAATAACTTCAAATTCATAAATATTCGATCACTTTGCGATGTAGCTTAGCGAGAAGTTCCAAGGTTAGTAAGGTCAACCTTTTTACATTTTTTTTGCTATCTCAGAATTTAGTTTTGAAAACTTCTTTTTCTCTTCTTCTTTTCGATGTTAACATAAAATCGCATAATAAATAATTGGAAATTCCAAAAATGTAAACGTAGTAAGCTAGGAATTTTTTTAAGAACCCAGGAGACATTGTTTTTATTTTCATAAATCTCAATTATTTATTGTGATTTTGTATGCAATCATCGTAGTTTTCTATGTTTTTTTTTTTTGCATAATGTGGTTGAAGGCTTCCTTAATGCTAGAACTCACTATCCTATACAATATTACTTTTGAAAAAATACAATCCTGATGTAATGAATTCTTGTTGGCTTTAGGCAATTTCCATAAACTGCATCATACCAGAGTTGTACGATTGTCTAGGACAGTGAATCCTAGACTTTATATGTTGGTATAAGCAGGAACGAAACGCTTATAGATTAGCTTAATGAAAAACAAACCTTCATCATTCGTATTCATATTGAGTAGTGGTTAGACAAAATGAGAGTTTTGTTGTCTTTTTTGAAGGCAATTAAAATTCTTTTTTAACCCCCGACTAAAAAAGGGGTGTTATAAGTTTGTAGTGTGTGTCTGTGTATCTGTGTATCTGTGTGTCTACCCGTGTCCAGGTACAGTCCAAACGGCTGGACTGATTTTCATTTAATTTTTTCTGTTTGAAAGATGACTTGATCGAGAGAGTTCTTAGCTATGTTTGAAGAAAATCGATCCAGCCGTTTAGAAGATGTAACATCTTTTCTGAAAAAAGTCGGGGGTTTTTAAAATTTTTAATTTTTAAAGAAAATTTATTATTTGACATATTGTCAGTAGTGTACATAAAATAATTGAAATTTATTTGCTGGTAGTTTAGCATGTCTATATACGTATTTCATTGGCGCTTGAACCAAATCATCAGTAGACTTTAACCACAAACTTTAAACAGTCACAAACCTCTTACTTTATGCATAGACTTTCAAAAACAATATGAGAATTCATAAAACAATAATACTTTTGAAAATCACAAAAGAAAAAGTAAGCTTAGTAGGCTTTGGAACTTTTCTTTAAAGTTCAATTAATGTTTTATTTTTCATTTAGCCTTGTAAATACTTTTATTGTTATCCAATGGATTTCTAATTGTATAAGGATGTAGCAAAATAAAATGAGTTCACCTGGATATAAATTATTTGCTGGGTTTTGTATCAGTTCCAAAGCCTACTAAGCTTATTTTTTCTTTTGTGATTTTCAAAAGTATTATTGTTTTATGAATTCTCATATTGTTTTTGAAAGTCTATGCATAAAGTAAGAGGTTTGTGACTGTTTAAAGTTTGTGGTTAAAGTCTACTGATGATTTGGTTCAAGCGCCAATGAAATACGAATATAGACATGCTAAACTACCAGCAAATAAATTTCAATTATTTTTAATTTTTGTTATTTTAATTTTGGAATTTGTGTTTATTTTTTTTTTTTTTTTTTTTTTTTGTGAAGCAATTTCGTTCCTGCTAATAAAACTCGTTAGTAGACTTTTACCCAAAAAGTTTTGGAATTGTCTAAAAAAAAATTCGTATATTTATGTGCCAGTATGTTGAGACTGTCAAAACGTTACTGAGAACCACGATATAAATACAAACATAATATCGTTACCTTAATATAGAGAGGCCCTAACTCATTTTTTTTTTTTGGAATTGAGATTTTGGCATTTTTCAATACATTAGATGTTCTTTTAGCGAAATACTATATTTCAAAAAAAAAATGAGTTAAGGCCTTTTTATAATAAGGTAACGATATGTAATTTTAAAAGCCTGAAACAAAAATCTTTATAAAACAAGCATAAATTTCAAATACATTATAGGGTGAATGTCAAATTAATATATTTCTGTATTCTCTTTTAATTTGATTTTAAATTTTTACTGCATGCGTATCCAAAAAATAATAACCCAGCTAATAAAAATATGTATGGAGCATATATGATATCCCATATATGGTTCGGATCCGAAAAATGAGGGTATATGGCCATATATGATAATATATATTCATACATTTTCATACATGAATGTGTATTCCCTATATAGTATTCAAAGTTCATATTGATTCAAAAAGCTGTGCAATAAATTAAATTATTAAAATAATTTTTTTGTAAGATTTGGTACAGAAAGGTTGTGTTTAGTGAAACATTTGTTCGAACAAAATAATTCAAAACGAACTAAAAGACATTTCATTCGACATTTTAAGAGAAAATGTGAATCGATTATTAAAAAACACAAGACACACATTTGTACACGACATATAATTTAAGAAATCAAATTAAAAACTAATGCTATATAAAAGAAAAATTAATCCGTTTTGATACTAGCGCTAGTTTTTGATATTATTTTTTGGTAGTTATATGAATTTTATTTCTTAAAAGTATCTGAGAATTCCGTTAATTTTTATAAAATTAATGACTGAATTATCTTTTTGATTATTTGATTTATTAAATAGGCCCACAATATATAAAATCCTACAAGAATGATTTTTTTGTTGAACGAGTTTTTATTTTTTAAATCTTGAGGGTCTACGCATATAAAATTTGCATACCGTGTGTATTTTCTAATAAACTTCCAATTCACGAGTGATTAAAAAGAGAGAAAAAGATCGAATTAATAAATGCAAGCTTTTTGTTTGCAAAAATGATTTTATGTGAGATATCATATATGCATACATTTTTATATTGCTCCGTAGATTACATCTTATTTCTATGTATGGATCAACATACGAAGAACCTCATAATTAAATTTCCATATATGGCTCATGTATTATAATACGTTTCATATATTAGTCCATATATCAATTCATATATGTATAATATTGTTGCCATGTATAATCCCATACATTTCCATACATGAATCCATACATATTCATATATAGTTATATACATTCATATATTAAAAATATATGGACAATATATAATTTTTTTAGCTGGGAATTTCGGTTTACAAAAGGTTTACAAAAGGAATTTTTTGTGGAAACTTGTTACTTAAAACGTTTTGTAAACCCAAATTTTTCTGAATAACACCTTTTGTGCCTACTTTTTGAGTTCGATTATTTTATTTAAAAACTTTTCATGCTAATTAATTCTAATTTAGAACATCTTTCGGCAGCAGTGTCTGTCATATCAAGAAAAATTTTAATTAAAATTTTTACAAAATGTTTTTTCGCAACTTATCTCTTACAGTAAACTAAACCTTTTAATTTACACCCTCTTTGGCCATCGCTAGCTTACACAACAAATGCATGCGAGTAATAAAACATAATTGACTTAAATTTTTATCTTAAATCAAATACATGTACATGTACGACTATTCTCTAAATTCAACATTGAAAAATTATCAAAATTTAATTTAATTAAATCAGTTACTTTTAATTGCTTTTCATTAACCTATTGCTCTTGGGCTACAAATTGAATGTAGTAATTTACATAAATCTAATATGTTTCGAAGGACCATCTTGATAAGATTTCCTAATTAAGTTAAAGGCAATCATATAAAAACAAATCATCAAACAAAAACACAAGTTTGCCCGTCTCTGCTATTAAATTAAATTAAATTAAATGAAAATTTTTGTTAAAACAATATCCCAATGGCTTGAGCAACAACTAAATACCCAAGCAAATACACATTTTCAGTGTGCGAAAATAAAAAGAACCACAATAAATACTTGTAAGCAAATTAATAAAATTACAACAATAATAATAATAATAATAATAATAGTAACAAACACATGCAAAGTATCTGTGTGAATTTTGCGACACAACATAATGAGATCAGGGTTAAATAAGTAAGTACGAGTACTTCTCTCCATTGAAAGACAGGTTTAATCACACAACCGCACAACAATTAAGCGAGTAGCAAGAGATAAAAATAACAAAACTAATTCTTCAATTTCTTTTGCAAAGTTTCTCTTCAACCAACAACCATTTGTAATGTTTTCCCTTGTCTGTTTTCCTCTTTTCTTTTGACAGCCCTGAGTAAGCCGACCACACCAAGTTTTCGTGGCAACAGTTACTTGATCTTGCCACCACCACGTATTCCCATGAAAGACAAACGCAAGGGTCCCTCCATTTACATTCGACCAAGAGAAGCTTTACAAATTTCATTGAATTTCTCAACAATTGAACCGGATGGCTTGCTCATATGGAGTGAACATGATCGCTTGAAATTCTTGGGTTTAGGTTTGGAAAATGGTCATCTAAAAATTGCCAGCAATCTATTGGGCTCCGACAATGATACAGTGGCAACACCAGCTAGTGGCTTCATTACTGACGGCAGTTGGCACACGGCAAAAGTTATTGTGGATCGTGGAAAGTTGGAAGTGCAGTTGGATAGTGAGGTGATATTTACAGAAAAATTGGCATTGCAAGAGCTGATACAGCAAGGCTCAAGTACAGCAACGCCGTATCGATCGAGTCGAAGGAATTCGCTGGTAACGAGAAGGGGTAAAGAGCCAACCGTTACGTATGAAGATATTTTCTATGTGGGTAAGTAAATGGAAATTAGCTTTTATATAATGATTAATGATTGAACGGAGTATGTGAACATAAATCTTTACAGGCAGCTACTATATAGACAAATTAAATTATATTAAATAGCTGTTATTAAAAAAAAAACTCTTTGATAAGTAGTTTTAGCAACAATTCGACAAAAGTTCAGGGTATCATATGAATCCAGCAAGGGTTGACTTTGCGTATCATTTTTTTTAATAACCACTTAAAATTTGTAAAGCAAACATTAATATTAGAGTTGTGTCCAACAGTTCTTTTTGAACTATGTAGTTCGTTCCGGTCAAAAACGTAAATGTAAATTTAATTGGTTCAAAACAACTTTTGATGCAAACGCTCTCAAACTAGTTCAAAATGAACTGTTGGACACAAGTCAAGTTAATAATCTCTAGAGTGGAGTCCAACTCGTTTAAACTTGATCAGGCGGGCGGTTTAGACACAAGCCTGTGATCAAACCCATGTAATTTAAATTAGACTTGGGTCGAAATCGTTCACTAGTTCATTTTTGCCACAAACCAATGATCAAACCCATGTAATTTAAGAGCCATTTTCACAACTTACCTTTAGCCAAAGGTAGGATTTTGCCTGCCCAATAAATATTTTTGCATTGTTACAACTTAAATTTTTAAATGGTATTATTATCAATAATTATGATATTTAATGGATAAAATAATAAGAAATTAAGGTATTGTAATGCAAAGTCATTTATCGCGCAGACAAAATCCTACCTTTAGCTAAAGGGAAGTTGTGAAAATGGCCCTAAATGGGTTTGATCATTGGTTTGTGGCAAAAATGAACTAATGAACGAGTTCGACCCAAGTCTAGTTAATAATCTCTAGATTGGAGTCTAGACTTGGGTCGAACTCGTTCACTAGCTCATTTTTGCCACAAACCAATGATCAAACCCATGTAATTTAAATGGGTTTGATCATTGGTTTGTGGCACAAATGAGCCAGTGAACGATTTCGACCCAAGTCTAGTTTAGACACAAGCCTATGATCAAACCCATGTAATTTAAAGGAATTTGATCATGGGTTTGTGTATAAAATGAGCGATTGAACGAGTTGGGCCTAGATACAATAATCTACCAGTAGAGCTGGGTCCAACTCGTTCATTCGTTCGTTTTTGCCACAAGCCTAGACTTGGGTCGAACTCGTTCACTAGTTCATTTTTGCCACAAACCAGTGATCAAACCCATGTAATTTAAATGGGTTTGATCATTGGTTTGTGGCAAAAATGAACTATTGAACGAGTTCGACCCAAGTCTGCACAAGCCTATGATCAAACTAATTTAAATTACATGGGTTTGATCATTGGTTTGTGGCAAAAAATGAACTAGTGAACGAGTTCGATCCAAGTCTATATCTAACAGCTCTTTTGAACTAGTTCGTTTGCGTTCGATTCAAAAGTTATTTCATTTTGAACTAAAATGAGCTGTTCGACACACGTCCGGTCAAAAGTCCCTATTTACACTATACAAGTCTTACTGCTAAGCTGATTAGTTTATTAGGAGAGAGAGAGAGACGGGGGGAAAGAAACCTTGCTGTTCCCCTCGTCTCTCTCTCTCCCTGAAACTAATCAGCTTAGCAATAACACTTGCACAGTGTGATTTGGGACAAAATGACAATGTAAATTAAATGTGTTTGAAACAACTTTTAATTCGAACGCGAACCAACTAGTTGAAAGAGAGCTGTTGGACACAACTCAAATTTTAAATAGATTTGTGTTTAACAGTTCATTTTGAACTAGTTTAAGAACGTTTGAGTCAAAAGTTGTTTCGAACCCATTTAATTTACGTTGATGTTTTTGACCGGACTTGTGTCTTTTTGTGTTGACTTCTATGGAACTAAAAAATGCTTTAGCAATACTTAGGAGGAATAAATTAACATGTAGATCCTTAAGAAATATTTCCAATTCTGCTTTGCTGTATGACATTGATTTCTTTACACTTATTTTTTTAAAGAAAAGAGAATTAGCACTTGGGCAATAAATGCCTATGACTATTACTAGGTGTTACCCTTCTTTAGGAAAGGGGTAGTGATAGAGAAGACAGGTGGTGAAGGAGATAGAAGAAAGCTTCATTAAACTTGTCCTTTTTGCACATTTTTAATAATGTAATCTTGCAGCGCCTCTGGCGTCAATTAGGCGTATTAAATTTTGAAAGCTGTGTTAAGTAGCCATTTTATTGGTTATTTTACTTTGCTGATGATTTTTGCTACCAAATACTGACGAAAGAGGGCGTTCTGATTTTATATTAGAATTAGTATTCGCTGAAGCAGGAGTAGTTCAGTGACCAGTGTCTATGCCTTCATCACTTGAAAATGCGTGGTGTTTTTATGTAAAATAATCAAATTTTGATTATTAAACTCCACGCCGGAAATTAAAAAAATGTATACTTTATTTTTTTATTTTATTTATTTATTAAACTTTAAATGGTGTTTACAGTGTTTTTATAACAATTAAGGAAATCAGTCAATAAACTGACTTTTTCTACTTAGAAACGAAGTTTGAATAAATGTTATTTACTAACTCCTTTATGCAAAAAAAAATAAAGTGTGCTTCAAGTGCACGTTAAAACCGGTTTTTGTATGGAAATTTTGTTTTAACATACACTTCCAGCACACGTTTTTTTTTGCATATGGGGGTAATATAATAATAATACATATAAATATTTAGGCAAAATAGAATAAATACCCTATTAAAAACAGTAAACAGTTTTTTTCCAGTTAAGTGATTTTTTTAATAGTCCACCTGATCAACATCTGGCATCTCATTTTATTGCTTTTCTCCGTTCATTAATGAACAACAATGAATGAAAAAAATTCATTCATTCATTCATTGTTGTCGGCCAGTCTTTTGCTTTACTTTCAAATTAATGCAGCACATGTTATCTACATTTGCTGGTAAACAGAGTGTCTACACAATAACAACAACTGGGAAAATACAATGCAAATTTAACTTGTGGTATGTCAATCAAAAAAATATCATAGTTTAAACGCCAAAGGGCAGACACATCAGAGATGGAAAGTTTTATTCAAACAATGTTGCTCAAATTTCGTGAAATATTTGTGTGGTTAAATAAAAGTTAAGAAGTTAAACATTATTTCACTGCGTCGATGAGGGTGAGAAGAATTTGAGACCGTAAATTTTTTAATTGCTCTATCACTTTCGTATTATTATATTCTGTGCAAAAACTATTTTTCAGCTCCATCTTCTTCTGAATACCAAACAATGGCTAACTCTTTTTTTATACCAAAGCAAAAAAAAAATGTGGGTTACACCCAGCGTTGCCATAATATTTTTTTGGAAAACTGAAAATTTAGAATAAAAAAAACTGTTTTTCATGTGAAAAAACTGCTCATAAAAAATTCTTTAGTATTTTTTAAATTTCGGGGTGGGGGGGGGGGGGGGGTTAATATACCTGATATATTTTTATATCATGACTTGATAATGTTTGTCAAAATGTTACGTTTTACTTTCTCGAAAGCCTCATCGGCATTAGTGAAGAAAATATGGCTCTACAACTTTATAAAAGTTTTTAATTAATTGAAATTAGTTGAAATTAGTTGCACTATGGGATATTTCGCATTAAATTACACAAGGAAATTCTTTTTTTCCTAATCAACCTAAAGAAGTAAGTGGATCAAAAATTCAGTAAATAAGTTAACTGAAATGTTTGCTTTTGTTTTTTAAGATTTTGTTTTATTTGAAGTGTACAAGGAATTATTTATTTAATACACTTTCTTAGCCAACACAAAATTTTTTCGGTGAATTACTGAAATTTTGTTAAGAGAGTTCTGCAAAAATGTCTATCCTTTAATTTAGTGTATACGAGTATTTCGTCGTGTTTTATCTCACTCTATAAGGGATCGCATTATTTCAATGAAGCAACTTGTTTTTCTTTTTCAATAAGGCAATTCGAAATAATATTAATAAATGAAAAGCTACATCCGTATGAATCCAACTTGTAAACAATAACACCAAATTCCATAAGGAATTTTCTCTTGGTGTTTGAAAAAGTACTAATAAACCTTCACTATTATATTAAGCAAAATGGGTAAAACTATGGCTTCAGATATCGAAATTAAAATAACAAACTTCAGATAAATTAAGAATTAAAAACTGCTCAATTTATAGAAAAACTTATTTTTTAAGCAAAAAACTGAAAAAACTGATCCATGTTAAAAAAAAAACTGCTAAAATCAGTTAAAACTGCACATTTGGCAACGCTGGTTACACCACTTCAGTAAAAAATTATATAAAAAGTTAAAACATTATTTTCTGCAAAACTGGCTTTTTTGAGTTATACCTCTGTTGCAATAAAGAAGCGATATGATATGCTTTTACTCAAGCGATTTATACGAAACTTTCTATATACATAAATATATAAATTAGCTTCTTCTTATAATATAATTTTATGGTAACTTAAATGAGCAGTATTATTTTGTGCATGAACTTTACCAGCCCTGAGGAGAAGTTAAATTGAAGGTAGTTAACACAAAAAAAAAAGATATAGAAATTCCGCAAAAAGTTTAATTTTTAACAAGAGATATTTTAGCATAAAAACGGTTTGTGCTCCTTAAGAAACTTTAAGTGCCTGTCCCACGATGTCACTCGCAAACGTTCGAATGACAACTTATATTGAAAACAACAACAAATTTTCCAATGTTATTGTTGTTTGCGGTACAAGTTGGCGATCGAACGTTTGCGAGTGACATCGTGGGACAGGCAGTAAAATTTAGTTATTAATAAATCACTAACGCACTAATAAATCACTTTAAGATTTTCCTTTGTTTGTCTCTAAAAATATCCAAATCTAGTTATTTTCAAACCTTTTTCAAAACATTTCCTTAGGACTCCACCCAAAAAATTTTTTAAATGCCTTAATTGTTGTATTTGTTCTTTAGTTTGTGGAAGTTAAATTTAAATTTTATTAACATATACTTAACAATCAACTCCAAACTTTTTGTTTTTATTGCCAACTTTTTTTTTAGAAAGTTGTCAAGATTCAGCGCAAAAAAAAACTCAACCAAATCACTTAAGAAGAATAAAATGTGGAAAATGAAAAAGGGAATTGATTAATTACTTTTAATTGTAGTTATTTTCCTTAGACAAGTACATATAAGTGGCATTGGTGGTGTTAAATCTTGATTTGTATTCAAATTATCTTTCTTACACAAGTTGACACTAGTGCAAAACGCAAATGGCAGTAAAAAATACACTTCCTTTTTAATTGCACTTCCTTTACTTATGCAAAAAATAAAAAATAAAACAAATGTATAACGGCTGTTAAATACTTGGATTTCCGTTGATTTTCTTTTTGACATTTGCACTTTATTTGCAGTTTTATTTTTAAGATTTTAACTTTTTTTGTTATTATTTTTATGATTTATTTTCTTTGAATTTAACAAAGAAATATTGGTTTGCAATTTTAGCGAGCCGGCGATAATTGTGTTTTTTTTTTCTTACACACACATAAATTTATACCATTGCACACTTATTTAATGTATCTTATCTTAAAACTTGAGTATGACTGGATTTGTGGCTGGGCTGTTGTGATGTTGACCAACTTTAACTTGCGAACTCTAACACACATCACTCTCCCATGTTCTCGCATTTTCACATTTAATCAGATGATCCAACACAATCTACCCCGTAGTTCTGGTGCATTTGTTTTCATATGCTGTATTCTAAAACGTGGATCACAATATCGGCACAATGTACCGATTTTCGGCGGGTCACTGAAATAAAGTCATATGAATCCTTAATTATGAAAGTGGTCTAAGTCATAATTTTCTTTGATCGAGATATTACATTTGAACAAATCAAAAAAATATTTTTATATTATGCAACATTTTACTTTAGAGTTGTACCAGTCCCGATTAATATAAATTTATTTAACATTTTCTAAATATTTATTGAAAATATTTAAAGATTTATTTGATATTTTGAAGCAAAAACTCACATGACCTAGACCACTTTCATAATTAAGGGCACATATGTAATAAGCTAAATTTGAATTATTTCTCAACTATGTAATTGAAAGATAAAAACACAATTGCACCACACTGCATTGGTGGTGCAATTAAGCCATATAGACTTATTCCATATTTAATTGCCATTTTGTCTTATTACTTATGACTTTATTGCAGCGAGCTTACGACAATCGGTCCAAGCTTAATAATGAATACTGCTCAAGCTATTGGCATGCATTTTGCATGCTGAATAATTTTTTTTCTCGATTTAAGGAAATATTAATGTCAAAACGCTCGACGTGAGTGAGTGTGCATGAGTAAGAGGTGCCCCTGTGGCTGAGTGGTAGCGTTGCTGGTCTCTCAGTCCAGAGATCGTGGGTTCGATTCCCACCATAGATACTGGGTGTTTGCTGCAGACAAGCTAATCGCTTCGCGGTTTGTGTTTATCAAAAAAAAAAAAAAAAACTTTTCATGAACTCGGTAAATTTACTTTTCAACTCACTCGATCGTAGATGAACATGAGAAAAAAACCAAGGCGGGCATTACTAACCATTTTTTGAACCTAAATATGCAAGAGGTATAATTACCTTTACTGTAACAATATACGCAATGGCAACAAAGTGCATTACGATCAAATGATAAAAGACACAAAACAAGTGTAGTGAATATAGGCAGAAAAACTTGGCTTAATTTTTTTATCTAAATTCTAGACCAGGGAGTCGATTCTGGTTCTGTGATAATGTGAAGTGAAAAAAACGCTTCATTTTCATTTTCATAGCAACTTTTCACACCGTCTTTTCACAGTTTCACAGACTGCGATTCTGGTTCAAGTAATGAAAAAATGTTTCATGCCAGTATAGCTGTGAAAAGTTTCTATTCATGTTATTTAACTTTAATTGTCAAATGCAGAGATCTAAGTTTCGCATTTACGATGCCGCGCTAAGCCGCATGCAATTTTTTATTATTTATGATTGAAGTATATAATCTGGTTTATATTTGAAATAAAAAAGAAATAGTAATTGTTTTTGCAACTACATACATATGTATGTAATTTAAATAAGAATGTACACGAGGAAAACTTAAGTTCAAACAAGACAAACAGTTGCTTTCATTTTTTTCATGCATACTTATGTACATTAGAGCTGTGCCAAATCGTTCTTTTCAGTGACCGGTCAATTTCGTTCAATTAGCAAAAAATTTACCAGTTCGTTCAATCGTTCACTTTTGAACGACAGTATGAAACAATGCTATTTTTCAAGAATAATAAAATCTGTTGTATATACGAGTATTTAAATAATGCGAATGAATGAATTGAAGAATTTATTAAAAAAAATTGAATTCTTTATTTAAAAAATTATATATAAATTCATTTCGTTCTTTCGAGTAGAAATGAAAATACTATTTTGGCTTAATATTTACTTTAATATTAAGATTAAGAAAGGTACTTGTTTGGTTTTACTAGCTTTTTTTCTTCAGATAATTAATAAAAGCATTGTAACTCTTTTATCGTTATTTATATATCAAAAGCGCATCAATGTTTGAATGTTACTTCTCAAAGTTTAAGTTAAAATTTTGTCCTCAAAAATATTTTACCAGAAACAAAAAGAATATCTCAAGCACTGCAAATTCAGTTTAGATTGAAGTAATGAAATGTATGTATAAACATATATACAGTTATGGTCTAACATATTTACTTTGTAAAAACACTTTATAAAAAACACTAGTAAAAATACTTCTTGTGAAAAGAATGTTAAATCAAATTATAAAAAGAATGATGGCAGTGCCACAGCGATGTTAAATAGAATTTAGTATACACGTACCTAAACATTTTAAAACACAAAAACTCAACTCAAACAAAAATACATAACATAAATAGCAAACATGAACGAAAGCAAATTTGGCATAAAAGACTTGAAACACAAACTGAATGAAGGGAAACATCGAGCGGTACGCTACTGATCCAAAAGCGTTCAGTAAAATCACCGGATCAGTTCGTTCAATTAAGTGATTCGTTCAATTTAACCCGTTCGTTCATGAGCTACACAGCTCTAATGTACATACTTATATATGTGCATACATACATATGTATGTTCGTAAATATGTTAAGTTTTTTTGGTTCGTTTTTAGGCAATTTTATGTTTTTTTTATTCCATGTATCTAATTTTAATGGGACAATCGTGGCAGGGATTAAGTTCTTGTTGAATTTATGTATATACATATGTACATACATATATGTATATGTTTCTACGTTTTTATGTATGTAAATACCCTGCAGGAGAATAGGCGATAATTGTCTAAAAGCTACTAGTATAATTACTAGAATAGCAAGAACTAGTGCAAAATGGGTTAAAGTTGTTGCGTAAAATTACTAGTGCTGATGAGTACTAGTATATGAAGTAGTTCCAAGGCACCACATTGCAAAATAAATTTTAACTGTCTAACAAAGCTCTTGCACTGTATGAAAATTTGTATCATATAATTACTAAAATTTTAGCTTGATCTAAAAATAATTATAATTAAATAATTATAATTACCCTTTTGTATTTCTGAATTTTGGTAAATAATTGCAAATTTTAACTAGCGTTGTTACTGGCTAACAAAGGAATAAAACCACTAATTTTATAGAATTTTTCTTTACAAAAGAACTGGTAATAAACTAGTCCTAAACTAGTACCAATGGTACTAGTCGTTTTCTAAACACACTCAATGCTAATTTGAGCATTAAGATAGTATAGGAAGGGTTACAGTTGGGAACTAGTGGTGGTGATTTATGTACTACTAAAATACTAGTTGGACACCAGTTCGTTTTCCTGCAGGGTAACACAATTTATGTTTATAGGTTTGTATATAAATATGTATGTATATATGTATTTCAAATTTTTTCAGTCTATTACTAGCTTTAAGTTTCACTCAATAAAGAATATATTTCACATTACAATAAAATATTTTACAAGGTATACAATTTAAAAGATGTTTAACTAATGAAGTGGTTCCATTTATGATCCTAGTGTGCATGTTTCTGTCAGGCAGAGAAAAGTGTAGAATACCAGCATAAACGATGATTCCAAAAAAATGATAAGCAAGCTAAACAACATGCGTTTTTTACCTATTTTTTTTTAACAATGTGCGTAGGAACATTCACACATACAAATTATCATACCTACATGTGTACACAATTATGTAAATACACATATTTTTAATGTAGAAATTGGCATATTGTTCTTCAAAATTCCTCATAGTGCTTCACAAATACAAATTGTTTTTAAAAACTTTGGAATTGTTACATTGATTTCTCTTTTCAGTACTAGAAAGCTACATATATTCTTTTGCAAATGGAGTTTGAAACTTTCTTCTAGAAAACATATTAATTTTAGTGTGGTATGGCATTTTGATATATTTATTACTAAAAAATTTTATAATAAAAACTATTACAAATAACATTTCAAGTTAACTTCCACTCGTCGCCAAATTACTTTTTTGCCGCCGATAATAACTTAACTTATTTATGCCTCCCTCGGCTTCTGATCAATTGCCAAATTATGCAAATATGAACATGAATAAAAATAGAAAATGTCTGGATAAAATGTTTTAATGGACGTATCAGACGAAATTAGGGATGAGGATAATTGAATTAAATATTTTAAAAGTATTATAGTGGTATTATTATAGGTTTTTAATGGGTTTCCATGCTTTTTCACTAATGAATTGTGTGTGTAAAAAAACTTTTCATATGAAAAGGTTTTGACATTTGTTTACACTTTTTCATAAAACGAGAATCAGTAATGATGTGTAACTGTGAAAACGTTTTGTTTCATTCCAATTGTTTTTTTCATATGAAATCATTTCAATTTTGTTTTAATTTTTTTACTGAACTAGAATCAGAAACACTATGAAAAGATGAAAAAAGTTTTAATTTCACATTATAACAGAACCAGAATCGACCCCCAGGTCCGCAAATAGTTTTAAGTAAGTTTTACTTTTATAGGGACAGCTAGTGAAGCAAGAGATAGGGGAAAGCTTCATTGTTTTACATTTCTGCTATTTGCACGTTTTTAATACTGCAGTGTTGCAGCGCCTCTGGTGTCAAGGAGGCGCATTAAATGTTCAAAGTTGTGCTTAGTAGCAACTTTAGTGGTTACTTTACTTCGCTAATGATTTTTGCTATCAAATACTGATGAAGGAGGGCGTTCTGATGTATTTCCTTATTATTTGTTAAGAGCTCCAAGTTCTGAATTGCTTCTTGTGACCAATTTTGAAAAAAAAGAGGTTACTCGTACTTTTTATTGGTCAGAAACGTTCAATGACTTGGCCTGTACTTAGCCAAATAATATTGTTGTATTACAGTAAAGGTTCGGGCAAACATTTGCTCTATGGAAAACTTTTTGATTCGGCCACGAGTTTATTAATTTAAACAGTATCAAATAATGTTGGATTTTATGACCTTCTCTATTAGTTATGTATGAAGCTGTTTAACTTTATAAACATATAAAAAAAATGGTTTTCAATAATATTTAGTGGTTACGCTTTTTTGGGCAAATGTTTGCCAAATGTGATTTTGAACTGTCGATGCTCAAGACCAGTACCTGGATTATGTAACTTTTTGCAAAACGAAAATCGTAATATTTATGGACATATTTATTCGCTTGCGATAACGATAATGTGATTATGTAATTTATTTTTTACGATAGTCTTCCGCTTTATCTTATTCACCATTTAATTCAATATTATGTAGTAGCTCTGTATAGAAAATGTGAAAACAAGCGAAAAGCACTAACGGCCCTTTTCACAATGTACAATTAAAAGCTAACAGGGACTTTAACGGCAAGTTTTGTATGAAGAACTGTCAGTTAAAGTTCACGTTAACTCTTAATCAGAAATTGTGAAAAGGGACGAATTATAAAGAAAAACTCAACAAATTTGATTTTGTGACTTAATTTTTTTTTCTCCAACCGACAGCGAATATCGTTAAAATATGTTACTGAATAGCAAAGTCGATACATTTTCGTTAAATTTATTATAAAGATACGATTATCGTAATAAAAGTTACTGAATCCAGGTACAGGACTACACTCCATAAAACCTATGAACTTGACCAAGCTTTTCATTACATCTTCAGAGTAGCACAAAGTTTACCAAAAAGAGCTGAATGGTGAATTTATGCACTGATAGATATTCTGATTATTAGGGATAGGATTTTCATGCAAAAACATGTTTTTTTTTTTTTTTTGTTGGTCGCAGTTCAACGTAAATAAAATATCTTTGCAAATCAACAAATTTGCGACAAAATGGCATCGATTTGTAAGTGCATATTTTTGGCATATTTTAAAATAAATACATATTTTTGCATATTTCATTACAAATGTACATATATTTTTAATATATTTTCTAGTTTTTTCATGCTATAAAACAATTTTTTTTTTTTTTTTTTTTGTTGCACGTTTTTTGTTTTTTGTTGCAGTTTCTACGACTGTGTTAGACAAAAAATGAGGAAAGCAAAAGCAATTTAACAGGGATAATAAAATTTACGATAGCAATTTTTGTGATATTATTCGATATTCAAAAACACCGTAGGGGCCCTTCAACTCATTCGAAAAATGAAACAAATGGTACACCATTACTGAAATACTTTCCTTTGCAATCCAGTTTTTAATTCAGGCTCTCTTAATGGTTTGCAATTTTACTGCACATGGCAAGTATTTTGGGGAAGCCTGCACTGAATAAGTCATAAATCAAAAAATCTCGCTTGACAATTTCTTTTACCTAGAACTGAAAAGATGTCAAGTCCCGTCTATAATGCTTTTTTGGGTATGCCTGCTTTAGATAGTTTCCCTGAAAACTTTGCAAAATATATAAGATAAAATAAAAAAAATAAAAGAAACCCATTTTTGTAATTTATAATATGTATTTATAACAATTTCAATTGCTTATTTCCTAACGATGTTAACAAACTGTTAACGAAGTATCGAAAATAAATAAAAAAATCAATTACAATTTTATAAAAACGAAATTGAGCTTCACAAACATAAGAAAATAAATAAGACATTTAACAGCTGCTACAAAATTAATAGTAGATTAGAAGTATTTAATAAAAATAACCGTTTTACCATCAGAACTGCGTGGTAGCTTACAAAACATTGAAGAAAATCAAACGAGTCAACTGGCTGGCATCAGCAACAACAACGAAAATACGTACTAGCACAAAAGCAACAACAATAACAATAATAATAAGCCAGCGAACCATTAACGTTGTATCTTTGGGATGCACTGCAGTGTTACCATATGTGAAGATTTATCTTATTTTTGAAGTTTTTAGACATGTTAAAACGACAAAAAAGATTTTTTATCTTAAAATAAGATTTTTAAAAATGTTACTTTTATTACTTTTAATATATTATTGAGGGATTTTTTGACCAAACTACTTACAAATTTTCTGATTTGCTTCATAATGATCTTACACATATTCTATATATTAACTGCCTTATTCATAAAAAATAGTTCAGGTTTATTAAGCGCTTATTTGACATATTTCTATGGGAAATTTGTCAAATAAACCTGAAATATTTTTTATGAATTAGACGGTAAATATTTTGTGTTATTTGGCTTTATTTTTAATAGTTCACAAGAAACAAAATAAGTTTTAACTCATTTTCATTCAATAAAATAACAAAAAAGATTTTTGGTCATAAAAAAAGTTTTTTTTGCTCGACTTGAAGATTTTTGGTCAAATAAATATGGCAACACTTATGCACTGTTTCTTTGAACTTTCATGATTCTTTTTCATTGTTTTTGCCTGGCTGTTACCCTACGCATTAAGAGTTAGCATATTTATTAGTTTAAGCATTTTGTTGCTCTGCAAGGAACTCAAGAAGTTTGAATTTATATTCCGTTTTAGAAATGTATGCAGACTCCGTTTTTAATGTCAGAAGGAAGAGAAGAGAGATGTAAAGGTTCAAACTAGAGATGAGCAATATTTCCATACCAACTATTGAAAAATCTATTATCATAATTCTGACTGAATTTATGAAGTAACAGTGAATTAGTTCTTTCATATAAACTGTGAATGTTCTTGTATGCTTTTTACAGTAAATAAAGCTACCACATTAGCCCAATTCACAGTCTTGTATAAATGGTCTTACATCGTAGCATGTGTAAGAATTGTTGAGTGGTAAGTATCAATATACTATATCATTTTTCGTATGCTACGATGCAAGACCTTTTGCACAAGATTGTGAATTGGGATAATATTTTTTTTATACTTGCAGCTTTTTCGAGGAAAAAAAATTTTCTTACACACTAATTATTGTAATTATTATAATTATAATTATTTATTGTATCTTCAAAAAATTAACTAAAAATATGTATTAAAATCTTAAGTCTTGATATAATTATTAGGCCCAACCAGTGTCGGACATAAACTTAGTGATATCAATTAATAATACATAAATGTCATATTAAGCACAAAAATATTTTCAAGAAGTTTCATCTGGAATGTTGCGTATTAGAGCCCTACTTTCGCTAGTAAATAAAATGGCGTGAGCTAATAAATCATTAGAAATCTAGAAATGGACAGCACATGTTCGACCCGGTAATACTAAATAAATCCTGATTTACAGTGACGAGTTTTTGGGAATACTTAATGTACTACTTATGTAGCGTGTCTTTGAAACCCCTCATTACCAACTCCAGTCCATTGTACGAGTACTTGTCTTATATTAATGTGGTAGTTGTAGTTTGTTATTTTTTACTCTTTGCATACGTTTGCCTCAACGTTACGCTTTGCTTATTTCAAATTATTCTTTCGTGTTTGGTCTCTCTCTCTCTCTCTCTCTATACATCTTCTTTTTCTCTAAGACATTCTCGAAAAAAACAAAATGTACCTACCTAGTATTTGTAAATAATTTTTATTTAAGCCAAGCTTATAAAATAAGAAACTTTAGCAAACAAGCAAACAAAAGAGACAGAGGAGGAGGAGAGGATGAAGAAGGGCTTAGCGAGTGTAGCCAGCCAAAAAAAAAACTTTGTTAAGTCAAATGTCAAGTTAAACTTTTCATAGAATATTTAAATAAGTCAATAAATGAGAGTATAATTACTTTACTAGAATTGCATGTTAAAAATTCAACTAAAGCGGCATAAAACGATAAAATGATATAACGAAACAACAACATTGACTTACTAACTGCATGTTTACTGTAAACAAGCAAGAATTTTTCATTGGTCTATTTATGTTGAAAGCATAAATAGATCAGAGAGACAAATCCACTCAAAATTATCGGCAAAGGCGGCGCAGCAGTTTTTTGACCAGAGGCGGCGCGCCAAGAGAATTTTCTGTGGCTCAAATAAACATATGAAAATTTAAAGAGAAAATTAAAAATTGTAATTAAAAATCCATTTTCATATGATTTTGCCTTTTTGAGCAGATACAATTTCGGCTAGTTTTGAGCCGCTTTCAGATTCATAAGATAACATACACAAATATGATTAGAAATTAATTTTCTTATTAAACAATGGATAAAAAATGCATTAAATATTTAAAGAAATATAAAACGTAAATGCAAGACGAAAAAATAGCCGGCATAGGCTTTAAATTTTACAACTAAAAAAAACCTCAAAAGCGTGTTGTGTGTGTAACTTTCCATTTGTATAGCGTTAAACGTTTAAAAAGCCAGAAAAGCGTTGCCGCGTAACGCGTGGTATGTACTTCCACCTTTAGGTACATTAACCGGCTGGGCTTATGGTGGTATCTGGTATAATTTTACCATGATTTTCTATCATTCTTGGTCAGGGTTGCCAACACTCTTTAATTTTCTTTTTTAATTTTGTTTTAATTTGGGAGAACATAAAAAGTAACAAAAAACCCGAATATTTAATAAATTAAATTGTTACGTCATCTAATGGAAAATCCTACTCATGTCTCAATCTTGCATTCCATACTATTTGGATTAATTATGTTTTGTGCAACCTCATCATATCAAATGAGATAATTTGTTGAGAATTCGAAACAAAAACTTATGTTACTCTTACAAAAATCAATATGACCACGTTGTATGTTAAAATAATAAAAATTCGACAAATAACTTTACGTCACGCTAGATAGAATAAGGCAAAGCAATAATTTTTCTCAGATATCTAGGACAATATTGGTATCAAAGTGGAAATCACATAAGACGTCTGTCAATTCAAATTAAATTAAACTATGACATATGGAGAAAAGTTACAGTATGGAACAACGTGTATTGGATTCTCGAGCGTACATACAACATATGTATACCTTAAACTTTGCAGATTTCTTATTTTATTTGAATTGTGGAGTGCTAAATATTCTATTATTCTGTACATATTTCAAATTTTTGGTTAGAATACTTAATTTTTTTATTACAAGTCAAATTCTTATAATTATGTTATAAGATCGATTTTATATTTTTGAGATTTTCGGCAAAATTTGCTCTTTTATGAAATTTATATTGTTTTGTTTTATTTATTTTTTATTTTGGAACAAATGCAGTTTAGTGAAGCATCTCCAAAATATATGGAAAGCAAGTAGCCTATGTGATAGAAAATTAAAAAATAAAAAATTAAATAAAACAGATGGCGGCGGCTCATATTTTCCAAATTATGGTGCTCTGAACTTTTCATAGGAAAATGTGAAAAATTAAAAAAAAAATTTAAATGGCTTATCTGATAGAAAATTAGAAAAAATAAAAAAAAAATTAAATAATAAAATAATAATAAAAAGTTAGCGGCGACCCATATTCACCGAGTAATTGGCCTTTAAAGTTTTATAGAAAATTGTGAAGCGTCTGCAAAAAAAATTTTATATATAAAATCGAAAAAAAAAGAAGTTTTTAGAAATTTTTCCATTATGGTATTTGCGGAAATGGCGTAGCTTACTAAAGATTCTTGGGATAGCCGGCCTTTAGTCGGGCTTAAGGATTTTCTCCATAATGGTATTTCCCGAAACGATGTTCCTTACTAGAGATGGGCGCGTGTCGAATTCTTCCAACACGACACGAACACGAATACCAAGACGCTCAACACGTACGAAACACGTACGCGAAAAAGTTTGTCAACACGATACTGCACAACACGCGCGCAGTATTATTGGTATGGTATTGAAGATCAGAAAATTCAATTAATTTTTTTCAAGAGTCGCTTTTCAAACAAATTCACCGAGTTGGCACTGCCAGCTGATACTATCGGTTAACGTACAGAACTTTAAGCTTCAGAGGCCCATATAATATCAACAAATATGCTGGTTTTGTGTGTTTGACGATACAAATATTAAATTTTTTCTCTACTGGAAATTCATTCATACATATTTTACATCTAAGATCCTTTCGGGTTTTTCGTGTCAATTTTGATCAACACAAAACGACCCGAACACCCACGAAATTAAATTTTTTGTCACGAACACTTCGTGTTGAGTCGTGCGTATTCGTGTTACGAAAAAAAAACACGACACGCGCCCTTCTCTACTCCTTACTAAAGATTCTCTGTACAGCTCTTAATTTATTTAAGTACTGACACGTTATATTCAGAAATTCAAAAATTCTATCAAAACTTTAAAGACCCATAACTCGGGAAATATGATTCACAACCAATTTTTTATTTAATTTTTTTTTTCAATTCTTTATCAGATAAACTATTTAAAATATTAATTTCATAAACTCTTTACAGTTTCCTATGAAAAGTTCAGAGGCCCATAATTCGGAAAATATGCATCGCCACCAAGTCTTTTATTTAATATTTTTTCATATACATACATATTTAAATTTTCTGTCACATAGGCAACCTTATTATATTTTTTGGAACTGCTTCACTAAACTACATTTAAGTCATTTTTCGCCTAAAGTTTTTTTTCAATCATGGCAACGCGGCATTATATCCAGCTGCTGAACAGCTTTGACTGTCTGACTGCCAGCCAGACAGCCACACTTTATTTTGTTTGTTTAAACTTTAATTCTAACATCATTACTTACCTGTTGTGTTGTTTTTTTTTATCCAGTTTCGTGCTTAATTTTTTCTAATACATATTATTTTTCTGTATATTTTTTTATTGTTTTGTGATCACACACATCCTCTTATTTGTTTCTTTTTTTAACACAAACACCGGGTTGTAAAATAAACTTTGCACTTAAACTTAAACACATTTGAATTTCATAACTTCTTTAAACTTGCTTCTAATTTTATTTATTTTCTTGTTTCTTGTTTTACGATTTTACCTAATTTAACTTTGTGCCCGTCCGATCGTTTAGCTTGCGTTTTTAAGACTACTTGAAAACAGCTGTTTTCTATGGTTTTCTCTTTTAATTTGACAGTTCTACTTAACGGCATTTGAATGCAATCTGCTTATGGCTTATAGCAGAGATGGAAGTTTCAAATTACTGTTTAATATGCATTAAGTGGTAAGAGGTAGTGTAGTGTTAAAAAAAATAATTGAGGATTGTATGTACATATCGTCGGTTGGTTATTGGTTTGCGGCACAGTATATTCGAAATACATTATGTCTGCAGCAAACCAATAACCAACTGACGATATGTATGTATATAAAAATTTTAAAATATGTGCAGTACAACTTTACCTTGTGCAATTCTCAATCACCGCAACTCCTCGCCTATTGCAGCAATCAAATTTTATATATTGCAGACTATACGCGCAGAACTTCATAATTTTTTTTACCATATTGCTGCACAACATTGAGGCGTATTATGCAATTGCTCTTTTTCAATTACTCAATAGAAAAATTTGTAAGCCATTGCTTTTCATTGCATTTTACAAACTAGATATTATTTTCACTAATTAAATAAGATCGTTCTTATCTAGCATTTACTTGAAATTACCACTTGCTGAAAAGAAACAAAAACAAAAAAATGTTAAGTACAATTTCTATGATTAATTTAAGTTTTTACTTTCTGTTAGAAATGTTAAACAAGTCGTTAGTTTTTCTATTTCGCTCTATTCTGTTTCGGTTCAACCTGTGGAAATCAGAAACTTGTTAAATAATTGTAAGTGACAGCAAACTGTTTTAAAATAAAATGTGATTGTTCATTTAGAAGTAACAATATTTAATTTTCACGATTGTATAAAATGAAAATTATAAAATTGTATTGAAACATAATAATGGACGACGAAAAATGCATCACTTTGTCTTTGTTGGTCAGAAGCACCTGATAAGTTATTACAGAAAAAATTTGTATTAAAATTTAACAACAGAACTTTACAGGACAGAACAGCAACAGAAAGTAATGACTTATGAGGCCTTTAGATTGAAAATTTGTTTTAAAACCTCATTACGGGCTTTTAAATATAAATTTCAAAAATAAAAATTTTGGGATATAAATAAATAAATTGGTTAGCATAAAAAACAGCTAAAAATTCACTTTATATTTTTAGGGCCAATTTTACCAACTCAATTCATATTTAAATATTAATTTTCATTAATTTTTGTATGGAAAAGGACTTTTAAATATGAATTGGTACTTAAATGAGTTGGTGAAATTAGCTCTTAGTTAAGAACGATTGTTCGTCATTCTTCGTCAAATTTAGTTGCTAAATATACCGGTTTCGATTATACGCCATCTTCAGCGTTTTGAGTTTTCTAAGCAGAAACGAAATGCATCTAGATGTGCTTATTGGGCCACACGATTAAATTTTGCCTTTCAATTTACAATACCCTGACAATTTTTTACTAACACACTCACATCTTTTAAATTTACAACTAGATTGCTTGTAATTTAACATTTCAATTTATTTAGCAATTTAATGTTCAATTTTAACTGCTGATCACAGCAGCTACCATTTTGAGTTATTTTTTCATCGGAGGGCATTATAAAAATTTGTGCCACAGCTAACAATTTCAAGAAATTTTGACATATGAACCTAAAAGCAATTTATTGAATGTCTGGCTGCAGCGTTAAACAAAAAAAATTCTATATGAATACATTAAATGTAGAGTGATATAAATGTACATGTAGTTCTCTACTTTTATATAATCACAAAAAAAAACTAAAAAGATTTCACAATAACCCATTTTGATTGAACAGAACGAGTACACATTGATTTCATTGGTTTTGAGAAAGTTAAGATTTTCCATCTCTGTAAAGTATTCGTATGGTGTAAAACCGAATGCACACTAGTGGTGGGTTTGTAGTCTTTGATTTATTGTAAATGTCACCTGGTGGTAGGTTGATGTGGGTGTTGTCTTTGCTAAAAAAAACTACGAATTGTAGTTTAGCACCTGCTGTTACCAGCGTTGCCAAATGCTCAGATTTATCTGTTTCTCGCAGTTTTTTTTAAGTGGTGAGCTTAGCTGCTGGTGTGTTTAAAAAATATCAGTTATTCAGTTTTAATCGTTTTTTGGTTTTGACGTTTTTACTTTTCAGTAAATTTTTAAATTCTAGATACCTTATTTATAAAAATTATTAAAGCTTTATAAAGGCTTAATAAGAAAAATTGTGTATGAAAATTTATTTTTACACCTTTTAATAAAGCCTTAATAATTTTAATCAATAAGGTTGTAGTTTTTATAGGGAAATAAAATGAACACATTGCAATTACAGCTTATTTGCATAATTTCTTGCTGTCCCGCTCCCAACAATCTAGCAATCTCAGAACGTCTCATCTAATAAAGTTTTGTATTTCATAATATATTTTTTATTTTCACAGGAATATTTTTAACATATCTAGTTGAGTTTAACCTCAAATATAATAACTTCTTTTGAATTGCAGGTGGTTTTCCTAACTCTGAGTCGGTTAGCAAACGTACCCAAGGACGATATGAGCAACCTTTCAAAGGCTGTCTACAAGATATTCAATTTGGAGCCGAACCAAATGCATTGATTAAGGATTTCTCAACATATCAAGGTGAAAATATTGGCTCCTGTGATTTGCATGGCGACGAGACCATTTTAGTATAAAATACGAAACGAAACAAAATCACATTAAAATAACATATTTAAATATTTAAATCATTTAAATATTAACATAGCTAATAGTAACAACAATATAAAACAAAATATGTTAAGGAAAGAGTAAACGAAAAAATATAAAAGAAATTAAAATAATTTTGTAAATTTTATACAAAAATCAAAACTAAAAATGAGAAAAAAATTAAACAGAATTTGGCTATAATAGAAAATTAAAATTTTAAATTTTTCGTTATACTATATAAAATTTAGTTTGAAAATAATAATAAATACAATAAAATATAAGTTTAAACTGTTCTGAAATTAAAGTTAGTGAAAAAAAGTGCTGAAAGTAATGGAAATTAGTTATATAAACAATTTTTTCATAAAATTTACTGAAAATTATGAAAAACAAACCAAATTCTTGAAAATTAATAATAAGTGCTAACAACAAATAAAATTTTAAAACAAATAATATGAAGGAATATATTAAAATGGAGGAAAAAATAATTTTAATATACTCAAATTTATTTGTGTTTATCGAAAAAAATTCAAAATGTATTTAATAAAATTTTGTTTTATTTTTATTTAATTGTTAAAATTTTGTTAAAAAATATACACATACATACATATATTATTACTGCCTTTGATTCTGCCAATTTATTTTCTCATATATAAGGAAAGTTTAAGTTGTACATGTATACACTGAAGAAAAGATTTGTTGCGAATAGGGAGAAGTTGTAAGACTTTTTTTAATGCCGAATTTTGAAATTGTTCGGCAATAAAATTTATTTTCAAAATTGTTTTTATTTTAAATGTGAAATGCAGTTAATTGTACACGCGATTAACTATTTTAATGATCTTTCTAATTTCACAGCAAGTTTTTCTCTCGGTGTTTATGTTTGGCTCTTGAGCCTAGTAACCATCTTTTTATTCTAAGCCATTCAGTTGCCTTGTAGCAGTAGATAAATACACAAAAGTTCATCTTAATAGTTATTCTTTGCATATACATTTTTAAACTAATAGGCAGATTTGTTTAAAAAAATCGTTTCTAAACGTTTCAAGTTTGTATGAAAAATAACGAAAATAAGTTTCAAAAAATATTTTTCCATACAAATTTTAAAACGAAAAAAGCGTTTGTATTTACCAAATCTAGGCTTAAATGTTCTTAGTTATTTCAAAAATTATTTAATCAACTTATCTAATAAAAACTTAATATATATAGTACATAAATTAATTAAAACTCAAAATCCTAAAAGCTTAAAAATTAATCTGTCATTATTTATTTATAAAAAAATTTAAAAAATAGAAATATTGATTATCGTGCAAAACATAAGCACCAAGATTTGCAGTTTCAAACACATACATATACATATATAATTTGGTTTTATATTGATCTTTTCTAAAATTGCGACTCTGTAATGTCTGTTATACGTTGTATAATAACGCCCCATAAGAAATTATATATGTTGCTGCTGATGGCTTACAATACAGTCATGCGTTTCTAAAACGATCCTCTATTTTAGCATTAATCGAAGAGAACAATAAGAATAAACTTTGTAAATTTAACAGACACCATTTCCTATTGCATTTAATAATTTGGAGTTCCGTTGCGAAAAAAAAAACAAACAAAATGAATCTAGAAGTAAATACATACATATATAAAAATCGTGTCACCTTTTATAAAAATCTTTTTATTTTTTGTAACCTCCAAATCAAATCGAAATTTAAAATAATAAAATTATATTTATAATTAACAAAACAAACGTAAGCAAAACAAAAATTAAAAAAAACAAACGATTTATGATTTTGTGTAAAGGCAACTTGGTTATATTATTTTAAATAAAAATAATTACTAAAAAATTTAACTGTTTCACTTCTTGCTGTTTTATTTTTTTGGATACTTTTGAATTGCACCTAACATATAATTTTTCTCACAAAAATTTCAATTTTATTAAATTAAGTTTAAATATTTTTTGATCGAGGAATTAATAGTTTGTTTTGTTTTTGTAAATACAGAAAATTTCATGTTGCTAACTGCTATTTATAACAAGAGTTTCCTTTCTTCAATTGATATATGTACATAAACTCAATCATCCCAATATTGAACAAGTGTATTTTTTTCCCATGAAATCTTTGACAAAAAGGAAAAAGTGCTTAAATCGAGATAATCTGATTTTGAGTTAATTGCACCCTTTATATCTCCATATTTGAAAGTACCCTGGGCGAAATCTAAATTATTTTGGGTAAGTTATAGCGCAATGACTTGCGACTTATCTTTTTTAAAACTTATAATCACATAGAGGAATAATAGCTTAATTAAGCTAATGCTTTGGTATAGGTATTTAAAATTTAATGTATTATTTATAAAGTGCCTAAAGAAAATTAGTGAATACCGAATTTGCCAATTTAACTGTAAATTAAAGCCCAGAATAGAATCCGTAATACGTTAAACTTCTCGTTTTTCAACTGAACTTTTCGAGTCAAAAATTTATTGTCATCTTGTGAAGCACAGAGTGAGTAAGAAAAAACATTATGTGCACAAATTTTAATGTCAAATGAAGGAACTCATTAAAACCTAGTTCAAGTTTTTCATGAAAAACTTTTCGTTATACATCGAGCCCTATTTTAAAAGAGAAAAAAATTTAAGTTTTCAGGAAGAATGTTTTTTTTAAATTCAAATATTTTCTACATACGTACATATGTATATTGTCGCTTACGGTAAAATTTTATAGCCCATATTTTAAAAGTTATCAAAAATTTAGCATTTTGATAACTCTTCACTATGGATATGCCCATAAAATTTTAATTTCAATCAAGTTAATTTTTTTTTGCTACATGTCGCTTACGATAAAATCGAAAGTAAGGCTCGATTTAATGACGGTAGTGTGTAAAAGAAGCTTTATATGGATTTTTGCATGAAAACTTTTGTTTACTTTTATTATTTTCTTCCTGCTTCTATACTGAGAAAATCGTTGAGATTTAATGGAAGGAAATAAAAAGTTTGCACCGTGTTACATCTTTGCATACTTCTGATGAAGCAAATAAGAAAATATGTATGTAAGTAGTTTAGTCAAAAGTACCTATTTCTAACATCTCGAAAAGCTGCAAAAACAAGATGCATAAATCTTCACATATGGTAACGCTGTTTACTATTTTAGTATACATGCACACATAAAAAATTTTCACACAATGTTTACTTACAATTCAATGGCAATTTTCAATCGCCTATAACTTCTTATATACACAACCGATCATTATAATTTTTTCACAATTTAAATGTACTTTTACTGAGCTTTAATTTGACACTAATTTTATTTCACTTATTAAACTTTTACTACAAATTATATTTAATTAGACACCCGCACTCGAATATTAACTTCCGAACACTTGTAACAAAAAACACCGACTAATTCAAGATGCTCTAATTAAATGAGCGGAATGCATTGGAATTATCCAAACAAGTGCAAGGTGAATTTATTGAACACTTTCATATGCATGTATGAATGTATGTATATATTGGATCATGAACAAGTGTATGTTCGTGCATAAGTTCACCACGCAACCATACACACACATACATATTTACCTATCTATGTATGTACATGCATAAATTAGGCAGTGTCTCTTTAGTTAGAGCAAATGTTTATTTTAAGGTTTTCTCCTACTTGTGGGTAGGTGCATATGTAAAAATGCTGTGTAGTGGTTTATTGAACCTTTTAGAAATGGAAACTTGGAGAATATTTTCATATCGTAAAATCGCTTTACTTGTGTAATGTTGTAAAATTTTATAGTGCACATTATACTGAATCCTCTCATTCGCCTATAAGTTGGAGCACATACCTATTGCATATGAAATTTTCGGTATTATTGGTAAGTTTATCCGGGGGAAAATCGCGGCATTCGATACGGTTCAAGATTTTAAATTTCGTAATTTCATTCGATAACGACTGCCAGTTTTTAATAGAATAACAAATTAATTTGAAAAAAGTTATCAAACTTAATTAAGTGTTACCTATCTAGATATGTAAATTAATTGCATATAGGTACCTATAACAAATTAATTAATAAATTATATAGCATTTTTCTTATATGTAAATATGTACTGCTCTTTATTGAAAGATTGTTCTTTTTGGGTAAATCAAGCAACTGCACATAGTTGCAAACAAACAAATTAGCAAACAGCAAAAAGTAATAAACAGCAAAAACAATACAAAATAAATGGAACAAACGTTCTTGTTGTTTTTGTTTCATTCACAATTAATAGAACAAAACAAAATCAAACATTTTGTTTCGTTTATTTTTGTACATCAAACACAAAAATCTTAAAGAACCTAATTATGATCTTTCTCTATCATCATTAAAAACCACATCACTTCGTCTTGTTTTGTTTTTAAATCGTTTTTTTCTTTCTTTTTTTATACTGAAGGCCAGTGTTGTCAGACTTATGTTTAGACTCACCGCCAAATGATTTTGCGAATATCGCCACATTAGCATGACTAGATGCATTTCATTGCAGCTAAGCAATACCTCAATAAACTTCAACCACAATTCAAAAAGGCTACAAAACTTCAATGCTTATAAAAAAAATCTCAATAGGTTATTGAGAATTACATAACTAAAATCATAGTAGACTAAGAAACTTTTTCAAAAAAATCTATGTCAGTATATTTACATAAATATAATTATGTCAGACGAAATAAAAATATGAAGTGTTAAAGCAACAATTATAAACCGTCTGCGAACTGCTAATTTTGTGATCGATCACACAACTGGCAAGGGCGCTGTAAAATATATATGGCATTATGCATAATGAAAAACTTACATTTTGTTAGCATAAGTGGCAAAATTTAATATATTCTCAGCAAGCTTTGTAATAAAATTGTACGTTGAAAATTTTGCAATTTTCTAGTCGTGAGTTATAACCTATGTACATATATTGTGAGCCAATTTTTATTATTCATTAAAGCCTAGTTCATTTTTTTTACTTATGATAACTTCATACAAAACGTGTCATTATATATCGAGCTCTATTTTAGATTTAGTCGTAAGCGACAAAAATTAAAATTTGTGGGAGAAAGTTTTGTTAAAATATTTAAATGTTTTCTACATACGTACATACATTGTATTGTATATTGTCGCTTACGGTACAATTTTGCAACCCATATTTTAAAAGTTATCAAAAATTTTGCCATTTTGATAACTCTTAGCTATGGATCTGCCCATAAAATTTTAATTTCAATCAAGTTAATTTTTTTTTACTACATGTCGCTTACGATAAAATCGAAAGTAAGGCTCGATTTAATGACGGTAGTGTGTAAAAGCTTTATATGGATTTTTGCATGAAAACTTTTATTTACTTTTATTATTTTCTTCCTGCTTCTATACTGAGAATATCGTTGAGATTTAATGGAAGGAAATAAACAGTTTGCACCGTGTTACATCTTTTCATACTTCTGATGAAGCAAATAAGAAAATATGTATGTAAGTAGTTTAGTCAAAAGTACCTATTTCTAACATCCCGAAAAGCTGCAAAAACAAGATGCATAAATCTTCACATATGGTAACGCTGTTTACTAGTTTAGTATACATGCACACATAAAAAATTTTCACACAATGTTTACTTACAATTCAGTGGCAATTTTCAATCGCCTATAACTTCTTATATACACAACCGATCATTATAATTTTTTCACAATTTAAATGCACTTTTACTGAGCTTTAATTTGACACTAATTTTATTTCACTTATTAAACTTTTACTACAAATTATATTTAATTAGACACCCGCACTCGAATATTAACTTCCGAACACTTGTAACAAAAAACACCGACTAATTCAAAATGCTCTAATTAAATGAGCGGAATGCATTGGAATTATCCAAACAAGTGCAAGGTGAATTTATTGAACACTTAAATATAGTTAGCTAAAATGCAAAAATGCGTAACCAACAAAAGATTAACATTTTGATTGATGCTGTAGTTTAATGGCATTCAGCATAATCAATCAAAAATTCGATTTTGAATTTTTTGTTAGTTACGCCTTTTTGAATTTTAGGTATCGATATTTATTGGATCATGAACTAGCAGTGTTACCATATCTGAAGATTTATCTTATTTTTGAAATTTTTAGAGATGTTGAAACGAGAAAGAAGATATTCGGTACTTTATGTATATTATTGAGGTTTCTTTGACTAAACTACCTACATATTGTCTGATTTTCTTCGCAATAATTTTAAGCATATGATATACAGCTCACTAGAAACAAAATAAATTTTACCTGAATTTGACTTCAATAAAATCAAGGTAGGTATATTAATATACATACTTTGAGTAAAATAAAAAAAGATTTTTAATAAAAAACAAAAATTTTTGGTCGTAACCCTACACATATGTATGTATTCATAAATTAGGCACTAGCTCAAAGCTGCCCACAGAGAGAAAACCGAGAGGAATGTTTAAGCGTATGTGTATTCATTTGTATAAAAAGCCGATTGATGTTCGGCACCCTGGTGCCAGTTTGAACAGCCTGGCAGTAGCTCTTTAGTTGGAGTAAGGGCCAATTTCACCAACTTATTTAAATATTAATTCATATTTAAAAATAATTTTTTCATACAAAAATTAATCAAAATCGACATTTAAATATGAATTGATATTTAAATAGTGTTGGTGAAATTGGCCCTAAATGTTTATTTTAAGGTTTTTTCCTACTTGTGTGTAGGTATGTAAAAATGCTTTGCAGTGGTTTATTGAACTTTTTAGAAATGGGGACGTACGAGAATATTTTCATATCGTAAAATCGCTTTACATACGTGTGTAATGTTATAAAATTTGGTTGCACGCATAACTATCGGTCTCCACTAGCCATGAACGTGGTTGTATGGGCATCATGTCGGACATCGCAAATGGCTAATGGAGATCGCTCATGTCCAACTTTTGTCCATGCTCCGACATCAATGCCTGAGCATATGTCTGAGCAACAATTTTCGTCATGAGATTTGACGTCCGTAACCATTTGCAATAGAAAGAACAAAATTGATAAATATTCCATCTCTGTTGCACTACCGCAAAATACTTTGATATACCTGAACATGGACATCGCACGTGCTCACCACAACAAGGAAGTTGATGAATTTTTCACAGTTGCTCTGCCGGCGTCATGTACATGTCATGCCCAAGTCGATGGCTAGTGGAGACGTAGGGTAATCGCCCAATATGTTTTTTAAATTTGGGCGTTTGTTCATTGGTCTTGGCTGTTTCGACATTGTTACATTTTGGGGGATTGTTCATTATGGAAGATCACCCATTTTACAAAAATGTAGAATGACCCAAATGAAAAAAATTGTACATTTATTTATTTATAATACATACATATTATACAAAGTAAATTTGCATAATATGGTGTTGCACAAATATGGGCGGAGTAACTAGACCATATTCCCAAGATGGTATTAACAGTATTTTAAAAGGTTTTGTGTATGATTGTATACGACCTATGCCTTCACATAGGAAGTAGCAACGTGGTTGTTAAAGAAATTCCACAAAAACCGCAAGATTATACGGTTATCCGTGGCAGATCAGTTAACCAGTGCAAGCGAGACGAAAAACTCTCGAAGGCCAAACAACATACACAAGCCTGACCGCACTTAAGAAATAATTACGATGACGCGAGAGATGTTCCTCAACCAAGAGCTGCTTTACGACTGTGTATATTTATATGTTTTGTATAAAATAGTGAATATTAAGCTTTTCGAATAGTTGCATGAAGGAAAATGTCAATCACCCAAATGAACAATCGCCCAATGTTTTTGGGATAAATCACAAAGTGAACTACAGTAAAACTCAGTTAATTACCTCGTCAAAAAATGTCATAATTTTCGGGGTAATTATTCGAGAAAGGTATTAAAGCGAAGACGTTTAATTACATCATAGAAGTAATTATCAGATACGCTTAAATACCTTTAGAAATGCATTCATCCGAACGCACTGTGGTATGTAGTGCATAAGTACTTGAAATAAAATGCACATGCATATGTATTTCTTCAAATAAGATATATTAATAAATAATAAAAAAAGTTCATATTACAAAAAAAATAAGTACATTAAGTTCATATATTCGATTGCAGAATTGCATAAATATATATGTTTAGTTTTAGTTTTGGGCAAATAAACGAAGATATTTTAGGAGAAATGGGTAATTAAACGAAAGTTAATTAAGCGTGGACTTTTGTGTGAAAATGTGGTAAATAAGTGACAAAGGTATTTAACTGATGGGCAATTAAACGGGGTATACTGTATCGCCCACCACTTTGGATCACTGTTCTTTATGTTAAATCAAAAAAAGTATTTCTGAATCATCGTCCAAAAAGAATTAAGTGCTTTATCTGTTGTGGGTATTCCACGGGACCGCATTCTGGTTATGGTTCCTTACAGAAATCGGTGAAATAAGACTATAATGGCCTGACCCACGATATCGACAACGTTCGACTTGTCGCACAATTACATTCATAACAAAAACAAATTTTAAGATTTTGTTGTTGTTTCAAATGTAAGTGTGCTACAAGTCGAACGTTGGTGACATCGTGGGTTTGGCCTTAAGTTTTAGAGAAAGCATTTCGATATACATATATAGCTTTGTTTTCGAAATTTCATCCTTCAGCGAGGCCGCTGTTGTTGAAGAACCTAATAAAGATTTTCTGCCTTACAAAGTTTCCCTACCCAAAAATGTTTTCTGACTGCCGGACTTTCGTCGGGCTTAAGGATTTTCATGGCATTTCCGAAATGGTGCAGCCTAATGAAGATTTTCTGCCTTCCAAAGTTTATAATGAAGAATCGCCCAAATATTTCAATAATGTCAAAAGACCCAAATTAATGAACGATCACCCAAATTGCCTTACAATTTCAAATTGGACCAATTTCCACAAACTTCTCAGCATATTATGCAACGCAATCATGCATTTACGAACCATTAACATTACCATTTATATGTATAATACTTGATTGAATCTTTCTGGTATCATGAGTGGAGAACTTTACAGGATCTTATAGTGTTTTCACTCTGACATGGTTTTAATAAAAGTTGATTTTAACGTTAAAACCAACTGTTAAAACCTGGTTTTACTATACAAATTGTTTTTGTTAAAACCATTTTTGAATTGGTTTTAAGTAGGTTTTATGAAATGCAACCTTGTTTTCAAGGCGAATTGATATAAGGTGGTCTTGATTTGCAACTCTGCGTATTCGCCTTGTATATTTGTTAGTGTAAAATTTCCTGCTGTCAAAATATTTCTTAACGGTTTGGTTCATTTGACAGCAGGAAATTTATGTCAGCTGGCAAATTAAGATCACCTTTTGTGAATTCGCCTTGCTTGTTTCCGTTGTGATAAATTCAGTGCTGCCAAGTTGAAATGACCGACAGCAGCCAGTGAATAACAATAGATGGCGCCTGAAAAATTTTCAACTTAAAAATTAATGCAGCAGCAACAATAATCAAAAAATTATGGAAAGAGTTTTTTGGAAGGAAAACAACGAAAATATTTTAATATTTGTGATTTGCCCGATAATTAAAATTAACTGAAAATATTTGAAATTGAACTGTGGGAAGTGAAAATAGACAATATGACTGACATTCATCTGCCTATAAAAAAGGTTTATCTTATAATGTATTTGTGCATTTTTATATTATTAACAATATTTCCAAGCTCTTCTTCATTCTGTATAAAAAGTTCCATAATTTAAAAAAATGTTATTTACAAAATATAAAATAATTTCCGTTTTAGAGCGCATTGTGAAATATCTCAGTTTTTCATACAAACAAAAACAGTTGAACAGTATGTCCAACAAATGTTATTAAAAAGCAGAAAAAATGCAACAACAAATACAAGCATCTCGGCAGGAGATTTATTTTTTTTTGAGCAAAGTTATTAGACAGCCTGTGAGTTAAAAACTGAATTTAACAAACTGGCAGTGTGAAAGCAAAATCATCTGTTTATGGTTTTAACGTTAAAACCAGGTTTTAACTTTCAGTGTGAAAACAGTATTACACTTTCTGCTTTAAAAAATATTACTATATAAAAGCTCACGAATACCTGGAAAACATATGCAACACATTTGCAACAAATTTTAGAGGAAAAAACAATGAATCACACCCCTATTCTGCGTTTCGATTCGAAAATTTCTCCGTTTGGTAACTTTGGTATTCTGCGTTCCGTTCTTCGATTTTTCTTTCGATTCTATGTATTGTACATTTCGATCGTAGCTACGTTTTTGTAAGTTGTTATTTTAGTGGCGGAGCGTTTTCAATTTTTGTTTGTTTAGCTTCAAAAAGTGATTAATTACAAAAAAAAAATAATGCAAGTATTAAATGAAAGAAGGTTTAATAAATGAACTAAACAGTTTGTTTTGTTTTTCTGTGCTGAAATGCAATTTTTATTTAGTTTATTACAGGTAGAAGAGTATAAAAAGTTGACGTACCTATTTAATGGCAACGAAAAACGATATTGTCTATGGATTTAATCGAATTTTAACAAATAAATTTTATTTTTGTGTTACAATTATGTGTAAAAAATTAACACTGGAAAAGTTTGGCCACAAATACCTCTTGCTTATCTCGTTTTTTTTTAACTCTCTGTACTTAAATTTGCAAAGAGTTTATTTAATGAACATTTTCACAATATTTAATTATTATTTGTTTTAATGTTAAATCACTGTTTTTTGCACTAAATTTTAACTTTTTGCTAAAAAAATTTTTTTAATTTTTCTGTTCCTATTTCACCCGTTTCATAGGAAAGCAGCAGGTTTAAACATACTTTTCTCTTCTTCTAACTGAATGCGGGAATGTAATCGAAACGCAGAATAGGGGTGAATATCACCTAATTAATCACCCCTATTCCAGTTGTCAACATTGACGTCACGTCAATACAATACCAAAAAAAATGGGGCTTGCCTCTACTCGCTCTCGAGAACAAGGTATAAAGTCTATAAAATAGCCTGAGCTTGTCAATAGCAGGCAGTTGTTTTTTTTTTTGTATTGACGTGAAGTCAATTTTGACAATTGGAACAAGGTTCAATATATTAATTAATTTCAAATTCATTTTAGTGTTTTGTTTTTATAATTCTTACAAGGCTTTATAGATAAATTTTATTAACATTTATGGACTTTGGATAATTTGCGGGGGAGGGGGGGGGGGGGGGGATTGTTGTTGTGGTATTATATATGTATATATTTCTTTAATAAGTATTAAATTAATAAAAATTTTAACATAATTATCTATTTATGGAATTATAGCTCACTTGTTTGTTTTTGTTCTTGTTTTCAATTGCATAATAGAATACAATAAACTAAAACTACAAAATGTATAAGTTTTTTTTTTATTTAAGTTATACATAATTTTTCTTTAATTTTTGTTAACTTTACTTTAAAGAAAAAGTACATTTAAAGAAAACTGAAAACAAACCGTCCCAAATACTAAATATGTAAATATGTATGTATAAATTTGATTCATATGATGCCATATAAATATGTACATAGTAGAACAAAATGGATTTAAATTATAAAGAAGACAACTAATAAGAAACGTTAAACTAAAAAATATAAAATTTTAAGAGAATTAGAAATAGAAATTAATAGAAAAGAAGTGGAATTTTCGAAATATATTTTCGACTGTTTTTTTTTTTTTTTTTTTTGTAATGTGACTTTATTTTCTATTAAAATTATTCTGTAACTTTATCATAATGGTTTTTATGTTGTTTTTTACTCATATATGTATTGTTGTAGTTCTTGATCTTTTTATTATCGTTATTTTCTGTCGTTTTATTTTTAATGTAGGGATTGTTGTTGTTGTAGTTTTTCTCTGTTGTTGATGTTGCTGTTAGTTTTGCTGCTTTTAATATTTTTTCAATCGTTTTCACATTTCATCCATAATTTTGTTTAAATAGACTTTTGTTTCAATTAAATTTAAATTTTAAATATTTGTTTATTTATAATTATCAGCATAATAATAAACTTTTCAAATCTCTCGTTGGAAATTTTATTTTCTGAAAAATATACAAAGTAAACAAAACAAATTATTGAAATAATATAATAATAAATCGATATGAATTTTAGTTTAGTTTGATATTGAGATTATTTTACTATCGAACAAAAAATTAGTAGAGTTTGTGCGAGAAGAGTCCATACCGCCATCACAAATTCTTGTTTATGGGAGGGAGAGGAGAGAAGAAATAAGAGGGGTGCAGACTTATGCTACGAACATAACTGGGACGAACGACGAGTTTTTCGGTGCGAACTTTAGGCATAAAAAATAAAACACACTTGTTCATATGAAAATGAACACAACACCGCCGTAGAACGAAATTCGTCGTGCGTGACGAACTCTGAGATAGATTTATTTCTATTTTGTACGCCGACGAACGACGAAAAAACAATATTCTCTCCCTCTCTCTTTACATACACAATAACCAGTGTGACCAGAATTTAAAATAAAATTAAGCAAAATCACGTGTCTTTAATATATTTTTAGAGAATACGCAATTTGGATTAAAAAAGGCTAAAAAAGCTAAATCCATTTTTAAAAAAGCTAAAAAAAATAAGCTAAGAGCTTAATGAAAATTTTAAAACTAAATCCAGAAGAAATAAGCTAAATTTAGCCCAAAACTAGCTAATATGGTCACACTGACAATAGCCAACTTTATCAATTATAAGAGCTGAATTCGCTGAGTAAATTCGTCGTTATTGTGCTTCACACGACCCAATAACGCAATTTGCGCAACGAATTCTTATCGACGAATTCGTCGACGCACAGTGGCGTGAAATAAAAAAAAAAGTGGTAAAAAGTCCGCAACTTTTGAACTAGTAAACCGATTTCGATGAAACTAACTGTTTTGGAAAGAAGAAGTGTTGAACTTTTCAGAAAGTATATTTGGAGGCACCCTGTTGTAAGACAGGATAGCTCCAAAGAGCCTCAAAGTGGGAAACTGCGGTTGTCGAAAGTCTTTCGGAGCTTGTAACTGAAAAGTTCAACACTTCTTCTTTCCAAAACAGTTAGTTTCATCGAAATCGGTTCACTAGTTCAAAAGTTGCGGACTTTTTACCACTTTTTTTTATTTCACGCCACTGTGCGACGTAGACGAAATTCGTCGTTCGTCCCAATTGTGTTCCTAGCATTACTTGTACCGAAAAGTTATTTCAATTCTCTTTTCTTATTTCATTCGCTGCATTAAAACAATACAAAAGTTTAACAAATTTATTCCTAGTTTACACTATGCAAGTCTTATTGCTAAGTTGATTAGTTTGTTAGGAGAGACGAGGGGAAAAGAAACGTTTCTGTTCCCTCTTCCCTCTCTTTTAACAAACTAATCAGCTTAGCAATAAGAGTTGCATAGTGTAAACTAGGACTTAACAAATGTCAAATAGGTAATGAACGGTGCTTTTGTATTCTTGCGTTTAAATTGAAAATTGTGAGAGAGCACAAATAAGCTAACAACTTTGCGTAATTAACTCCTATTTAATTCAAGTAATTTTGAAAAAATAATAAATCTAACCCTGCTGAATTCATTAAGTTCAGGCATTCCTTCAAATATTTTGCTATAACTTGGAATACAAATTATGGAAGTATGTACATACATACTTTTGTTTTGAATATTTATATTGGGAATGGAGTAAAATAAAGGCTTCCTCAGGTTAAGTTATAAATTAATTGGGCTGAATTAGGTATAGATTTTAATGTTATTTTCAAATCTGAACGAATGAGTTTTATTTTATAAAAGTTTATGCTGCGCCTCAGAGGTTATGCACGAATTAGTAATAGTCTCACGCGTTGAGTTTAGCAATAATAAGTGCTTAACGACTCTTGCTAACACTTTTAATGCTGTTCTGTTTTTTGTCATTGTTTTATCTGATTTCATTGGAGATGTACAAATGTCAGGATTTGTAACGCGTGAGTCACACATTAGTCACGCGTAAAATAATTAATTAAAAAGCAACATATGTGACTTTAGCTAACTTTCTTATGCTTGTTAAAAAATCTATTTTTGTATAATTCGTATTCCAAGTCAGTCAATGGCAGACGTGACTAAAAAATTCATTTCGTTCCTGCTTCGGTATTTCTTATATAAACAAAAATCATGTTTATTAATTTATTATTAATATGTAATATTTTGTATAGGAGGCGTTTTTTATTTCGTCATGAGATATTGCTTACAAAACACTGTACAACTAATCGCGTTATAAGATTTAGACTAACCTACAAAAAGACATCACTTGCAGCAGTTGTTCGTCTGTCTGCTGTTTTCATTTTCATTTAGTCTTCTACCAGCACCAGGTCCTTGATTATTGGCCCCATCATTTTTAGGTAGTTTTTTAGCTATAATTTTAAATTTTTAAAAACATATAGAATATATAAAATAAATAAAAATTAATTACAATTTGAAGTATGCATTTCATTTGCTTACCAATAGCTAAGAAAATATCGTTTACGTTCATGCCAGTTTTTGCCGATGTTTCCATAAATAACAAACCATTTTCTTCGGCATATTGTTTAGCTTCTTCATATTCTACAACACGTATATTTGATAAGTCCGCTTTATTACCAGCCAAGGCAATAACAATATTAGGTGAGGCCTGAAATAAAAGGAATTTATTATTTATTTGAACAACTTTTTTATTCTTCAAACTAAAGCGAATATGAATTCTTACAAGCTAAACAAGAACGTTGATCAAGATACATACAAATACTCCCTGAGAGAACATACAGATACTCTCTGAGTATCGTATTAAATACATTTTTTATTTTTTTCTTGGATATGTGACTGAAAACAACTTCCTTAAACCCGAAAAAAATGCAGAACTTTTTTTGGAAGTAATTAAGAAGTGGTTTCTAAAGAACTATTTTATTTTGTAAGTGTATTTCATTTTTATATGAGCATTATTATGAAATTAATTTGTCATAATTGTATTTAATACGATAAAACAATCGATACAAAAATACAACACGTTATGTGAATTAAGCATCGTTTGTTTAGGTATGCCTGTCACAAAAAAACAATATTCGAAAACTTATTTCCCGAAAATTAATGTTTCGATCAGCACATTGTTTAGCCCCATGAAAAAGAAAAACAAAAGTAGTCCTTCGTCATTATCCATCAAAAATAATTTGGTACAAGTAAATACTAAGAAGCCCTTCGGAGATGCGGAAAAGAACACAGTACATCCCCTCTGCCTTACGAGGATGCAATAAAGTAAGGCGAATGGCGCAATTTAACACAAACTATGAAGTTGGTCTGCTGTTTATACTCAAACTATTTTATAGTGCATCCTCTTTCGCTTAAATTTTAGTGGGCGTTACTACGCCCATTATTTTTACTCCTAAATTGTGTCATTACGAGAGACCAAATGTGTGCTAAATTTCGCAAAATTCGCACAAGGAAATATCATAAAATCAGAGGAAATTAGTGGGAGTATTTTCGCCCACTGTTGTTACAATATAACCAAATGGAATCTATAACTTCTCAGGCAAACAAGAGAATTTTTAAAATCTGTCTAAAAGTTACTGAGTTAAAAACTAGCAAACATAAAAAAATACAAACAAAATAGAAACCTCATATTTTTTGAAGTCACTTAAAATATCCTTAATTAGTTGATACAACATTCCAAAGATTAACGGAATGTTCCATGATGTTAACAGAAAACTTTCGATCGTTTAATGACTTTGAAAATAAAACAAATTTTCTTAACTTCTTAAATAAGTATTATACTTCTTTAAAATTTTAATACTTCAATGCATAGCCTTTATAGGAAATTACAGCCAAGCAGCCATGGAGTTGACTAAAGGTTGCCAGAAAAGTGGAAAAATTATTTTTTTATTTTTTATTTATTTATTTATTTCACTGTTCGTAATCGAGCCTATTCATAGGCCTTATACAATTGATTAGTATATTAGGATTAGGATTGTAGGTATATTTACGTATATGTATCTTTAATATGTATGTATATATTTATATAAAGGATTGTATGTGAATATTGGAGAAAGGTTATAGGGAAAGGAAAAAAACATGTGTTCAGTTTTAATATTGATCAGCTAATTCTTATCTTAATTCTTAAAATTCTTAATTAAATTCCACGAAAAATTTCATAATGTAAATTCGGTATAATACGATTACTTAAAAAAAAGCAAAACAATATTGGAAGCAATCTAAACGGCCGAAAAAATTTATTTTTAAGTTTTATTAAATTTTTATCTGTATAAGTGCTTATGCTTGTTTAAAATGAAAGCAATCATTTTATTTGGCGGCAACAAAGAGCATGCTTATACATTTTAATGCAACGTACTTAAATGAAAAAGTTTCATTGAACTTAACTTGTGTAATAAAAATTTTTATATATACATATACTTTGCTTTGCTGCAAAGTCATAACTCAAAAAACGTGATTTTTGAGTTAATAATACAGAAATAAACGTCATATCGTTCTTCGTATTGCTTGAAAATTTCATACAAATATCTTATATACTCAACTCTTAAGAGAAATATAAAATTTTCTTCTTCCATTTTGTGTTATTAGTAAATTCAAAACTTCAAATTTTTTTTTGGCAAAACAGTTTTTTTTTGAGTTATTACTTTATTGCAGTAAAGGCTGGATATGTATGAATATAAATAACACCCATGCCATGAACATATTTACATATATGCAATGTCAAACTAAAAAAAATAGGAGTCGTACTATAATTCCCTCGAAATCTTCCCAATGAAAAACACATAAGTATACAAACATACATACATACGTATGTATCTATTCAGATGTTTTTATTGTTATGTACATATGTATGTATGTATATGAGACCCCTGCACAAGACCACTTACAAGAACTTTTAAGACGAGGGATTTTTCAAATGGTTTACTACAGCGAAATCTAAAATCTTCAGTTATTGCAGATATATTAGTAAAGAATAAATACATCAATACATCCATCGCGCTTCGCTTATTAAACGTCATCATTTATTATTGGTTTAATATAATACATATTACGACAATACATTTAAAAAACAAGACGTATGTATGTGTTTACATTTCAAGACTGTTTACGCAGCCCTCTAATGTATACGTATTTGGTACTGAAATTCCATGCATGTAGTATTGCTTAAGCCGCGTTCAGACTATTATACTTTTTATTTATACTTGTCAAAAATTCAAATAATACGTGCAAGTTTGATAGTCTGAACGCAAAATGTCATCAAAGTGGTAAATAATACGATACAAATTTTGACATCCCATAAGACTTTTTCGTTTTTAGAAAATTTTCTAAACGATAATACTTTTCATTAGATCAGGGTTGCATTTTCACACTAACCAAACTTCCAAGTCGGCTGTTTCGCCGCCGATAGCGTGTCGTCATTGATGTAATGTTTTGTCATATGTAACGTAATATGTTGACGTAATTTTTTAACGTTTTTGTAATATATTTTCTTAAATTTTTTCTGTTATTTACATAGAATATTTTTAACTGCTGAATTTTTTCAAGTGTCGGCACGTCCCCGCCTGCATGAAACCGTTTTGCCGCCGCTAGTAAAGCCGCGTTCAGACTATTATACTTTGTATTTATACTTGTCAAAAATTCAAATAATACGTGCAAGTGTGATAGTCTGAACGCAAAATGTCATCAAAGTGGCAAATAATACGATACAAATTTTGACATCCCATAAGACTTTTTCGTTTTTAGAAAATTTTCTAAACGATAATACTTTTCATTAGATCAGGGTTGCATTTTCACACAAACCAAACTTCCAAGTCGGCTGTTTCGCCGCCGATAGCGTGTCGTCATTGATGTAATGTTTTGTCATATGTAACGTAATATGTTGACGTAATTTTTTAACGTTTTTGTAATATATTTTCTTAAATTTTTTCTGTTATTTACATAGAATATTTTTAACTGCTGAATTTTTTCAAGTGTCGGCACGTCCCCGCCTGCATGAAACCGTTTTGCCGCCGCTAGTAAATGAATAGCACAGACATTTTCATTGAACAGCTGTTTTGTTTTCTACTTGTATTACACATTTGATTTGAAGTGTGATGGTCTGAACACAATATGTGATTTTACGTTAGATTTTTTTGACAGTCGCAACGAATGTATTTAGATTTCTGTATCGTAAAATGTGATGAAAGTATTAATACTTGTATAATAGTCTGAACGGGGCTTTATAAAAATGTATATTATTCAAATGATATCGTGTTATCAACTTTATTAAATATCAACAATTATACGTCTGTGTATCCGCAATCAAATATATTTTAGAATAAAAAAATTCTAAAAATATGTTAGTTTTTGACGACATACATACATATGTATGTATGTATGCATTTATTATTATTTTCTAAGTTATTCAGAAATTTGAGTTATTTTATGTTTATGATTATAAATACAATCAAAATAAAGAATACTTTCTGCTTAAAAGTTTTTGCTAAGTAAAAATAAACAATTTTATAGAAATGATCTTTACTGCGGCACATTGAAATCAAAGATATGAAAATAAAATATTTTATACTTTACCCTGTCGACACAATCGATACATTTTTTTTATTGTTTTGTTGTTTTATTGCCAACTGGAATCAACGAGAATATATATTTTTTTGTTTGTTTTAAAATATATGCATGTATGTAATATATTTGCGTACATACATATATGTATGTATGTATAAAAAAAACTAGAAATACTTTCAAAATATACAAGTTCATTTCGGAAGTGGAATAGTGAAGAATTTATTAATAAAATCTTCTTAAAAATATAATTTGAAAAATGTAGCTCGAAAGATAAAAAATTAAAACCCAGAGTTTCATACAATTCACGAAATTCAAAAACTTCGTAAAAATAGTAGTTTGGCAAAATTTACAATAATTTACAATAATTTATAATAAGGGTTTTCATGAGAGCTCTTAAAATTGCAATTTGTGCAATTAGGCAAATTGCGCAAACTATTGAGTCAATTTGAATCGAATGTAAAAAAAAAAAAAATTTCAAGAGAAGTAACACTCAGGCAATTAATGCCTAGTACTATTACTAGGTGTTACCTTCTTTAGGAAAGTGATAGTGATAGAAGACAGGTGGCGAAGGAAGAGATAAAAGAAAGCTTCATTCTTTTAGAACTCTGCTTTTTGCACGCTTTTTTTAATAATGCACTGTTGCAGCGCCTTCTGGTGTTAAAGGAGGAGTATTAAAAAGTTGTGTTTAGTAGCCATTTTATTGGTTATTTTACTTCGCCGATGATTTTGCTACACAATACCGACGAAGGAGGGCGCTCTGATGTTACATTAGGATTAGCATCTGCTGAAGTCGGTATAATTCAGTGACCAGGGACTATGCCTTCATCACTTGAACTTTCCTACAAAAACTGATGCAAAGGGACTCTAATGCACATCAGAAAAATGCGTGGTGTTGTTATTTTGATGACTGATAGAAGGATTGAACCCAGGAGATCTTCAGTTTTGTAGTCAACGAGCTAACTACTTCAGCCAACGCCACCCTCAAATAATTTGATGCGGAAAACCGAGAGTAGCATTATCACCTACTTCTTGCAAAAACACGTTCAATAAAAAACATTTTGACGTTTAATTTGCAAAAAATTTTCAACTCACTTGTTTATGCAGTTCCTTGACCCAGGTTTTTGCACGTTGAAAACTGTCTTGATTTTGTATATCGTAAACAACAATAGCAGCCTGCGCACCTCTATAATACATAGGAGCTAAGCTGTGATATCTACAAAGGTGTTAAGCAAGTAATTGATTAGTATTTATTTGCTCTTATTAATATTACTTTATTTACCTTTCTTGCCCTGCAGTATCCCATATTTCAAATTTCACCACTGTGTCTTCTATACATATGGTCTGTGTAAGGAATGCTGCTCCTATCGTACTTTCTTGGTACTCGTGAAATTGTCCTTTAACGAAACGCAGGACCAACGATGATTTACCAACAGCCGATTCGCCCAATAGAACCAACTTAAATTGGCAACTTTTATTTTGGGATGTACCATTGGGACGTTGGGCTGTACCTCCTGCTGAGCCACCAGAACGTGGTGTTGTTGCCATTTTATTGCTGTTGTGTTGTTATTTTAGTTTTGTTTCTTTCTCACTTTTGTTTATTGAAATTTTTCTTTTTTTTCGTTCAATCAAAACAGAGGAACAAATTATTCGTAATGTATATGTATGTATGTTTATAAAAAAAGCAATAAACTTTAATATTGAATTTTAAATCTTAAACAAAATTAAAATAAAGACGAAAGGATGAAAGTATAAAAAAAAAGCAAGAGGAAATTTTTATAGCTGTGAATGTATAAATTAATGCTGGTGTTGTTGTTATTCCTAAAAGGACGGTTAATCACACTTTTTTAACTGCTACTTTGTTATTTGTTGTTGTTGCCCTGAAAGTAAAATTAAAGGACACAATATTATTATATTAAGGGTATTTATTTACAAATATATGTAAATAGCATTATTTATATTGGAGATAAACACTTTAGAATTTATATAAGGTCTATTACCCTACTTTCAGGTTAAAAGTTGGTAAAATGAGAGCAAAAGTATAATTTCTCTCAATAAGAGACAAACATTTACGGGAACGCGAAAAACCAAAAATTTTAACATAAAAGGAAATGTCAATGCATGCTTTTATACTTACCCAGCAAAAAATAAAAGGAGTGCTTCCATACGAACCACTTTCAAATTACTTCGAAAGTATCTAATGCATATTTTTAGATGTTAAGGGCTAGTTTCTTACTAATTAGTTAAACTTAGTTTAACATGAGTTTGAGAATCAAATTTAAACGGCGTTTAACCGCCCATGTTGTTTCTCAGTGATGGATTAACAGTTGTCAATTTAGCTAGAAATGCCATACCATGTTTTCAATATAGATGTGGCATTCTTGAAAATATTTTATGTAAATAGGGCAAATAATGATGTGAGAATTATTTAAATTTATTTAAAAATGTTGCCGGGTTAAACCTAGATTATTAAGTAGATAATCTTTATTTGAAAAACAACATTCTGAGATTAAACTACAGTTATCTGGCAAGTAGAGTTTATCTTTATGTTAAAAACTAGCTTTAAAAAAGTTATTTTAAGCACATATCACAATGAAATTTTAAATCACTACTTTGTTTTCAAGAAATTCATTACTTTTCTGGCTCAAACCAAATACAAGTGTTTTTTTTATTATATTTAAAGTATTAAACACATAGACCACAGCAGGCTACATGGCTACACGACTACAAGTGCCGCTGGCAACAAATGTTGCCTGGTAGCCAGCTACTTAATCATTTTGAAGACGGCAGCAGCACCATAAATATATATTTCAGTGGTCCGCTTTCAAATATTTCACATTTATAAAAATAAAATAGTTTATTCAAAAATATAAAAACAAATCAGTTTATTTCTTTATATTTTTTTGCGAATTTTATTATATATAGGTTTAGTAATTTCTTCAATACATTTAGCAATTTTTCGCTAACTTGCTATTTTTCGCGTTTTCCGCGTTTTTTTCAAACTTCATATATTGTAATGGCTTTCACGATTTCTAAAAAAATTTTAGAAAAGATTCGCTGGGCGCAAATGCTTACTCTCTCTCTCTCTCTCTCTCTCCCTCTCTCTCCCTCAATTCATTTGGTAAACTCTCATGCACTTTTACCAGCGATGCCAACTTGGTGCTTTTCGCACTATTTTTAGTGCTTTTTGAAGACTCAAAACGCCAAATTTTGAGCGTTAGTGCCAAACTGAGAAATAGCACTAAGTAGTGCTTTTAAGAAATTTGTTTATTTCTTAAAATTACTTTAATAAAAACTTGGTGTATTTATTTTCTCAGTGTAAAACATACCTTTTTCGTCTGATATATTTCACTAAAGATACTGATATTATTGCCGAAATAGAGAATAGCTTAAAAAATATTAAACATTAAGCTCGTTTTTCTGGTTAGTGCTTTTTACGCTTTTTGGATCTCAAAATTACGCTTTTTGTGCTTTTTATAAATTTTGATGCGCTTTTAGAGCCAAAAAAGTTGGCATCACTGATTTCTACATATAATTATGACACACAATAAACATAGCTGAGAAGTCTTATTACTTTATGACCTTTTTGTTTGAGCCACAATAATTTTTTTAAACTACCCTATGTTAAAATGTTAAGACATTATGACACTTAGGACACTTAAGACACTGGTGTGATTGTGATTGTTTTTAGAGAATTGGTTGATTTTTTTTTTTTTTTTTGGTTTTACTTTATATTTCTTTAATAAATGGAAGTTTTAAAGTTAACCAAGTCTTTAAATTTTGGGTTCCAAACATAGCAACATCAGAATTTTCTTTGTGTCCCACTTTACGTGTGAGTAGCTGCACATATTCAACACACTCATTTTTTCATGAATAATTATTTAAATATAAATAAGTTTCGTTTTAACTAATTAACATACACCATAGATAAGTAAATAAAAAATATTCAAAAATCCATAACAAGGCTTGCAAAATAGGATGGGTGGAAAGTATCGCTTAAAATATAAAATAAACAAAAACAAACTGGAATTACAAACAGATAAGATAGCAAACGAAAACCGAAATATGATAGTACAATAATAATATTGAAGTAGTGGCACATAAAAGAACAGAACGCTCAAATGACGCAAAAGTGCTAAAACTATTTTGTTTGTTTGTCTTCGTGATTAGCATATTGAGTTATTTTCTAAACTAATTGTAACGTTTTTTATTTCTTTTTATCACTTTTCATATTTCTCATTTTGTGTAAAGACTTTTTTTGTTCAGTTTTGTTCACCGCGCTGATTTACACGGGCATAATTGTGCTGGCATAACATGCCAGTTTGTAGGTGAGAGAGGCAAAGAGAGTGGTTTTGCGGTTGGCATAACTTTTCAACCAGCTTCAACCCCGCATTAGCAGCATAAAACCAATACACACACAACTTAAAAAACAGCAAATGTTAAATGAATACTAAAAACACTAACACACACACAGCTGTGTGTACGAATACATTTTGTGCCAGATTAATTAGTCTCGTGTAATTTGGAAAAGAACAAAAATTGTGCGGCTTAAAAATTGTTCTCGTCTAAACTACCTCACCCTGTATAACTATCAAAAAACAATTGTTCATTGGGAGAAAAAAAATACCCAATTTTTTTAGTCAAAATGCAATTTTCATTTTTTATTTATCAAAAGCAAGTAATCTAAAAATAAATTTTGTTTTGCTAAGTAGGAAGTAGCCGTTAGTCAGAAGAGTGAAATACATGGAACTTTTTTTAAGTGCTGATTAAGAATCCAAGTTCATGCAGCAGCGTATGTATTCAATGTGAATCAAAACGTTCCAAATTGTCATAGCATTGTTGTTATACTCGTAGATATTGTATATAAATACTTACAACTATAACAATTTCGTTTGTTTTATGTATGACGATGTTCGGACTTCAATATTAATAACACACAAAGTAACACCCCGACGTTTAGCATTTATATATCTGAATATTTTTTCGTAACTTTTCTTAAACTTTTCTAACACATACATATTTTTTAATAGTATTAAACCTTTTAAAATAACTGTTGATTTTTATATGCACTTCAATTCTCTTTTATACAATAAAATAACAGCTTTAGAACATTATATACTTCATTAAAAATACTTATTGTTAATGAATGGGAAAATAAACATTGTTAATGTATACAATTAAAAAAATAGTTATGGCGTACAGTGAAAACAATCATACTGTAGAAAAGAATTAAAATTTCTCAAGTAATAGTAAATGTCTCTGGAAAATAAGATACTGGGAGAAAATAAGACACTGCTGTCGAATTTACATTTTATAAAAATTTTCTATCGTTTCGAATTACACAGTAGACCCTTGAATTTAGTTTTACCCTACACTACACATGGAATGGATATTTAAAATGTCAGTCCATTTTTAATTGTGTGTTTTTCAGAGCTCAGGGTGCGGTGCGTGTTGTCTTGTAAAAATTGGTAAAGTATTAAATTTTAATGGGCATGACTGCGCCCATTTTTTAAATGGCAGATTGTGTCTATTTTAGATATCAAGGTGTGTGGTATGTTTCGTAAAAATCAGTTAGGTAGAGCCGCGTAAAATATTATAATAAATTTTAATGGGCGTAATCCCGCCCATTTTTCAACTTTCAAATTGTGTAATTACAAGAATCAAAGGTATTTGATTCTTTTGAAATTATATATAAAAAATGTGGGCGTGTCCCCGCCCACTTTTTTAAAACGGGAGCAATGGGATGCTATACCTTCTTAAACAACAAAATAATTTTTACAATCGGTCATTTTAGACCGATTGTATGAAGTAACACAAAAAAAATATACGAATTGTTAATAACCTCCTGTTTTTTTGAAGTCGGTTAAAAACTAACATATTCAATAAAAACAGTTTCTAAATTTGTAGATAATTGTGAACATGTTGAAGTGAACAGTGGTTTATAAATCGCACTTTTTCGGAAGGTAATATTTTCATTACTTACGGAATGTACATATTTCTGGTAGGAGACGATTAAGAAAACTATTATTTAAAAAATCTTTTTGAAAAAGAAACTCTCCGAAGAAACTTCTATTTAAAAAAGCTACACAGAAAAAAGTATTCACCAATTAATGTTTTCAATTAAGAATTTAATTCATTCAATTAAATTTTTAATTGTATTAATTAATTTATGTGGAAAAACTTAATTGATATTATCAAATTGTTTATAGGTGAAAATGTAATTAATTTTTTAATTGATATTACAAATATTTTAATTGATTTTACAATTTATTCATATTACTTTTTTGTGTGTAGTTTTTCAAAAATACTGTTTGGAAAACTACTTTTTGAGAAAATACTATGTACTCTTTGCAGAAAATCAATTGAAATCAATTTTTATACATATGTAGTTTACTTAACGAACTTTATTGAAAGGGTAAGTAATATTTTAAAAATAAACCTTTTTAAATGAGCAAAAATATCCACTAACAAAGAATTAACTATCAAATTATTATACCTATTTACTGATAAAAAAAAATACAGATGCTAGAATGATTAAATGAAAATATGAACGTAAACCGACACTGTCCCTACTCTAACATTCTATCATATCCTAGCGTTTTTAATTTACATTTAAACGTAGACACACAAGTAAACCTTATTAAAAGCGTTTAACTTGAAAGTTTCTTATAACTTAATTAGTTCAAATACATGACAACATACTCGTACATTAATTAAATAATTGTAAGCGAAAAAACAGAATCTAGTGAGGGAAAAAATATTTGCACATGCATATTTAGATCCTCTCGGAGTTTTAATTAATTAACTCATATCTAATCAGAAATGAGTTCAGCCGAGATCCCACGCGTAATCTCATCGGCTCTCAATTTAATTAAAACTCCTAGGGCTAGTTTTTTACTAGTTAGTTAAACCTAGTTTATCATAAGTTTGAGTTAACCAAGAAACAAAGTTAAACGGGTTTTAACCGCCCATTCTGTTTTTCAGTGACGGATTAAATATGTCAATTTAGCTAGAAATGCCATACTTTGCTTTCAATATAGATATGGCATTCCTGAAAATATTTTATATAAATAGGGCAACACTTAAAAAGCGATATGACAATTCTTTAAATTTATATTAAAAAACTTCTAAGTTTTTTGAAATTTTTAAGAATTTAAAAATAAGTAATATGGACTTAAAAATAGTGACGCTCCAAAAATAAACTACAAAAGAACATAAAATTTTAAATCCAACGAAATATTTGAAAGAATTCCAATTCATTACATACATAAAAATCATTTTGGCTTGTTCGTATCTCCTTTATATTTCTCACAATTGTCCTATCCAAGTTATTATAGGTTTAATAATCACTAAAATCTTCGTCGTCATAAGAAGCATCCACTTTATTTATTTATTAAACTTTTCAGAAAAACTGTTTTTTTTTTCAATTGCGTAGTATTTATTTTATACATGTCTACATATGTATGTATGTATATTTATCATTTGATAGTTCTAACTTGAGTTTAACTGCGCAATGTTGCCCGGTTAAACCTAGATTTTTAACTAGATAATCTTTATCTGAAAAACAAAGTTTTAAGTTTAAACTACAGTTAACTGACAAGTAGAGTTTATCTTTATGTGAAAAACTAGCTCCTAGTGTTTAATTTTTCTTATTTGTTTTAATTGTTTTTATTAAAATATTTAAAAAATTGCGTATTTTTTAGTTCCTATTTCATACATTCCACAGCGGCACAGCTGGTTTTGAAAATACTCTTGTCTTCTTTTTCTTACGATTCAGGTTTTTGTTGGAATACATTTTTGGATTATTGCGTAACTGAAAGCGGAATCGTAATCGAAATACAGAATAGGTGTAAATGTTTATAATATCGTTACATTTTTCGAAGAGAAGAAATTTTGAAAGCAGATCTAATGAATTTTTCTTAAATCAATAATATAATAAACATGAGACTTTTACAAAAAAAAAAAAAAATTTAATTTTTGTGTTGATATCTTTTTATTTATTTATCTGAACAGACATTACGCCAAATCTATGGCATGAGTAATTTCTTGTTTTTTTTTTTTAAGCGTGTCAAAATGAACTTTCTATCTTTATGTGAATGGTTTAACCATGGCTTAAAATTAGCCACTTTCCATAGTCGCTCATATGGAATCTGAAATCCATCTATGGCCCTTGAAACTTATTTGTCATTAGGAAATGTTTTCTCAACTACTTTTTTAATTCATCAATTTACATGCTAAGTATTATCATTTATGTATATATTATCGTAAAAGTGTTTCATTGCAAGGTAAAATTGCACACGCAATTTTTTCATTTATTTTTTTTTTTTTTTTTTTTTTTTGGAATTCATTAAAAATTTTAAATTGTAATTGTATTGTGATTGCAAGGCACTGCTATACATATAATTTAAATAATGCATTAAAGTTGGCGGAAGTCCCTTCTCTATTTTTTTAAGTTGTGTGTGTGATATTTTAAATTTTTATTTATTTATCTTTAAGGGCGAAAATTGTCATCGGTACGGATATTTTTGAATATATCATCAATCTCTAATCAGATAAAAAAAAAACAGAACAAGAAAGCTGACAACAAGTTCAATAACATTTGAAACACTAATTAACGTTATATTTACTCGTCTACAATAAAATAAAACATATACGTATACACATACATATGTGCATATGTATGTATGTATGTATGTATGTATTGCAAATTACCGCCCTCAAAACAGAGAAATGTTTGTTGCATTAATTTTAATTAATTTATTCTCCGGTTTGATACTTAAATAATCATAAATGTATGTATGTATGTATGCATGTAGTGTGTACATGCATACATATTAAATGCATTGTGCATTCATATATATGGACATATATACACAGAGAAAATAAAGGAAAACGTACTAAATTTGTATGTACATACATATGTATGTACAGCATGTATGCAGTTATGTACATATATATATTTTACTCAAATCCATTCCAGACAAGTGATAATTTAATTTTTTAAGTGTAAAAAAAAATATTATATACGAATTTGAAACAAAAAAGAAATAAAAAACGTAATGATTTAATGCAATAACAGCAACACAATTTAAAATAATTTTGGATTGCGATAAATACACTACTGCTTTCGGAGCAATATTTTTATGTAAATATGTACATATACATATGTATTAGTGAAGCACGAATGTTCGTATTCGTATTAGAATTGCCGAGTATTCGGCCATTTTTAGATATTCGCCTGAATTTGGCGAATACGAATACGTATATTTTTCCAAAAAAAAAAAAACAAATTAATAAATAAATGCATAAATCCTAAGCTAAATTTCCAATAAATGGCTAAAAATATTAGTTTTTATTTAATAATTATTTCAATTCAATTCTTGTACCACTTAAAAACAAATAAAGCAAACTTCTTGTACAATTAACATTAAAAATTTGTCCAAAAATTATTTCTCCATATTAAAATACTATAAAGTATTATTTAAATATATTGAATGGACCAACGGTCTAACTGCTGTTTTATAAAAATATTTTCTTTAGTTCGGTTAAATAAAAAAATTAAAATAATATCCCTTTGGAAATACGTCTATGTATGAAAGTTTCCATTAAAAACATCTGTCAAAACGTATGTGATGTAGCCTCATGTGGGCCAACAACAATTTTAAAACTTGTAATTTGATATTGTCATATCCATGTAAGAATATATTTTTTGAAACGACACCATGAGAATTGGAAGAAATATTTTCATAAGCTTCTTCAAGACCAATTCCTTCTATTATGTATTTATTACCTTTATAATAAAAACCCAGTAAAAAAACCCCTCTAGTCAACTTAGAACCATATGTCTCTATGTCAATACTCTTTCTCCAGCGACAATTGCACTAGTTAAAATGTCGACAACTTTCCTTTTATGTGCGAGTAGAGATACGTTAGAGACGACAGTTCTAGTGTATTTCTGGTGATATTGTCAATGAACACGTCAATAGTTTGTTTTTCTTTTTTATTATGTTGTGCAATAATATTAAATAAATATATGTAGACGAGCGTCACTAAAATCTACGAGTGAATCTTCGGTTCAAATATCTCCATATAATCGTAAAAGAACTACCTTCTCAATAGTGCTAAAGTGTACTGATAGATTATGAATAATAACCCTATGTTATTTGTCAATAGGCATTTGCATTGGCTGGGGTACACCTAGTCAGTGGCATTATTGACAATGTCACTAGAAAATCACTATAAGTTTACTATTGACAACGAGAGGGATATATCGATATTGTAGACTAGAGCCCCTAAAATTTACTAGTGAATATTTGATGCCAATGTCTCCATGTGGTCCCAAAAGAACTACTTAGTCAGTAGTTCTACAGTCTAGTGGTGGATATTCAATGACAAGCTAATGTTAAATGTCAATAGATGATACCATTGGCTGGGGTACACCTGGTCAGTAGTGCTACTGACAACGTCATTAGTAAATCACCACAATTTCACAATTCTTTATTGGTGAAGTAAATTCAATATATTTCACATTTAGGATGTGGTTATTAACCACTTTTTCAAAGCACTTAAATCTATGATTTAGGAAGTGGTGCTTATTCACTTGTTTATTAACCCACTTGGAAAGCCATGTAACTCCTAAAATTATTCTATTCATTAAAATAATTGTTTCACAAGAAATAAGAAGGGAAACCTAGGGATTAATTACGGCACTCGTTATCGAATGAAATTACGAAAGATTTCAATAGAGTTTATATGGAAACATTTTAAAATTTCGAACCGTATCGAATGCCATAATTTTCCCCCTGTTCTATTTTCTGTTCGTTTTTGAAGTTGAAGAAGTTTTACTTTTAAGCATTTAAATAAAACAGTAAATTTTATTAGCTTACGGGCTTGCTCGGAGTTTGAAGTGGTTTGTATCAGTAGTTGTGGTGCTTTTTCTATTTGGTTATCACTTTTTTTGCTGGGTTTTTATTTTAGAGGATAATAATAATAAAATAGGTGATTTATCATTACTTTAGATATGTGACTAAAAATAACTTCGTTAAAGCAGAATAAAATGCATAATGGAAGTAATTAAGGCCGGGATTCCACCTGTGTGCCATGTGCCACACAAGCGTAAAAAAAGCGTAACCACTAATTACTAATGAAAAACAGTTTGATTCAGACACGTATTTATTAAGTTAAACAGTTTCACACATAACTAATAGACAATTTTATAGAATCCAACATGATTGGAAACTGTTTAAATCAATAAATAAATGTCTGAATTAAAAAGATTTTCATTAGTAATTAGTTGGTTACGCTTTTTTGGACAAATGACACACAAGAAATGCCAGATGTAAACTCAGCCTAAGAAGTGTTTTCTAAAGAAGTACTCATTTTATGTTTTACTGGGAAATGTTGTAGTTTCATAAAGAAATAAGTTATTTATTTTATTTATTTTATTTTATTTATTTTATTTATTTGTTCATATTGTAATACAAAAGCCCAGAGGCCAAAAAAAACGTACTACATAGTTCAATACTGAGTGAATAATAAACATTATTAATATATAACATATTAATATAATATATTCAATAAAGATTAATTAAATATTTCAAATATAATAATAAACAATATTCATAAAATTCACTTAAACTAACTAAAAAAAAAAAATTTAGATCATATATTCATGTTACCATTAATTATAATTATTTAATTATTTACAAATATTAAATTTATTTACATTTGGTGGCTCCCCAGCCGTATTAATAAATATATTAAAATTTTTCAAAATTTATTTAAAAAAAACAACAATTTCCGGATATCATTAATGACAGCAAGACATCATCAAAAAGAGAACAAATTAGTTATTTGAAAAAAAATCATTCAATTTGAGCCGAAAAACATTATTAGAGTGTGAAAAAACACGCAATTCATGCGGTAAAGAATTCCAATAGCGAGCGACCCTGACAAAAAATGACCTTTCAAATAAAGAACAGTTTATTTTCGGTACTAGTATCTGTTTATTCCTTGATGAACGTGAGAACATAAATTTATCACAAAAAGGTTTAGGTACGCCAGTTTTAAAGAATCGATAAAAAAAGATTAAATTTCTAATTTTCACATAATCATTGAAAGAACACCCCAAAAATTTTTTTACAAACGCAGAAATATGTTCTCTTCTCCGAATGATAAATACAAATCTTACAACGATGTTTACAATACGTTTCAAGGTATCAAGATTAGTAGCAGTAGCACCAGAAACCACCTCAAGGCCATATAAGATCTGGGGCATCATAAGGGCATGTGCTAATCTATGCTTAACATTAATAGGTAAATATATATTAGTTGAATAAATCCTACGCAATGTACTCGAGACTTTGCGAAGAACAGATTGAAAATGCGGTTCAAACGATAAGCGATTATCAATAATGATTCCCAAGCATTTGTGCTGACTGACAATTTTTATAGGAGCATTTCGAATACACAAATTAAGGGCAGGAGAGGTATCAGGCGATAAACTAAAGAAAATAGCTTTAGATTTGGAAGGATTTATAGATAAGAAATTAAGATCTGACCAAACAGAGATTCTTTCAAGACAATAATTAATATTAGGTTCTAACACATCAGCGAAGTCACGATCAGTACTAAACAGAAGCATGATGTCATCAGCAAACAAGAACGTCCTACAAATACTAGAATCTACATACTCATGAAGGTCATTAACATACAATAAGAACAAAAGGGGACCCAAAACAGAGCCCTGCGGGACACCCGAAGTAAGAGAAACAGTACGAGAAGCTGTACCATTCAGATCCACAAATTGTTTTCTATCAGACAGATAAGACATAATAAGTTTACAGGCTGATCTAGAGAAATTAAACTTTTCCTTGAGCTTAATAATCATAGTAGAGTAACATAAAGAGTTAAAAGCTTTAGTTAAGTCAAGGGAAGTAAGAACACATAATTTCCTATGATTAAAGCAATTTCTAACGGTATCAGTTAGGTTAACTAGGAGGGAGGTAGTATTATGTCCATAGCGAAAGGCATATTGGGAATCACAAATTTTTTTCTTAGTGAACAAAAGCATTTGATCCTTAATAATATGCTCCACAACCTTAGATAAGGCAGGAAGAATGGAAATTGGTCTTAAATGTGTGTATTAAAAATATTTAAAAGTGTAGGCTGAAAAAGAGAAAAAGAAATGAAAACCATTTAAACAGTTTGACTACAATATGTCTCCAGATTGTTTGGCATAAACTGACTTTTCTGCAAAAAATTAAAAATTGAAATTTCTCGTACTGTGTACGAATTCATTAAATTTTTTATTGAAATTTGTGCTTTGTATCATTTTCTAATGCTATTTAATGACGATCGTTAAAATTTTGGATAGTTTTTATGAACTTAAAATACCCCAAATGGAGTATGAAGTTCTTTTTCCTAAACAAATTTTTCTTATTTTATTTTTCAGGCGTAAATAGAACCCCAATTTAATGTCTAAAATTTCACATACAATATTCGTATTCGCGAATATCGTTTCAAATATTATTATTCGAATTCGCTTTACATCACTAATATTGTATCTATGTATGTATGTGTTTTCTTATTATAAACGTACTTTTCTAAACTATTTTTCAAGTATATTTCAATGGCATGTAATATATCAAGAGAAACGGGGTAAGAGAGATGTTAATTAATATACAAATTACTCAGATAAGATTACACGATTTTTATAATTTTCTAAAATTTAACACTTTAATATGCATTGTTTAGTATCCGTCCATACATTAAAACGTTTGCTGCGAAACATTTTTATAGACACTTTTGAAAATGCATTCGCTTACACACAGTGAAGGTTTAGTTTTGAAGCTCAGAACCCTTTTACAGACGCAAAGTTTGCTTTGCAAAGTCTTAATTTAGCCACAGAATGCACAGAAGTGAAGAAAGTGACAGGTAAAAAATCCTCCAATCAGGTTTTTGTTCAAATTCGTGGAAAAAAGAGAAAAGCATAGTGTATTTGATACTGTAGTGTATTACTACTTACCAATTAACACAGCTAATAAAACTTTATTGCACTAGAAAGACGTAGCAAAACAAAAACGATGACAAAATTTGAGGGAAAACGAGACAAACAGAAAAATACCCATATCTTCCGTCTCGTGACACTTCTGTATGTTTCGTGATTTAGCTGGGTGAAAGACATAGGTAGGAATATTTTCTCTTCCTGTCTTTCTCCCAACTGAATTAATGCCCCTATCACGGTTTTCAACTTTTAAAATAGTTTGGTTGGGATTGATAAATTTGCATTTCCATTCTCCACTAAATTAACATTTGACTTTTCAGTTGTGTTTTGTACTGTCATTTACAACTCTGCGTAAGTTTGGTTGAGAAACACGTTGAGTATACACAACTGCTTTTTAGTAGTTGGGTCTGTGGTTGGCTTTTTCTAGTTACTGGTTGGCGCGATATAAAAAGCAGAAGAAATGGAAAAATCGTAACTTGAAATATTTATTATGGTTAATAACAAAATTTTCTTAACAGTTTCAGTATCGGCGGTATTCCGGGCACAAAGTGCGTTCGAGAACTCAAAAATTTGTACAAATTTTTACCATTTTTTACTGGATTGCGTTCGAGTACACAAAATCCAGTAAATGAGAGGGCGAATTGAGAGAGAAAAATGACAGTTCTATTACTGAGTAAATGCAAGTTTTTACTGGAGAAATTTTTGCCAGTAAAACCCAGTAAAATGAAACCATATGTTTTTAAATATAAACAAACAATAGCAAAGGGAAACAAAAGTTTTTGGTTTTTGATGAAATTTTAAAAATAACAAAAAACAAATGTATTAAGTTATGAACAATATTGCATTTATTTGAGTTTGATGCCAGAAAAATTTAAGGGTATGTTTTATGTATTCCACGGGAAATTAAAACGTGTGAAATTTTCATAGAATTGTTGGAAATATGTATTTATAACAACAATTTCCCAGCGATGTAATTTCACGTGAAATGCAGAACATAACCGATTGTTTTTAAACGTGAATAAAGTTAAAAGATTTGTATAGTTAAATTTTTGTTTATACATATAGTCGGACGGTTACTGGTTCCCCGCATGTAACATTCAAAAAATTTAGGTATTGATCGATTAAATATGATTAATGTGTACATTTTTTAAATTTGTTTTCAGTTTTTCGATATCTTGAATATTTTAGGATATATAAAGTTCTTTTCCCATTGTATATTTCTCTTAATAAATGCACTCATTGGAACTACTTAAAAGGAAGTGAACAATATTGTTGTGATGATTGGTATAAGCGGCAACAAACATTTTTGTCTTTTTCTGTACATCCTAATTATTCACGTCGAAGGTAAAAAGTTTAGAAACTTTAACGGCCTGACGCGCGATGTCGGCAAGTAAGCTATAGAAAGTTTCTTGTCGACATCGTGGGCCAGGCCCGTAAGTTCAAATAAAAACATATCTATCTATTACTTTTATTATTAAAGAAAATATACTATGGTGTATTTTTATAAAACAAATGAAAAAAACATTCTTCATCGATTTTCTCAAAACCATATAATTTTTCCATGCGGCTAGCCAGTAACTACCCAGCAATGTACTGTTTACTTGATCACAAAAGCTTCGAAAACTGCTTCTGAAAAGCACTAACATAAGGCAGGCTCTCTAACAAAATAGGGGAAAAAGTTAAAAAACAAATTTTCAAGCCAGTAACTTTTGCGTCTGAGTACATAAAAACTATAGCCCAATTCACAATCTTGTGCAAATGGTCTTGCACAAGATTGTATAGTATATTGATACTCACCACTTAACAATTCTTAGAAGTTAATGTTAAAGTTAGCTATTTTATGTCAGGTGGAGACCGCGAGTAAGGGAGATAATGTTAGAGAATCACTTGGTGTTGCGCATGAATTTTTTTTTTTTTTTTTTGTAATGCATGTATTTATTTATTGGATCTTCATATATGAACTAACAATAAGTATTCAAATCTTAAATCTATAAAAAAAAAAATTATTAGGCCCGACCAGTGTCGGACATAAACTTAGTGGTAGTTATAAATAATACATTAGTAGTAATAATAAAAAAAAGGGGGGGGGGGGGGGGGGAAAGTATTTTCAAGTAGTCCCATCTGGAGTGTTAGGTATAAGAGCCTGTGTGTCCCTCTTTTTTAATCGGATGTGTCCAGTAAAGTTCAAAATATTACGAGCAAGCGGATTAGGATGTGATTCGAGTTTTGTTAAATATTTGCCTGCGTATTTTGCAATTTCTTCAGTCACTAGTGGCATATTTAAATCACGATGTATAATAGAATTTTGGATATACCATGGAGCCGATGTTATTAACCGTAAAATTTTGTTTTGCCTTCGTTGGATTCTCTCGACATTGGAAGCTGAAGCAGTGCCCCATAACTGAATTCCGTAGCACCATATTGGCTTCAAAAGCGACTTGTATAGTAAAAGTTTGCAGTCTAAGCTGAGTGTTGAGTTTCTGCCAATCAACCAATATATTTGAGTTAACTTAAGTTTCATCTGAGTTAACTTAGAGTCAATATGATGTTTCCATGTAAGTCTTCGATCAAGGTGTATACCAAGGTATTTCACTTGGGAATGTTGAGGAATATTTTGATTGTTGATTCGAATGGGGGAGCAAGTATCTCTTCTTAGGGTGAACGTTATATGGACACACTTTTGTTCATTGACTTTAATTCTCCATAAGTTCAACCATATTTCCAGCTGAGTGATATGTTCCTGGAGATTGCGGGATGCCTCATAAGGGTTTTCGTGCACACTCATACAGGCTGTATCATCGGCAAAAGTAGAAATATGGATATTATTGCTCACAGGCATATCACAAGTATATATTAAATACAAGACAGGACCCAGGATACTACCCTGGGGCACACCAGAAGATATAGATTCGGGCACACTCGTGAACTCTCCTTCCATAACAGTGAACTTCCTATCAATAATATAACTTTCCAAAAGCTTTTGAATGTTTATTGGCAGATATGTCTTCAATTTTAAAACTAGGCCTTCGTGCCATACTTTATCAAACGCCTGAGAAACATCAATAAAGAGAGCGGAACAATACTTCTTTTCTTCAAATGTTCTTCTTACAACTTGGACCAGTCTATGCGTTTGTTCAATCGTGCTGTGCTGACTTCTAAAGCCAAATTGATGGTCCGGGATGCACCCATTATCAGTTAAAATTTTTGACAATTTAGTCATGAGCAGCTTTTCAAAAAGCTTTGAGATTGTAGATAGTAAGCTTATAGGCCTATATGAATCAGTCTTGGTAAGATCTTTGCCCGCCTTTGGAATCATTTTGATCTTGGCAAGTTTCCAGTTATGTGGAAAATACTGCATTCTTAAAATAGCATTAAAAATAAATAGCAGGATTCTTATTGCAATATGAGGCAAGTTCATGAGCATTTTGTTACTAATGCCATCAATACCTGGAGATTTCTTCGGGTTGAGTTCAGCAATTACTTTTTGTACTTCACGCATCTTAAACCTTAAGGGACGAGGGGGTAGAGAAACTACACTCGGTAAATCAGCAGCACCCGTACATGAATTGGGAGTGAATACAGATTTTAAATGCTCAGAAAATAAGTTACCTTTCTCACTATCACTTCTTGCCCAGCCTCCGGTCGCAGTACGCAATGGTGATTTAAGATCAACGGGTCGTTTAAGATTTCTAGTAGCGCGCCATAAAGAGTAATTAGATGCGGACGTTACATCAAGACCTTCTAAATACTTTTCCAGTAGTGCAGTTTTTTCCGACGATAGCAGCTCTTTGAGTCGTTTAGTACATTCTTTAAGTCTGATTTTATTTAGGGGTGATCTGTGTTGTTGCCATTCTCTTCTAGCTCTCCTTTTTTCACATACAAGACGTTCAATTTCCGTAGAATAAATTCTGTTAAAGCCGGTCTGCGGATAGGAGGTAGTGGCGTGTTCAGCAGCCTGTTTAATATTTTCGTTAAGATTGGCAATGTTAAATTCAATATCATCGCATGATCTAAGCTGAATGTTTTCTACGCAGTGACTACTAAGATATTTTTTGAATGCCAGCCAGTTGATTCCATTAATCATCTTCACATATGAGTTAGTTAAATCACTCCTTAGTGGGTTGAAAATTGTAACTATTGTTGGAGAGTGATCGGAGGACAGATCTAGAGAGGCCTCTACATGAATTAAGTCCCTATGAATATTTTTCGTGACGGCAAAATCTATAACATCTGGAATTTTTCTTACGTCAGTAGGCCAGTAAGTAGGCTCCCCACTCGAAATGACATCTAAGCCCATTTTTGAAATTGTATTGAACAAGGCTCGACCTCTAGGTGTAACAAGACGCGATCCCCAGTACGTATGTTTTGCATTGTAGTCACCAGCTGCCACGAAACAAGATCCAAGCGATTTGTAGAACTTCTCATACTGATCTTCGGTAACTGAAAATCTGGGAGGTGAGTAAATTGATGATATCACGAAATTCGCACAAAAATTTTCTACGAAAATATTCGTTGCTTGCAAATATTCTTCACTAACGTTGTCAAGGACATAGTGCTTGAGTCTTGACTTAATCAGAATTGCTGATCCACCACATGCTCTCTCTCTCGGGTCCTTTGTATCATATAAAGTGTAACCATTTATTTTAAATAAGCTTCTTGAGGTCAAATGAGTCTCAGAAACCAACATTATATCAATATTTTTTTCCATGAGGAAGTGCTCAAGTTCATTTTTATGTTGGCGAATGCCGTTTGCGTTCCAGAAACATATTTTTAACATGTTCATGGTTTATTAACTAATGCTTGAAGCAGTGTATTCTGCATTCGCAGCATTTCTTGCATCATACTTGTCATATTTGTAGTAAAGTTGTTTATAGTTAGCACCAGATTCTCAATAGTAGCTTCAAGGCGACTAAAGTTAAAGCTTGAGTTTGAATTCGTTGAATTATTTGGCGGTGGAACATTTTGCGTGGGAATTGAACTAGTCTTAGCAGCATCAGCATACGATACACATGAAGTAACTGGTTGGCTGATTTGAGCAAAAGTGTCGGAGTTCGCGTTTACTTGTAGAGCTGGAGTTAACTTGGGTTTTTGACCCATAGCCTGTTTAACGAAAGAAAATACGGGGCATCCTCTATAGTTAGCTGTGTGATTACCTCCACAATTACTACATTTTTTTTCTGCTTGATCTTTTGGCTTAGTGCAGCTAGCAGTACCATGCAATTCACCGCAGATAACACACACTGTAGGTAACTTGCAGTAAGTTTTCGTATGGCCATATTCTTGGCAATTATGGCACTGTACGGGACCTGAACGCTTACGTGGCACTTCAACTGTGATTTTTCGATGTAAGAGATACTTTACGTTATAAACTGGATGGGCTTCATTTTTTTTCAATTGTATGTCGTTCGGCTCCAGTTCAACCCGAAATAGGGGTTGGGGGACCTTTTCTCTATTAAATATGTTGGTAACATTTTTTACCTTGAATCCTTGGTCGACAAGTGCACATTTTACTTCTTCGGGTTCAACATATGAATCTATGCCCTTTAATACTATCTGTAGGCCTTTAGCACTCTTAAGTTGGTATGTGTAAAAATTTGTTTTATTTTTTTCGAATTCACTAACAATTTTTCGGAAATCTTTTTCATTATATATTTGGATTTTAGTTTCATCAATATTACCTCGTTTAATTGGAATGATGTGAAAAGTATTTTCACCAATGGTCGACAGTAGTTTTTTTATAAGCGCGTTAGAATTTTTTTCTCTCAGATAAATAGGTGGTGGCTTAAAAGACTTTTGCGATGATGTAGAGGGCTTGTCGTCGGTGTCTTGCAATAATGAAAAACGATTTTGACGATTGGTAGATGATGCGCTGTTATCCCTAGACATCTTTGGAGCAGATGAAATTTTTGAAGAATTTGGGCTTCGCCCACGCTTTACCACTGTTATATATCTGTCCATTCCCACTTGTACCTTGGGTTTTGAGCTACTGTTATCTGTAGTGATAACTTGGTTTAGTGATGAGGGCGAGCCCGATGCGGTTGATATCGCAGACTTAAATGAAGAAGTACTAGGCAATGGTAATGTTAACGATTCATTAGTTGGCATTGGACAAAGCGAAGTTGATCGCTGACGAAAAATTGGCTTTGCCGTTAAAAAAAGATTTTCATCAGATTTATTATTTATATTTTTTTCATTAAGAGTTTCAGAACTCACAGTAAAATAAGCATTTCTGCCGTTAGAACTCACTTCAAAATTTTTTTCCTTTGAGGTACTCATACAGAGTATTATTCCTCAAGGGAACTTTGTTTGTGTTTACGGTTTTTTTTTGTTTTTGCTATTTCTTGCTATGTAAAAAATATTAGTAAAGCCAATAAGCTTATTTATCAAGGTGAATATGTATTACGAATATTTTTTGTATGATTTTTGATTTTGTTGTTTTTTATATTTGTTTCGTTTGTATGTATGTAAAAAAAAATCCGTTTTAATGTCTCTTCACTATGAAGGTTCAACGAGAACTCAAGCGCATGAATAAGGAGATTTTTTTTTGTGCGAGATGAGCCAGCTAGAAGCAATTTATTCAGCTTCCAAAAAGCCATAATTTTTTGCCTTTCCAAAGTGCTTCACACGAGCAATAATATATACTTATGTATGCATAGTTTTGTGTATTGTTTGCAGATAATGCGACTATTCCATACATGTATAGGGTGTTTTTTTAAGAGGTATAGAACTTTGAATTGAAATAAAACACAAGAAAATCGTTTTAATGTCCATTAATTTGGCTTTATTGGAAGGATAATTTTATGCCATTAATGTTTAAATATGACTTCGGGCATGTGGCCGCCGCTGCTGGCTCGAATAAAGCCAATTCTACAGGTCCAATTTTCAACCACTTTTTCGAGCATATGGGGCCGTATGTTGGCAATAACGCCACGAATGTTGGCTTCCAAGTCCCCTAACGTTTCTGGTTTGTTGGCGTAGACGAGCGACTTCACATATCCCCAAAGAAAATAATCCAATGGTGTCAAATCACACGATCTTGGTGGCCAATTGACAGGTCCATTCCGCGAAATTATGCGCTCATCGAATGTTTCCTTCAATAAATCGATTGTGACGTGCGCTGTGTGGCATGTAGCGCCGTCTTGTTGGAACCACAACTCATCCACATTCATGCCATCCAATTCGGGAACAAAATAGTCGGTTAGTCGGCTCCAATTGCTGTGCACGGTGGCGAATCGATTCATTCGGGTCCTCTTCAACACTTTGCTCTACAGCGGCAATTGTTTCTTCGGTGCGCACTGTTCGACGTCTCTGCGGATGCGTATTATCACATAGAGTAAGCGTAGTGCGAAAACGATCCATGGTTAACCGAATTAATTGCTCTGATGGACGATTATGTCGACCATAAAATGGACGGAGCTTGCGGTAAACTTCGCGAACTGAACCATTATTTTCGAAATAAATTTGCACGATTTGCAAGCGTTGTTCTTTTGTCAACCTGTTCACGATGAAATGGCAAACCAAACTAAATATTAATCACTTGACAGCTGACAAAATGGCCGCCAGTTAAAAAAGTGATGCCAACTTAAAGTTCTATACCTCAATAAAAAACACCCTTTATGTAAATACTCTAAAGAGGAGTAGGAATACGCCAAAACTCCAAATATGTGAAAAAAGGAGGTTTATGTCCTAGGGTTGGACTAAATGGTCCAAATTTGCATTACATCGGCCTAACCCCAAAACTACTCCATATTGCATTGAATGCTTGTGTGAAAACGACATTATCCATGACTGCATTACATGGACCATAATGTAACTAGTCTGTTTCATCTCGATTGGACCACGTAGTACAATATTATATTCAGGTTTTTTTGCATATACATATGTACATACTTATGTATAATTTTTTTTAGCGCCAAATTGTCTATCAGCTGTTGTGTATATTTTACTGGATTTTACAATTTTTCCGTTCGCGTACTTTTAGCTGCAAACTTTTTTATTGAGAGTAATTTCTTTAAATTACTCAGTATTTACTCAGTTACTGGATTTTACTGGAAAAGTACTCAAACGCAAACTCGTACTTGTAGACATCGCTAAAGACATCGTTAAAGTTTCTAAGCTTTTTACCCTGAACGTGAGAAGTTATTAGGATGCTATATTCAAGACAACGAAATACTGGGAAATTATTCAAAAAAAAAAAGTACACAAAGTAAATATTTTTTAAATGTTCCATACGGCAAACCAGAAACCGTCAACCCGACGATATGTATAAACAAAAATTTCAATATAATAATCTATGTATTAACTTTATTCACGTTTAAAAATAATCAGTTATGTTCTGAATTTCATGTCAAATTAAATCGTTCGGAAATGCAATAGCATTGTTATTATAAATACATACATACATACATATGTGCATACATACATATTTCCAACAATTCTATGGAAATTCGGCACGTTTTAATTTCACGTGGAATACATAACATATCCGAATATTTTTCTAGCATCAATACTAAATAAATGTTATAATGCTTACACACAAAAAAATGTAAGAGGTAATATTAACTAAGCTTACATAGGTAACATATTTTTATATGAAAGTAAAAAACTTGGGTTTTATTAACTATGCGGTAAGGTAATTTGTACATTACACATTACCTAAAATCCAAGTTAATCGGCCGGCCCTGTTCTGTAAACCGAATCCCAGTAAATTTCTCGTTTTCAAAATATTAATAAAGTTCCTGCAGACTTGTTGAAAATCATACACGATAATTTTCTTTCAGATATGATATTTGAGAATCTATATAATGGAAAAATTACAAAAAGTCTGAAAAAATATTTCTCTTAACGGAGTTAGTTTTGTAAAATCGTTCCATTTCAAATTGATTCGGTTTACAGAACAGGGTCGAATATACCTATTACAATAAGGTACATACATACATATATTTTTCGAAATTATTTTTATTGAAATGTTTCCTATTTTATTGTCAAAAGTAAATTTTTGAATTTATTAAATTTTTAAATTTATGTAAAATAATTATTTTTAATTATTATAGATAAACTAGCTGAGCCCGGCTAACGTCATTTCCCTTCCTTCCTTTCCGTTCTTAAATGGTGTAGAAGCAAGTACGCAAATTGCCAGTGTATCCTGTATTCCTTCAGAAGCTGCAGACTACCTATACCTCCGCATAGGAAGATCCCCATCCAAGTTTTAATGGTCTCCACCAACTTCTTTCTGCCTTACGATTGCTGGCAAACGTGGTCTTATGCCAGGAACACAACTGGGACGAACGGCGAATTTCGTGGACGGTGACGAATTCGTCTATAATAATTCGCTGAGTAAATTCGTCGTGTGAAGCAAAACAACGACGAATAAATAAGAGCTCTTATAATTGATATAGTTGCTTATTGTTTGTGCAAAGAGAGATAAAACTGTTTTTTCGTCGGCTTAGAGAATAGAAACAAATATATTGGAGAGTTCGTCTCGTACGACGAGTTTCGTTAGACGGCAGTGTTGTGTTAATTTGCACATGCATGAATGTGTTTTTATTTTTTATGACAAAATTCGTCATTCGTCCCAGTTGTGTTCCTATCATTACCTTTACATGTTTTATTTTCGTGGTGTTTTTTTTTTCGATTTTATTTATATGTATGCATCCTTCATAGATAAATTAATAAATAAATAATAAATTTTTTTAAAAATTCAAAAATTCTTTAAATCCATGACAGTTATCGAATTATAAATAGTTAATATAACTAAAATCCATTATAATTTGCCGCATTGTATACGTATAAATTTACTTTGCTATTTAGATAGTTCAAAGAAAACAAAAGTATGAATTTACCTAGTCGTTAAGGAGTTTCAACAAAAATTTTAGTCGATTTTTCGAACATAGAAATCAACTAAACTTTTTGTCAAATTACCTAAAAAACTTTGTAAGTGCCATTCTACCCTTTCCCTTAGTTAAAATTATACCATTATTTTAGGAAATATAACCTATGATTTTTTTTTTGTGTGTATAACTTAATACATTTGTTTTTTGTTATTTTAAAAATTTCATCAAAAACTAAAAATTTTTTTTCCCTTTACTTTTGTTTGTTTATATTAAAAACATATGGTTTCGTTTTACTGGATTTTACGGGCAAAAATTTGTCCAGTAAAAACTTGCATTTACTCAGTAAATGAACTGTCATTTTTCTCTCTCAATTCGCCCTCTCATTTACTGGATTTTTTGTAATCGAACGCAATCCAGTAAAAAATAGTAAAAATTTGTGCAAATTTTTGAGTTCTCGAACGCACTTATTTTCGTATCATACGTACATATTTTAAGTTGGCAACGCGATGAAAATTTCAACTAAAAACCAGTTGTGTTCATAATACCAAAACACAGTTTGGTCGTGTGTAAATTTGGTCTACTCTTGGACGACCAAACTGAATTTAGTTGAGAACCGTGATAGGGGCATAAGACTTTGTAAAGTAAATTTTGCGTGTCTAAAAGATGTATTAATATATTTTGTCATACATACATATATTTCTCATGAGAATGAGATAAAATTGACACACTCCTCAACAGGAAATGCATGCATATGAAACAAACTACACATTTCCGTTCATATTGTGGATTAAAATTCTTTAAATTAATCTAAGTGCCTTTGACGGTGAAATTAGTAAAAATATCTGGCTACGGGTCTATTCTTTAATTCGAAACGAAAGAAAATGCTTTCGAATTTATGCAAGCCACAGACCTTGCAACCGTTGGTACAATACGTTGGTTTATCAAGTTGTGTGTTTTGGACACAAACTATAGAAGAACGTGTGCAACATTAGCGCACAACTTCATTTCATAAAAAAAAATTTTGAGTAAACATGACATCGGGTACTACTGCGCATATTGTAGTCGATGATTTTTTTCGTGCAAAAAGAAGAAGAAGAATGTAAAAAAGTGCAGAAAAAATTTGGTAAAAAAAATTTGATTTATATAAAAAGAAACATATTCTAACAACAAACTTTTAAAAACACTAAAAGAAAGTGAGCCAAAAGACTACAAAAATTACATTTGTATAACATTTTAAACACACATTTGAATTCGTGAGTGACGTTTTTTTTATATGACACTACGAAAATAAAAACAAAATGAAATGAAGTTGTACAACATACTCCTAAATATAGACAAGTTGGCATAAAATCAACGGCCATATGTATAATCAAAAATTGGCATGAAGTTAGCATAAGTGGCAAAATTTAACATGATCTTAACGTGTTTTGCCATATAATTTTACATTAAAAATCATGCTAGGATGTAATCCTGTGTTAAAACTACATTATGCGGGGATTTTTAATGTCAAATTGTATAGCGGAACTCGTCAACACTTAGTTCAATTTTGTCACTTATGCTAACTTCATGCCAATTTTTGATTATACATATGGCCGCAAATTTTTTTGATCTTTCATACAACCGAGACACAACTTCATACAACGACCCCACACACTTTACAATCTCATACACAACCTGCTCATGTTGTACCAACGGTCGCAAGGTCTGTGGATTGCTTTACATGTTATAACTTATAAGCATACAAATTCGAAATCATTTTCTTTCGTTTCGAATTACAGAGTAGACCCCTGAATATACCTGTAATCAACTGAACGAGTTGTCAAAAAACCGAAGTTGCCATCTATTTTATACAATTCTAGCTAAAATATAAAGTTAATTGCCAACGACCTTCAACAAATTTTCGGCTATACTTATTATAAGTTTCGATGTCAAAAGGTTTTCAGTTATGAAAATATTTTAACAGATAATAAATAGTAGATAATTTTGTTTTGAGAATATAAAAAATAATTTGATAATTCATAGCAATTCGCCCTACATTGAATAAAAGAAAAAGTCTGAAGTGCATTTTTTAGGCTTTTTAAAATTTTTTTAAAGTCATTTTATCATTTTTTTGTGCCACTAAAATGCGAGCGCTGGTATAGACATATTCTTAAGCTTAAATTAAATGTTAATATTAAGAGAATATTTTTCGACTGATTTATTTCTTTAAAGACACATCGAAAAAAGATCTTGTTATCTTTTCCTAACTATTAAATTTACTTTTTACTATAAAAATGCAAATGAATTTCAAAATATATTTTCTGTACTTCTTGAATTTATTTATTGTAGTTTTAAGTCGCGCTTACCTTCTAGCGTAATTTCAAATATAAAATAGTACGACAAAACTCGTTACGATCGTGTTAAATTTTACAACTCATACAAATCTCATAAATTCTTACAAAGAAATAACATTTTTTCAAATCTTCATAATTTCTTACAAAGAAAGAAATAACATTTGCTTTAGCAATAAAACGTATGAAGAAGAAAATACAATACATACTTATTTTAACAAATGGGTTAATTATAAACAAACGTCTGAAGCGATTAAAATTATTCTCACGAAAATATCATGTGATAACTATAAAATTTAGAATTATGTAGTTATTTTTAATTAAATAATATTAAGACTAAAAAAAAAGATCTTTAAAATATTTTATTATTACACTATGAAGATCGATATTCACTGACATACATACATAGTTTAATGTGATACACCCACCTGTAAGACACCTAATTTCAATTTTGCTGTTGGCTCTGAATATAATATTTCTTTTTGATAAAATGTTTCTGCCTCTAGGAGACTACATTTGTTTGATAAACGAAAGACATATAATTTTGGCAAATATGTATAACTCCTGCACACCTTTGGATTATTAATTTAGAGCATTACCTAATTTACATTAAACATTTTTTTCATGCAATTAGTTGCATGAAAATTTTTTATTTGTCAATATGATGCCTGGAGGAGAAACTTATATCAAAAAAGTTGTCAAAAATGCATCAGAGATTCATTCTAAGCCCTTTTTTTATATAAAATTCTCTTTTATAGCGCTGCAATTAGCAAATAGAAAAAGTTGCATGCAACAAAATTCATGAAATTTCATGAAAAAATGCTTAATGTAAATCAGGTACATGTGTATGTATGTACATATGTATATATTAATACATATAGTTAGCCTTTAATAAAAATTGAAGGTGCAATCAACATTTATTTCCAATACATTAAAATTTGTCACAACATTACGGTTCCTAGCACAAAGCCCGTACAAATTAAGTTTTGGGAATGATTTAGTTATTTATTTCATTAAAGTAATACAATTATGATATTGAAGGAGTCACGATATTTTGCCCATTTTTTATTAGGTTCGAAATAACAACAAACGATAATGTCCATTATAAGTGTTGATTACAATAGAAAATGTTTTTATTAGTGTAAATGCTATTATTGTAAAATAAAATTATACAAAATTAATTTTATTTTGAGTATTAATTTGTTTGCTACTAATGGTTTTCTTTCCAGTTTCGCAATTAGCACTTTAAACAGTTTACCGGTTATTTGTTTATTTCCATTTTTTTCCAGCATCTAACGGCAACTCTTAAAAACGTTTTTCGGAGTCGGTGACAAAAATTGAGTCACTTTAACATGAAACCGATTGAGAGTAGTATTTGAAAATACCAAGTGGCCGACAGTGGTAATCGATATCTGTCAATTATGACTTGGATACAGCAAATACTGAACCGGCGCCATTCATAACAGGGGTGAATCAATACTGACCTGTTAACTTCATAGATTTAATGCATAATCACTGTTATATATAAAAATTTGAGAGGCCAGTAACTCGTAAAATATGCGTTATTATTTTTAAATTTTCTATCACATAGTTAATTTTTTTTTTTGGTGAGGCTTCGCTAAACTTTATTTGTTCCGGAAAACATATCCATATGTGGAAAATGTATCGTTATAAAACTAAAAACTCAAAACAAAATTTACCACAAGAACTCTTTTAAACAACAAAAATACCAGAATGACAATTGGATGACAACAATAACGCCAGAAATGCACTCAAATTGCACTTAATACAAAACATTACACTAACCAGCAGTTCGATGGATGTGTATTTCCAATTTATTATGACCGATATAACAAACGAAAATATAATAAAATAAACAAACTATCCATATAATTAACTGTGTATACATAAAAAAAGACAGAAGCCAAAATATAGGCGCAACTTTCACTTTATAATTTTGTGTATTTTTTTCACTGTCACCTCTTTTACAAAAGTAACTAACTTTGAATCTTTACTTTCGCGACCTTCATACAATAGTTACGATTCATTTAATAATTTTAATTATTTATTAACAAAGTTAACAGCTGACAAATTAGCTTGTATTTTTACGTACATGCAGTTTATTGGAAACGTTAAAACGATGCGTCATCTAATTTTTACCAGGAACGACGTGTAAATAAACGAAGAAAGAAAAGGAACTAAGTTCATTTTATAGAAACAGAAACAAAACAATAATAATATTAGAAACAGTGATGTTAACCATGTTTTTTATTTTCGTACGACCCCTAAAATATTGCCTGAAATCAAATCTTGCAAATTAAATTTGATACCCTTCTCGGTTTCCGATTGAGCTGAAATTTTGCATGCATGTATAAATCGGATGACAATGTAATATTATTATGGCATATAGATGATCTTATAATGAAGCATAATTTTAATATCATAAAAAAACTGTTTAGTATAATACGTTAAAAGTTTGTTTTAAAAAAAGGTTTTCTTTTTAATTACTACTAAAATCACGCTACGATTTGATAGTGGGTTAAAACTACATTATGCGCCGATTTTTAATGTCAAATTATATGGAGGAATTCGTTAGCACCTAGTTCAATGTCGTCACTTATGCTAACTTCATGCCACATTTTGCTTATACATGAGGCCGCTAATGTATGGAAGAATGCAAAAATCTCGATTTCAAAAAATAAATGAGTTATAGCCTTTCTATATTAAGGTAACGGTATTTGTGTTGGCATATTTGTATTAATCCTCAAAATACTATGTAGTATTTTATATTTTTTAAACCACATGAAAACATTGTCTCATTAAAAGCAATTAGGGAACTTTTACCATTCTCTAGTAGTTTACTTGCAGCAACCGATACACTTTATTTCGCCCTTGCCCTGCGATTTAAATCAAATTATGTAATGTAAGACGGCTTTAACACACGCAAAGTTTACTTTGCAAAGTGTTGATTTCTTTGAAAAGAAGGGAAACAAGAAGGAAAGTCCTTTGCGTACGCAAAAGCCGTCTAATTCATGTACGATGTCTTTCTAATAAGACATTATGGGCTTTATTTCGTAAATGCTAAGTGTTGGCAGATTTTATACTGAAAATTTTTAACTACAAAAATAAAACATATAATAAAGTTGTCAACGCTTACCGTTGCGTTTTAAAAAAATAAAGCCCAATATATCTCAAGTATCTTCAGCATACAAAAATGTCCAAGTAGCAGTATGATGGAACTTTAAATCCATGGCTAAAGCTCTTTAATCAACGTTTTTTATTTTACAATGTGATGAGTAGGGAAAGGATTTTCATGTAAATACATGTTTTCTGTCGTTGATCGTAGATCAACGTAAATAATATATCTTTGCGAATCAACAAATTTGTAACAAAATGGCATCGATTTGTTAGTGCATATTTTTGCATATTTTATAATACATATTTTTGCATATTTCATTATAAATGTATACTCTTAATACATATTTTTCATGCTATATATCTAATTTTGGTTTTTTATTAGTTGTAAAGTATTTAAAAGCTGCAGTTTTTATGACTGTGTAAGAACAAAAAAAAAAAAAGAGCACAACGAGAAAAATTTACGATCGTATTTTTTGTGATATTCGATATTGAAAAACACCGTATGACTCCTTCAACTCATTTAAAAAGTTCAGTACTGTGGCTTAAGTCAAGAGTACTAATATCATTGAAAATTAAAAAAATAGCATGAGATAATAGCCCTTTAAAACCCAAAAATGTTTGTGTCATTCTTTTCAGCGCTCTCTAATGGTTCCGAATTTATTTTAGTCGGATAAAAAGTGCTTTTGAAAGCACTTTTGCGTGTTTCAGACTTTAATGAAAAATATCAAGTGAAATAATACGGATACATCCTATAGTAACTACGGGTAGATGGGGAACGTGGCAGAATGCTGTCGGATACTAAATTTCTATCAATAAAATTAAAGAAATTTTAAAGTCAAAAAACGTCCACCCATATGCGAAAAATAATGTGTGCTTTAAGTGTACGTTAAAACAAAATTTCCATACAAGTTGATCTAATTAAAGATACGATAAAACAGTTGTTCTCTGAAAGGCAGAATAAGTGAAGAGATTAAAAATAAATTAGAAATAGTTGAAATAAAAAATAAAAAAAAAATGGACGTAAAATATGTATATGCAACAAATTGGAATAATAGTTTATAGTTCTAAGAACGAAAATTTAGAAACTGAATATTCCACAAACGAAATAGCAGCATTTAACTTTCAGTTTTATTACATAAAATTATTTCAGAAAAAATCTTCAAAAATGTATCTTTGACAATTAAAAAAAAAACATTCATTCATTCATGTACGTAAATAAAAAATCGACTGAACTTTATTTTGTATTCCATATGATTTGACAAAATCTTTATTAAGAAGGCATTGAAGCTGAGTTTTTTATGGTTTTTAATGACAAAATGTTTGTTAAGAAAGCAATGAAGATGATTTTTTTAAGTTTTTAATGTTATTAAATGTTGGAAAAAGAGTTGATAAATACATATTTTATTAGTTTTAAATACATATTTTTATATTTTTACTGCATATTTTATGTACATAAAACGTGTTTTTAAATGCATGAAAATCCTTTCTCTGATGATGAGTTTTCACACACAAAGTTTACTTTGCTAAAGGCCTGTTAGTAAGTGCATCACTGCTCTGCATCATGCGAGTAGTAGCCATGTTTGTGCTCCATATTTGACATTTATTTGTGCACTATCTACTTTAGTGAACCACTTTAGATTTCAATTTTCATTTGCAGCCCAGTGATTCATTTACGAACAGGCCCATGTGTCTCCCACAAACTCAAGACTTTGCAAACTAAACTTCTTAAGTTGATAATAATTTATAGGACCACTAGTGACTGTCAACAAGTGCAATGAGTTGGCACCATTTTTCTTATGCATAATAAAATGATAAAATCAGAAAAATCCGATAATGAAACAAACAAAGAGCCGTACATACGTACATATGTATGTATGTATGTATACACAAATGTATGTACATTTGAAATTAAATTAAATTACTGTCTTATAAGAATAATTAGGAAAAGCCAAACATATAAAAACTATTCATTTCTACATTTAAAAGTACATTTTTGATTACCAAACGTTTTCATTTACATATGCACAAGCAACAGCTAAAACATTTCAAAATTAAAAACCCAATATTACAATAAACTTTGAAATGTTTTTAGTAATGTGGCACTTATGTTCTTAACTATTTTTATTTAAATAATCACTGAAAAAATTAAAATTTCCAATACTCGCACACGAAGAAAATAACTGGCACAAGCAATAAAAATCGGCCCCCCTTAAAACTCGTTTAACTTGGCAGCACAGCTTTTATATCACTACAACACAACTGTTGTCTCTTTCACACTCACGAATTTTGCAAACGCACCCAAAAAATAGGATTCGTATTCAAACACAGTATATTCCAGTTATTTGCACTTTAATAAATGTAATTAACAAAAGATGAAATTAACTCTGGAATTTTTCTCCCTCTAGTTGCTCCCCTTTGTTTTTTTTTTGCGTTGCAAATCCACAATGTTGGAATGGTAAATACATTTTTGCAGATTGAAAGGAGCAATATTAGAATTATTGAAAATTTCTACACTTAGTTGTATGGCAATAGCTTTGCAATTTTAATTTTTTGTCTGTATAAAAAAACCAGTAGTAAAATTTTCTTCACCTTTTTGCGTTCTAATTTTTTTGCTTTCTTTCTTCAATCACTTAATTATTGCTTTTACACTTGCGTTTACTGAAATTCTTTTGATAATGGGTGGCCTATTGCTTTTTTCCAGAAATATTCAATTAGTAATTTTTTGTTCCTTTTTTTCACTATCTTAAAAACAAGATTTGTCTCTGCGAAGAAATTGTACAATGGAGAAAAAACGACAAAAGGCGACTGAGTTGTCATTGATGGCAATGCAGCGATTTCTCTGCATGTCTAGAGATGTTTAAGTTTATCGAGCGATTATAAATAGTTTTTATTTCAGCGATTTTTAATAGTAAATATTTTACTCAGTTTTGTTTTAGACTTAACAGTTTTTCTTGAAGCAGTTGTCTTCAATTCTCTTTTAAAACTGCTCGGTTTTTTACACTCAGACGGTTTCTTTTTTTCCTATTATTTTATTGCTGCGAATGAAATAACAAAAGAGAATTGAAGTTACTTTTCTGCACAAGCAAGTCAGTACCCCTCTTCTTTCTTCTTTCCTCTCTCTGCCATAAACTCAGACTTGCTTCAAGAAAAACTGCCGAGTCTAAAACATGAGTCACATGCATCGACGTCCGTTATCTTTACTCTGCGTCTCCACCTGAAATGAAACTTTGCTGTAACTTGAAGTTATAACTGAGTTGTTAAAACAAATGCACTAATAATAATGTTATAACTTGAAAAAAGCATTAACTTGAGCTGTCTACACTTAACATTAACTTGAAGTTAATGTTAAAGTTACTCATTTTATGTTAGGTGGAGACACCGAGTTAGCGAAAAGTCATGTAACCACACATTTGTAATATTTTAAAGAAAAGGAGTTATAAAATACTCATTCTTCATTTATAATAACGCTTTTCTAAGATAAAAGCTTAAAATTTATTAAATAGCTGTAAGAAAAATTGTGATTTGGATTTGTCAGTAGAAGATTTTTCATATGTTCACATGCATTAAATTAAGTTTAAGGTCACAATGAAATAACAAAAATTAAAAATTTTAAAACCCCCCGACTTTTCTCAGAAAAGATGTTATATCTTCTAAGCGGCTGGACTGATTTTATTCAAACATAGCTAAGAACCCTCGCGATCAAGTCATCTTTCAAACAGAAAAAACTAAATGAAAATCGGTCCAGCCGTTTGGCCTGTACGTGGACACGGACAGACACACAGACACACACTACAAACTTATAACACCCCTTTTTTTAGTCTGGGTTTAAAAAAATGTAATTCACGTAAGAAAACCAATTACACCCATCAGTAAAAATAAACAAGAATGAACGAAATAAAACATTTTACACATTAATATGCGTGTCCGTTTAATATCACTTAGATCACGCGGTGGTCTAATTACTTATCTTTTTTTGACATTTCTATAAACTTTAATTTTCACAGACCGAAGTAATTGTATTTTTTTAATAGAACTCGATATTTAAAAGTTTTATACTCTATATATATATATATACTCTAACACATATGCTAGAGTAGATAAACTATAATTAATAAAAAAAAATCCATCATTACTTCCGATCAAATGACTTGTCAATCGACTGTCATTATTGAATTCAATGTAAAATTGTTGCTAATGTGTTAATGAAAACATTTTTTTGTGTTAGTTTCAATCATTCATTTTTTGTAGGGAACAAAAAATTAAACTAGACGCATTTTTCTGTGCCGTCACGTAGTTCATTACCACCCATGTGTCTATCTACTTGTACAGAGATTGATTCTTAGCATCAGCTATTTAACAACACCTTTGCCCAAGTTTCTTTAGAATATCAGTTTAATTAATAAAATATTTCATTCTATAAAAGAAGTTTAAACAACTAGTAGTTAAAAAAACAAGCTTTTAACGTATTGTACTAAACAGTTTTTTTTATGATATTGAAATTATTAAAAAACAAATTATCGGCCATCATCAGATCTATGTCATAATAACATTGCACTGTGATCCGATTTATATATGCAAATGCTTGATTATTGATAGGCACAGATGGCCTATGTTTTCCGTTAAATTTTTTTTATATATTTTATATTATATTTTTTATGCACTTATCTTTAGCTTATTATTTTTTCCCCTTCTATTCTGTTACTCCTGCTATAGGAATGGAAAATTATTTGGACAGTTCGAAGAACTATTGCGCCACTGCCAATCATTTTTAGCTTACATATCAACATTAGGGTTTTTTTATATATCGCACTTAATCAATAAGAGGGTATGTATTAACTCAAAATTTTAACATTTTCAGTAGAGATGAAAAACTATTTGTGGTTAAATTAACAATTTGATTATTTTTAACGTGAATAAGGACTCAAATCAAAATAATACATTTATTATGAAAACATACGATTCTTTTCTATTTTCACTTTTGTTTTAAAGTACAATATAATACCTACTTGGTGATATAAACGTAGTCACTACACCATCACAAAAATTGTCTCAAATTTGGTTTTAGAGATGAAAGAGTAATCGGAATACGTTGACATTTTTACAGTAGGTTGATATTGATGTTGTTAGTTGATTTCTTACAAAAATTTAAATTTTAATCAGAAATCTCTCAAATGTCTCAAAAATTTAGAGTTAATACCCTCTTATTGATCACGTGCGATATATATATATTCGATATATTTATTAAGTACGTTTCTAATTTGAAATCAATCCTTTGTGTTTACTGGTTTTTTTCATAATCCACAGATCCCACACTGTGTATACCGTTTTTGGCGGTATTTTTTTTCTTGAAGTTTTGGCTACACTTTACGTCAGTAAATTTATTTAATTTTGTCTGCAGTTAGCAATTTAAAATTTTGCTTATAATATATGTATGTAATAATCATTTAATATATATTTTGGATACAAATTTCGTCGATTGTTCGAATTAATTAAATTTCATTGATAATTTTTTGATACTTCATTATGTTTGAACATGGGAAATATATTGATCACAATCCTGGCGGAAAAAATCCTGGAGAGGTTATTGAAGCCAGTGATACTGTGGGTGATAGCTTAAAGATTTATTCTGCCGAGGAGGCAGCTTTTAATATTATGAATTTTAAATGTAAGAAACAACAAGACTTGCAGGGCGATGTGTGCCTAGGATATTCAAAATGTTTACCCACTGAAAGTATAAAGGATTTGCTAAGTCCCGAATTAAAGAAAAGTCGGTTTGTTGCTTTTAAAGACAAATTTTTGGAGGACATGTTGTTCAAAAAGGGAGAAGTAGGGAAAGAGTTAATCTTAAATTCAAAACCACCAGCGTTTACAAACGAAAATTTTATCTATGGCATGAAAAACGAGACATCGGAAAGAGCTTATGGTTTGATTTTCCCAAATAAAACGCCACAACAAGTGAAGCAAGAATTTTTAAAATGGCATGATAAATATCTAATATCACATAATCATTATTTGCCATCAGAGAGAGTGGTTAGAAAGTAAGTTATCTGTTATTGGGAAATTAAATAAGAATTTCATGTAGCCCATGAAATAAAAATATTTTCAGTTACAATGAACATTTCAACCCTCACTCAGTATATGGAATATCCAAAAATGCTGATACAACTGGTCAGATGGTTAAAAAATGTTTACAACAGAGCGATCGTATGGTGGTTATTAATAAAACTCAGAAAAAATTTCAAGAACGTACCAGAGGACAGTTGGGTCAAAAAATTGATCGGTAAGTCTTAATTTTTTGGTAATTCTTTTAATACACATATTGTACGAAATGCGTTACATGAACTTGCTGTTGCGTTCGATCATGCAAATAAAATATTCATTATCTTAAGAAAATTGCGATTTAGAATTTTTTGTTAGTTACAAATTAAATTCGCTGGATTGAGGCAAGATACTTTTCATGCCAAAAATTTCACGATTTAACCCATTACGGATCTGTATTGCTCTTAAAGTGTTTAAAAATTCCAATCATTGGCATATTTTTGGTAACAGACTGAAAAATATTCTTGAGAAAAAATGGTAGAATTTTGACATAAATTAACCCATTAATGGCTAGTAATACAACACAAAAGAAATTTATAATATCTTGTATTTTTAGAGTCAAAAGGAATTATAAAAGTGGAAGTTTGAATGTTTATATCGTCACCTAAAATCCAAAAGGCCGTAAGTAAACTTTTTACTATTTTACAGGAGAAGCAAAAAACTTCATAAATTTAATACTATTTATATGTTAGGTGCCAAATTGAATAATGAATAAAATCGGTATTTTTGAACATATGTGAGTAAAATTTTAGGAAAATATGTATTTTGGTTAATCACATCATAATCAATCAAAAAGTCTATTTTGAATTTTTTGGTTGTTACGGCCTTTTGGATTTTAGGTGACGATATGTTTTTTCCAATTTAACGCCAAAACGGATTAATGGATTTGGCTGAAATTTGGTACACAGATAGCATATAGTCTATATTAAAATTTGTACTTTGGTACTTTTTCTGTTTTTTGCTAAACTGGGTATAAATATTACTAGGTATATATATCGCTCATTTACTTCAATAGTGGCACAACTCAAACAAAAAACAGTTTTGCAGAAAACGCGTATTAAGTTTTCAATTTGCATACAACTCAATGGAGAAATGAAAAAAAATTCTTCTCTCAGGAGGTGATGGTACAAGCTATTTATACGAAATTTTTACACAAGATAAAATCGAAATGCCGCATCTTTCTGCATTATTAACTCAAAAAACTAATTTTTTGAGTTATGCCACTATTAAAGTAAATGAGCGATATGTATACGTTTTTCAAAAAGTATTTTTTGAAAAGATAATTTCTTGAAGAGTATCACAGCAAAGCAGCGAATAACATTATTTAAAGACCAATTAGTAGGATAACATAAAATTTTTCTTTGATTCTATTGCCCGAGAAAAACTGAGTTGAAACGAGGTATAATAAACGTTTGTATTGAACTTTCAGCTATAATTTAAATTTAGATCCAAATCAAACATTTGGGATACAGACAAAAAATCAAAGCAATTACGATGTTCGTTCCCTGATTGAGAACGTTGAACCATGTAATAAAAATCAGATTGAAATCATTGAAGCCATTTCATACATTAATAAATTGAGACGACTTCTTTTCAATAATAGCGATTTTCAAATGTACGACTTGAAAGTTCTACTTAACAAATATGATGAAAATAATAGCGGATTTATAGAATTTAATTTAATTATGAAAGCATTACGATCACTACAATTGCATGCGAATGAATATAAAATTCGTGCTGCCATTTTGCATTTTCAAATGCTGAAAAATGAAACGGAAGAGCTTGTTAGTGTTGATAAATTTTGGAAAATGCTACATATGCAATATCCGCTGCCTCGAACAAATTTTACATCAGAACTGAATGAAAATTCTGAAAACAAACAAACTACTTATCGTCTTCTGTGTCAGGACCGGGAAAAACACATATTTCCTCAAACAATGTCAATCAAGTCGGAATTTGAAGATCAAACTACTGCTGGTGATTTGATATCTCCTGACATTCCCATGCACTATGGCTTGCGTCCTCATGATTTTAAAGTTTTGCGGCCAAAAGAAGAATTGAGGCGTATTTTTAAGCGTGTTTTGCCAAATAACTTCGATGAAATTTGGGAGTTTGCTGAGCCCCAAGATGTCAAGTCTGTTTGCAAGATGTCTATCAATGAATTTAGAATTCTAATAAATGATTATAAAAATAATCGACTGTTAAAATAAAAACAAAAATGTTTGCATTTATTAATTAATTGCATTAAACTTTACATAAATGTTTAAATATAGAGAATACAGTATGAAAGTTTTACTGAGACAAGATCAAAATTCGCGTACAATAAATAAAATTCACTGCTGCTTTTAGGTAAACTGTTTTTAGTCCGTTGGTTTGTGTTTTTTTTTTAACATACAATTATCCTCTTTCCTTGGAAGTATTGCGTGCTTTCGAGTTATCGTAGTGTCGCTCTCTTTTTACGTAATTGCTTCGTTCTTGACTTCGGCTGCGGCTTCGACTTTTACGCTCGTCGTAACGTTTACGCTCTCTACGGCGATCAGAGTCACAATCGCGTTCGTTTTCACGATTTTTACGATCTCTATCGTCTCTTGTTGTACGATCCCGGCTTCGGGAACGTGAAGTTAACCCTTTCTTGTCCTCTTTATGTGTCTTTTCCTTTTCTCGGTGACGTTTCTCTCTTTCTTCCCTTCTTCTTTCAACTTCACTATCTCTTCGCTGAGGTTCGGCTCTTTTATTAACACGATCATTTTTATAATCGCTTTTAACGCTTCTATCTCGTTTATTTATTTTATTATCAAAAGTATCTTCATTTTGTTGACTCTTTCTCAAATTAGTTTCTGGGCGCTCAAAAAGCTCTTCGCTGCTACTACAGGAGTTTTTTGTTTTATTTTTAGATTTTTTACTTTTCTTTGCTTTTTGTTTAGTTTTATGTATTTTCTTTGATTTGTGTTTGTTATTAGCAGTGATGTTGCTACTACTTTCACTGCTTTCATTGCTGGAGCTTGTGTCTGTCTCTGAAGAAGAACTTTCATGTTTTTTCGATTTTCTACGCTTTTTGTTCACTTTTTTAGCTTTATTCTTTTTCTGTGACTTTTCTTTGTCTTTATTTTTAGAAGAATTAACTTTCTTTGTCTTCTTTAACTTTTTCTTTTTGTGTTTCCTTCTGTCCACTTCAGAATCACTATCAGAATCTGAGTTGGAGCCAGAAGATGAAGTTGACGACTCGGAAGAAGTTTCGCTTGAATTTGAGGATGAAGAGGATGATGAAGACGATGAACTCGCAACATTTATTGGTTTATTAGCTAGAATTTCGGCGTTTATAGCCGGAACAGATTTAGGAGCGTTTTTCAAAAATTGCCTTAACTCGTCTGTTAAACCACCCAAACCAATTGAGGTGAAAAAGTTAATAGAAAATCTAGTATTTCTCGGATTATCTTTAGGAAATATACCAGCTAAACTTTCTAACAACACTTCATCTTTTAGCTTTTTGTTTAACTGACTGAGACCCATGTATTCAGCCAACTCTTGAAATAAAATTTTAATAAAAATACGACTCGAAGAGGTAGTGTCATCTTCATTCAGTTTAATGCATTCCAAAACATCCCAACTTATGGCATCGGTAAACAACAAGTGAGCAAAAAATTTACTTACATTTCGCAAACGATTCGTATCTAAACGGTGTGTAGTTTGATAAGTATCTCTGAAGATCTCTTCAAAAGGTTCTATATAAATTTTATTGATGGAACAAAATCGTTGAGCTAACAAACCGTAGAATTTCTCATAAGTTCTTTGTTCGGCACAACAATCCAAGAACATATGACACAGTTCGATTTCTTGACCAGGCTTAAGCTGCATTTTCATAAGTTTATGGGCACATTCTTCGTAATCCAAACTTGAATTGATAGTCAAGTAAATCGTACGTCTGAGAGCAATTAAATTAGTTTCAGTATTATCTATAATTTCTTGCGCCGAAGGTGTTCCTTCACCCTTTTCATTATCATCCGAATCAGATGAACCAGATTCGGATCCACCGCCAGAACCAGAGGATGATCCATCAGAGTCTGAGGCATCACTGCCCAAAATTTCTTTACTCAAACCTTTGTATTTGTCCTCATTGGCTGCATATTCCTCATCGAATTTGAAAGCATCTGCAAGAAAATAAAAACATAATTTGGTATAATTCTTAGTGAGATAAAATTATTTTCTTTTTATTATTAGATACTTACTCAGCATATCTTCTGTATTTGTTGCATCATCTAACATTAGTAAATGCGTAAATTGATCATCTTCTTCGACTAACTCTAATGACTCGATGACCGATTGATGATCTTTAAAACCGTCCTTGCGTACTTGAAATACCACCTCAATCATATACTGCACACGTTTATCTAGTTTACCCTCGTGCAGTATATTTTTTAGCATTTCAAAGATGGCGCCAATTCCTTTTGAAGATACTTCCGTTAATTTCATGCCACACTCCTTCAGGAAAGCTATGGCCACTTCAACGGAATCGTCAGTGGGTGATTCAACCAAAAGAGTTAAAATTTCTAATGCCAAAATTTCATGCGCCACACGTTGATTCACCAAATGTGCAATAAAGCGGGAAGAAGATAAGCACACAGCTTTGTCGTTTCTCCTAAAAGCCCGTTTGAACTGTATAACCAACCGTTTAAGCAACAATTCGCCAATATTGGGAAATTTCGAATTAATAATAGAAACTAAAGCAGCATAGACGTGAGTAAAAGTCGGCGAAGCAGCTTGAGCTTGTATTATTGAACGACAGAGAAGTCCACGACCCCGTACAATATTTTCCTTTAGCAATTCTCGTGTGATAATGGCAATATTATCTACATTGACTTTATTAATGTAACCGTGTATAGACTTTTTTAGAGCTTCCCAAGCAATACGTTGATAAGCGGCCGATGCCTTGTCGGTTATTTCGGCTTGCATGAGACGCAATTTAGCGGGCGGAATGTAAGCACCACCTGTACGTGATGTGAGCAGGTCGACAGTTTTTCGTTGGCGTTCCGTAATCTTAGCTTTGGGATCAGTTACTGTGGTATTATCTAACTCTTTGACTTTGTCTGGATCGCCATCTGGCTTACTTATTTCTTTTTCACGTCGTTCTGCGTTCTCTTCATCCCTTCTTACTCGTTTAGCATTTTCTTCTTCATCTCTTTCAGCATGTCGCTTTTTGCGTTCTTCCCGTCTTCTTTCCAAAGACTGCGAACGTCTGGAATTTCTTCTTTCGTAATCAGCTGAATGTGAACGACGGTGTGAATGACGTCGTTCTAAGCGTTGCTTTTCTTTGGATAAAGATCTCGAACGCGATCGCTCACCAGATCTTGATCTTGGACGTCTTTTACGTTGATTTTCGCGTGAACGACTTCTGGACGATTGTTTAAATTTATTGTTGGGAGGTGTTTGACTTCTTCGCTCTTTCACATCGTCAAAGGATTTTGAGCGCGTGTGTGATCTGGACTTAAAATGCTGTTTGCTTTCACGATTTTTGTCAACTTTTGGGCTATTTGTACTATGATGTTGCTCGGTGATAGAGTTTGCCTACAAAAATAACAATTTCAATAAATTTATTCAGCGAATACAAGTATTTGCACCCAAGTGGGCCGTGTACTTATTTATTTCTAGACAATCCGTTTACTTAACCAAAAAACTTACCTTTTCGGAACTAACAGCAGTCTCCCCTTCAGTTATTTCACCATCTTCTTGCACCATTTTAATTTCAACTTCTTTGCTGGTATCTGTTGGTGTAATTTTGTCTTTTTCATTATCTAACGTGTCACTTGAAACTTCTTTGTGATTTTTTTCAGGGTTACTTTCACATGGAGCTAGCTGGTCCATTTGCTCTTCCTGACTTTGGACTTGAGGACATTCGCCATTCCCGTTAGTTTTATCCTTCTCGTCCTGCGGATCAGCTACATTTGATATCAGTTTCTTATTTTCTATCTGTTCCACTTCACTATCACTAGACGACGAGTCAGTTGATGTGATTTCACCATCACTGCTACTGTCTGAAGACGAAGATTCAGAAGACGAGGATGACGATGACTCTGAACTGGACTGCTGTTTCTGTTTGCGGTCTTTCCTTTTAGGTGAAACATCTTTTTTGACTTTTACAGAATTTTCATTGTTTTCGCTTTTCGATCTTGAATCCTTTTTATCATCTTCAGATTTTTGCTTGGTTTTCATACTTTTCTTCTCTGGCGTATGTTTTCCATCGTGGCCTTTGTCAGCACTTAATGTTTCTTTACTGCTGGATGCAGATGAATCACTGTCGCTTGAAGAGCTACTTTCGGAATCACTTTTCGACTTTTTAGCCATTGATAGAACTTTTTATCTATTATTTAAAAAACGTTTACCAAGCGAAAAAATTAAACAAAAAATGTTAAATTTTCTGTCGACATGTCGTATTAGCCGTGGTGTTAATGTAGCGATTTTTTGTGTACAAAATTTTAGCTTTTTCAATTATATATGCGCATAGTGTTTGATGTTTACCAATTACAATCAATTTGTATTATTTTAAATCCTTATTGTGAGAACAAAATACATTTACTATTTAAATATACTTTATGCGAGATAAAAAGTATTATTTGATGCAAATAAAAATTACATTACAAGCACTTAGCTAGTTTTACTATACATACATATAATTGTATACATACGGTAATACTGCACAGGTTCAAACTGTTAAAGTGATGCCAGACCGTATGCTGCTATACAAATTTCAAGAAAACGAGGACTTTTATTTAACGAAATTACGTATTTTGTTGAATACGAAACAAATTTTTACTGAAAAAATATTTCTGAATAGATAATCTAATAAAAAAATAAGAGAGGTGTCTTAGGACACCCGGTTATAGCAATTGCTACTTAGCTGTATAATACTATGTTCACACATCCTATTCGTCTTTAAGAGCGTAAACACAATAACTTTTAAATATTTTACCATACATTGACCTGTTTTGTTTAGCATCTCAAATAAAAAGTCTTAAAAATAAACTCATCGATTAACACGTAAATGTGGTATGTTCAGTGCGTTTTTGATAACTCTGGCAAATTTGTGTTGTTATTAAATGGCGGCACGTTAAAAAAATTATTTGAAACACAATAATTGTTTAAAAAATATTACATTATTTACAAAAACATTTTTTGTTTAAAAATAATAAAGCAAATAAAAAACATAATTGTTCGAAATTTCTTACAAACACAATAATTTATTGACAAAACGTCAACCTTAAACATCTCAAATATAATGTGAACGGTTGTGTTTAGTTCTTAGTAAACTCGTCTTAAACAATAAAATTATATTATATGATGATGTCAAATTCGCCGCAAATATTTCAAAACGTTTCCATTTATTTCCCATTAATATTTTCTATCGGCACACGATTAAATTAATATATTGTTTGTTGCCGGTGGCGACTGTTAGCCGGCTTACAGCCGATCGGCTGTATTCTCTGTTTTGTGCTAATGGCAAAAACAATACAAAAACAAATTAAACAATCGTTCAAAGCACGAAGCTGTTCGGGGCATAACAGGCTTAACAACCGCCGCCGAATTTTATCTCGAAATTGCGCCGATGGATGCGGCTGTGGTCGGCGCACGGCTCAGCCGACCACTAGTATATATAGCAAAATTTTCTTGCCAAAATACTATTCATTTTTAATTTTTTTGTTGAAAGAATTCTAATGGTTTTTTTTCGTGAATTTACAGAATATATACAAGTATGTACGCAGATTTCTTTATACGAAAATATGTTTTCTTCTATCGTCTATAGTAGTTTTGTTGAGATATATGTATGCATTTGATCACGAAATGTACGATAATTTCCAAATACATAACATAACTGGTATGTGATGTTTGATTCTTGTATTATTAGATGATACATACATACATATTTGGTGTTGTTACAAGGTGTTGTGGTATTTATTCTAAACAAAAATGGTTATAAAAATTTTCCGAAAAACGTGGCATTTAAAAGTTATCGTGCTAAAAGTGTTTATAGCCAGGAAAGGTTATTTTTAGGTGATTTTTAGGTGGCCAGGATATCAGAAACTGCCGGTGGAGCGAACAAAATAAATACTTTCGGCAATTTGGGTGGTTTAATCTGTATTCAAGTTTCTTAGATATGGGTGCATAAATTGCTATCAGAAAGGGCTGATCTATGTTAAAGTCCTCTCTAGATAACTCTTTTAAAAATGTTAATAATGAAAAAATGCAGAATAAACATTCAACTATTTCTTATATCGAAAGTAAAATATTTTAATCAAGTTGGTTAGTCGAAAAATTTTAATACACGAAAAAATAAACTCTGTCTTTCATAAAACAATCCGAATATAGCACTCTTACTTGCTTTATTTTGAAAAGCTTAAGTTACAAGTTACTGTTACAAAAACTGTAAACAATAATTGCTTAATTCACAACAATCTTTATCGTGTATTTGTGTATCAAATACACTTTTGGTTTTTTAATTGTGAACACCCTCTGTGTTGTGTATTAATGTATTTCGTATTTTTAATGAAAAAAGAAGAACAAGCTACATACAAATTCTCTCAGAGAGCCTCTCTTTGAATACAACATTTTAAAAACATATGAAATAAAATTGTAATAGTGTATTTCATTTTTATATGAAAATTTCATAAAACAAATGCTACACTCTTGTATTTAATATGATAATACAATCGATACAGAGATACAAGAGGTTTTGTGAATTAAGCAAATGTGTACTTAAATTGTTTTTGCCATAAAATTTAAACGGTATATCCTATAGTTATAAAATTTTGACAGATAATGATAATGATAACAAGTTAATGATTTTTATAAATTTCAAAAATCATGTGGGCTTGGCTTCCTTGGCGGTAATGGCTCGTTTTCTTAAAGCAGCATAAAAAATAAAAATATATATCTATACTTGCAAGAGATACACAAGCGATATATGTAATTATATAGCTGTAACGTTCTAAACCAGGACACACTTTCAAGCAAACGTGAAAATACAGTTCCTTTTTATACGTTGCAACCGTTGTATATATTCGAATTATGTAGGTTTTAATAACCCTTCCAACATTTGGAAGTTTCTTTCATCGTCCATCGTCAAAGGCGTTACGTCTTACTCACTTCCAGACGTTAATTGGAAGATTGTTTGAATTTCACAATAACAATTTACATTGCAGTCGTCTTTTAATCATCCAGACAACGTTTGGAAGATAGTTTGTTGTTTACAACACCAGCCGAAAATGGCATGTGCCGTTATGGATATAATAAACAAAAACAACACTATGCACGCACTTCTGGGAAAGTCAAAAAAGAAGTTATCGACATCATCGAGATTAGTTTTTTTTTGTCTTTTGCTGTGGTCGGTCAGTGGTAAAGTGTGACTTTGTTTTGTTATTGTTATTGTTGTAGTTTTTACATAATTGTTAATTAGATAATTGTCCCATAGTCAATATGAGTGAATTATCTGTAAAGGCAAAAAAAAAATTAAAAGCAAAAGAGAGGCGAATAAAATAAAAAAAATTGTCTTCTTGAAGTAACGCAGAAGTGATTTCTCGAAGAAACACAGAAGTGATTTCTTGAAGTAGCGCAGAAGTGACTTCTTGAAGTTACTTCCCGGGGGTACAACTTCTCAGTACGGAAAACGCTTCTACGATGAGAAAATGGTATCTTAGCGTCACTTCCGCGATAGAAAATGTTGGCAGGGAAGGTGCGTTATCCATAGTCCTTGCATGTAAGCAAAAAAAACCAAATTATTGTGTTAGCCGATCGTTAGCCGGAACATTTGCTTAGCCGCCGGTGGCGAAAATTTTTCGGCTCACAGCCGGCTTTTAGCCGCCGCCGACGATATTTGCTCTTAGCCGCCGCCTATCACCAGTCTACATCGGCCTCGTGCTCTGCAATCGTTCTCAATGTTTTTGGTTTGCTTTTGTTGTTACTCACATCAAAGAACGAAACAAAACAAAATCAAACAATTTGTTTCGTTTATTTTCTTACTCTGCTTTTAAGTAAAAGGAAATCAAAACAAAAATAAATTTATAACTGTAATAGTGTCGAATATTTTTGTTACGAAAATCATTTTCTAACTCTTGTATCGCGCCATAAATAGCAATAGCTATAAAAATAGTTAATAACAAAAATTAAAAATTTTAAAAACCCCCGACTTTTTTCAGAAAAGATGTTACATCTTCTAAACGGCTGGACCGATTTTTTTCAAACATAGCTAAGAACCCTCTCGATCAAGTCATCTTTCAAACAGAAAAAACTAAATGAAAATCGGTCCAGCCATTTGGCCTGTACGTGGACACAGACAGACACACAGATACACAGTACAAACTTATAACACCCCTTTTTTTAGTCGGGGGTTAAAAATAAAAATCTTGTGTTAACAATATTTTTTCAAAAAATAAATTAGAAATATTGACATATGTAATGGGAAAACGATTTTAAATCTATCGTTTTCAAAAGTTGTGAGGTATTCCTCTCGATTTTAAAGTCAGTCTCAAATTATTGAGTTTTAAAAAGCACACAAAAGAACAAAATAGAAACATACATATGTGTAACGAAACTTATCAATAATTATCGAAGAAACTGTTAATAACCAATTTGAAAATGGTTGACGAAACGACAATAGCAAGCACATCACACCCATGATACAATTATACTATAATTGTATTATAATTGTATCATGATCACACCTTTTATCGTGTTAAAATCTGCTTTGTGTCTACATCGTTTTTCATCACATAACTGATTTATTTTATTTTCCATTTAATTTTCTACCTCAATTGATTTCATATAATGGCGCTAAAAAAGACAAAACACAAAAACATATGACTGATGGGTGTTTATGTAATCCCAATCGAACGGAAATGTTTTCGAATTGTAATGTTAATAAGATTAAATTCGAACAGGGTTTTCCAATCGAATTTCATAATAACCCAATCGAATTTATTTTAAAAGTTTTTTAACTTCAAATTTGGTGACTTGGTAGTGACGTAAAAATAATTTTTTTCTACATTATAACGATATATGTACATATATGTATATCGTCACCTTAAATGCAAACGGACGTAACTACACTTTTATATTTTTTACAGGAGAAACAAAAAACGTTTCAAAATCAATAATAATAAAATGTTTTTTGAATAGTATGGATACTTATATGTTTTAACCATTTGTTTGATTTTTATAAATATTTAAGGTTTTATGTTAGTTACGTTTCTTGCAATAAAAAATAGATGCATTCGTAATTACGTCCGTTTGAATTTCTTTAATAAAGTCGTCATATTTGATCACAGAGGTCTAAATATTTGCGTGAAAAAAACTCGATTTCCAATTTTTGTGTAGTTAAGTCCGTTTGCATTTAAGGTGACGATATATATGTACATATATATATAAAGACTTATAGGCAAAGTAAGATAAAATTAATAACTAAAAAATTCTCGAGAAAAACTGATAGTAATTTTCACCTAACTCAATTAATTACGGAAAACGGATTACATTTCTATATATACAGCACTTTCCGTTTTTGAAACTTGGCGATTTCAAAACGAAATGGTTTTCAGAACATGGCCTATAATAAATAAATAAATTCCATAATTTGTAACTTTTTCATTTTGTTTAATAACCATACAATTTTGTGTTGAACAAAATATACAAATATTAAAGAATACATACTTACAAATACGATTAATATAATAAATTATTGGGAAGGAAAAATGTTGTAATGCAAGAATCATAAATTTACATTTTGAAAATAAGTAATAATTCTTTTGTTCTCATTATATGCAATTAAGCCTTATATGTATGTTAGAAAATTAGCCAAATAAAGCAGACTTATTCATCTTTTCTCGTATTCGTAGGCTTTGTGGGTTTAGTTTCTGGCCGTTTGGGAGTCACATCATCGTCACTACTTTGGCTAGATGAGGATGAAGATATTGTTTTACCGGTAGTGGGTTTCTTTTCTGGTATGGTGTAAGGAAATTGTTTATTCTCTGTTTCTAGAAGAGACTTTAAACGCATTAAAGCAGTGCGATTAATATGTTCCAAGCAGACATCTTTAATGGCCGTTTTTAAGGTCTCTAAAGCCTTGTCACTGTTACCGTTGGCGATTTGTATGTCAATTAGGCAAGAGTAGGCATTGCCAATAGCACCTTCGGAAATTTTCGATTCTCTAATTTGGGTAACAACATTTTGAGCTAACTTGTCATCGTTTTGTTCGCGTGCCGTTTGTAAAACGCGTTGGAACATTAGGCGTGGAGCACTAGAAAGATATTTATCCCAAATTTTTTTAGATGCAGCCTCGTTACCTTTAGAGATGTGGTGTATCCATAAAACATTCATGGGTCCTAACTGATTATGTTTAGCATAATCTTCTGCCAACTTTTCGACTAAATGAAATCAAATATTTTATTATAAGTCTTAAATTATTATTTACCTACACACTTACATTGTTCTGCTAATTCAGGATGTTTGTCCAAAATGCCTAATGCTCCACCTCTGGGGAATTTCTCAGCCAATTTTGTTACTTCTTCGGCAGACTTAACAGCTGCGATTTCATCACTTAAATTTTTGAAATATTGTTCCGCTTTACCAGCAACTATGTTGGCATGACAGAAGCGATTGTCGAAACTAACTATACGCTTCTGTTCCTCGTTTAGTTGCTTTCCAATGAACTGTAAAGTTTCCAAATCACCAGCATTAGCAACACGATTGAGGTAGAATTTAAATATTTTGGGAAAAGGGTAGCATTTGGTGGCCAATAGTTCATTGACATATTTGGTGGCTTCGGCTAGTCGATCAGATCTTACCAATTGTTCAATTAAATGGGACATATCCATAATAGATGGCTGGTCCCCGGGCTTTAATTCATTCTTATATTTAAGGGCAACATCTAAATCATTATTGTTTATTGCTTTCCGCAATAAAGATAAGTTGGTTGTTAGAGCTGTAGTTTGAACACTTCTGGCGGTGGTAGCTGGTTTCTTAGCCGGCGGTTCGCTTTGTCGCTCCTTTTGGGCTGGTACCACAAATGGTACAGTCATGTTATTAGCTTCCAAGAGTTCAGCCAATTTAACGAGGAAAGCATCATCAGGTGCAACATTTTCCTCTTGCATTTTGGTCCACAATCCTAAAGCTTTTTCAGCATCTTCTGACTTGCTGTAGCTTTGCAGAAGACTAAAGTAAATCTTATTGCGATCAATATGACTTAAATCGCGTGTGGCTTCAATTAAACCTTCCAAAGGTTCAACCAATCCCTCGTTTTTATAACGTTCACAAGCATTATCAATGCGATGGGGTCTGGTACGCAATCCAGGAGTTTCTAAAATCTTACGAGCTTGTCTTATGCGTCCACATTCGACAAAAGAGAAAACTAAATCGTACAAGCTGTTCACTTCACCATGAATATTTGTACTGAGATCAGTAATCTTTTGCAAATTGGCGGCATCTTCGGCTTGTATTAGACGGCGGGCCAACTCATTTTTCCAGGGTGTAGATTTGTATTCTTCACAGATCTTTTCGAAAGCTTCAATGGCTTTTGGTATATTATCCTTAACCAAATGCACTTTTATCAAGGGACCCAACAACACATTATTGGGTATTACATAATTTCCTTGAACAAAAACATCAAATATGTTTTTCAGTTTGTCCGCATCACCGGCTTCTGCGGTAGAATTCAAAATACGCCATATTTTGGAAATATAATTATAATTATTTTCACTTTCATTAACATTGGCGGACTTTTTGTTTCTTTCCAAGAACTTCATGGCGTCCTCAAAACGCTCCTCTTTCAATAACAGTTCAACGATGGCTACGGTTTTTAAATTGTCTAAGACGAATTCAGGATCCTTGACCTTAGTTTTCTCATATGTGGTTAAGGCATCAGAAACGCGTCCATGAGTTGTGTACAAGTCAATGAGTTGGGCAAAAATGCCAGAACCCAACACGAACTTCTCAGCCTCTAGACGCTCAATTACTTGTAGAGTTTTTTCTAAATTCTTGCTGCGGAAACAGGCTGCCAACAAGTGACGTTTAAGATTGTTTGAATTTTCTCCTTTTGCTTCAACATTGCTAATGAATCGCTCAAGTTCTGTAGCAGAAACACACAGAAGATTGGATTAAAATATATCTAACACAATTTATAACAAATTATATGTACATACCTTCAACAGTTAAAGTTTCAATACTCCTCTTTTTGTTACTATTACTGAGTGTAGTAAGTTCCAGTTCCCCCGAACTTAATTTGCCCAGTAGTTCCGAAACATTTGTTGTCATATCAGAACCTATTTTTTCTGACAATTTTACGGCATTTTGACTGCTAATTGTGAAACCCTCTTTTACTAATTTTGGCAATAACTTCTCCAACATTTCAATGAAATTAGAGCGGAAGTATGATGTTACATCACATAATATCTCGCCTACAATATCATCCTTGCCAGTATTTGCTTTGTTTACAACTTCCTCTATTTCGCTGGAAGATTCGCTTTCCTCGACGACTTGTTCGGACTTTTCAGCGGTCTTGGCATTATCAGTATTATTTGATTGAGACTGAATATATTTCTTTTGCGCACTTTCATACAACTGACGAACAACTCGTACAAAGGCATCATAATTTTCGGTTTTACTAAAAGCTTGCATCAAGGGTTGACGGAAGATTTGATAGTTGTATATGGAGCTGTAATTTTCCATAATATTTGCAGCTTCTTTGATTTGGCCGTTTGATAAAGCCGTAAAGCTGGCGGCTGCCGCAGCAGTGCCGTTTGAAACTCCCACATCACGCAATGAAGTGATTATTTTATCCCAATTTTTTTCCTTCATATTTGGTATGACGTAATCTCGGATAGTTTCGGCAGTGGGCGGCAAATTAAATTCTTCTTGCATTTTTCGTAGGATATCTAAAACTTTGTTGTGTTCAACTGCACAAATCAAAGGCCAAAAGTAATGTTGTCTGATGGGTAGGCCGGCATTCTTCATTTCGTTTAGCAAGGGCAAAGTGCTGTTGACCAATCCATTACTTAAGCCAGCCTCAGTGGCTATTAGCAATGGCTTAGAGTTCAGACCTTAAAAATTAACAATTATATATTTCTTTATGATTTAGTTTTGTATTAAAATTTTCACTATTTTTCAAAAAATATACCTTCATCCTGCAACGTTTTGCATATAGACAATATCTTTTCCACCGGCCTATTGGCCTTAATCATTTGCCTAATAAAGAAAATTCCTGCATCGGCAGGCGTACCGTCGGGACGTGTACCTCTTGGCATGATGCGTAATAATTTCAGGCAAACATCTTCAAAGCCCTTATTAGTCAGCCTCAAAATAGTGTTTACACAATCCTGATTAAATCCAGTTGATAAATGAAATTTTCCTAATAAGCCATCGACCTTATCGCCATGGCCATTTATGGTCAAATGATAAACGACGTCTAAGATATCTTTGTCCAATAAGAATACTTCCTTTTTCTCACATTCCGCCAAAGTAGCATTAATACTTTCAATGTCACCGTGTTTGGCGAAACAACAGAGAAGAGTGGTATATGTATCGGCACTGGGTTCTAGGCCAGCTTGCTTCATAACTACCAAAATGCCTTTTGCCGATTCCATATCATTGGCCTGGAATTATGAGAAAAGAAACGTTCAATTTTATCTGTTTAGCAAATTGCTTCGGTGTCCCATTTTTTACTTTTAGGCAATAAAACTGATTTAAACTCAGTCCCATTATAACTGGCTTTTATTTAAAGAAATATCCAATTTGGAAACAGTTTTTCCAATTACGGCATTCGATATCTAACAATTTTCATACAATTTTAATTGCGTTTGTATGGAAATTATGATCGACATCGAATTAAATATATAAAAAATTTAATATTTGGGTAAGTGGACATTTTCAAGTGAAATTAATATATTCTTTTTGTTTAACACTATCCTACAAAAATGCTTTTCATATATGTAAATTTTTTTTTCGCATGTTGTTTGCTTGTAATATGAAAACTTCATCTAAAACAATATTCTTTACGATCACCTGTGAATGTCCAAATATCAACGAATTAAATACGGCTTCATTGACTGGCAAATTTTTTGCCCTCATGTACTCCAAAATCCTGGTGGCACCATCAATATCACCCTCCTGGCAATAGCGAGCGATCAAACGTTGATACGTTACCCGATTTGGTTCAATTGACTTCGATTCGATTTCAGCTAAAAAGTCTGTGGGTGAAAATTGATGTTCATTTTCCAAATATACACGCAACAAAGCATTATAGTGAGAAATATCCATGGGTACATTTAAGGCATTTAAAGTCTTCCAGATTTCTTGTACCAAGGCCGTACGAACTTCGGGCATTTCTTCTGGTACTAAATTACCACAACATCTAATCACCAGCAAAGATTGCGAGCTAGTTGCTGATCGTGTAACACGTATTTCTTCCAAGACATCTTCAATGTCACGTCTAGATATGCGTCCAATACGACGCACATCTTTATCCAAACGCTTGATTTGTTTATCCAAGGATAAATCAGCTTTGGCAGCAGTAGCACCATTTGCAAATCCACTAAAAACATTCACAATAAAAAAAATAAATTTATGAGGTTATGTCATTATCAAAATTTCAATTCTTTCAAAATTTTTATATAAAATTCGATTTTTATTATTGACTTAATAAGAAAATGCCTTTTTTCGTTCACTATCCTTACAGAAGTCTATATTTTCGTTGGATATATTACAACTTTATTTAATAATTCTTTTGTTGTATTGCGTAAGCTTTTCTTTGTGCTCCATTTGCCGGAGCAACTCCGGCCGTATACTTACTTTTGAAATTGTGTGCACATGCATGTTGTATTTTGTAGGAGTGAACTGTTTTCCGTATCTCGTACACTGTTGACCACAAAATTCCGTGTAAAACCAGCAAAATAACGCAAAAATTTGCCGGTTCTTAATATTGAAGCCATGTTTTTTTTTAAATTTATCCTAAATTTATTTCTTAAATGTTTTCTTTACGAGTACGCACGTTTGATTAGATGGAAAATCGAAAAACAAGTAAAAACAGACTGTCAGAAACACATGTTGTTGTATTTTAATGTGTATTGCCAACTGTTAATTTAGTTGAGACCTGCCAATCACATCATTAGAGAAGAACAAACCTCAACAGATGCTTATTAAATGTGTGGTGAGTTTATAGTGTCCATGATAAATATTAATCGAAAAAAAGTAAATATCTAAACCTGCAGTAAAGTGGGAAGACAATATCGACTTTTATTTATACTGGATTCTTAAATGGCAATTTTAGCTGTTCCTGTTTGTGTTTCCTCTATGCATGCTATATTTTTGTCCTAACTATGGCCTATCATGATGCTTTGATTTGAATGGGATAAAGAGAAGGATTTTTTTCAAAGGCTCTCGCTAAAAATTTGATAGCGCTAATTATAATCCTTTTTTAATTAATTTATAAGGTAAAATATTTAGCTAACATAACCCTATTAGATTTTTGACCCAATATGCATCATTCAATAATATAAGGAGTAAAACATAGCATGCAACTTTAATAGATACTTATAAACTCTTTTATGTATTTGGAAATCATCCTATAGCTCGTGATTCATTCAATATATCTTATTTTTAACCCCCCCCCCAAAAAAAAAGGGGTGTGTGTCTGTGTATCTGTATATCTGTGTGTCTGTCCGTGTCCACGTACAGGCCAAATGGCTGGACCGATTTTCATTTAGTTTTTTCTGTTTGAAAGATGACTTGCTCGAGGGGGTTCTTAGCTATGTTTGAAGAAAATCGGTCCAGCCGTTTAGAAGATATAACATCTTTTCTGAAAAAAGTCGGGGGGTATTTGTACGAAATCTACTCAAAATCTGATATTTTTATTTTTTTACTATAGTGCATCTACACCTTCACAAAATCTAGCAGATTTTAATTAAAATCTGTATGAAAATCTATAAAGTTTACACCAACTTTTTTGACATTTATCAAAAAATTTTTTATCCAAAACAAAACCCATTAACTGAAAAATTTCCAAAACTACAACCAATCAAATGCAATGTAGCCAATTCACACACCCTTTTAAGCAGACCGTAACTAATTCACGCATCGTTTTTATAAATATGTTGTACAGGGTAGTAAAAATCAAATAAAAATATTAGATTTTGATTAGATTTCCTATAAATATACTGACAAAATAGATTTTATTTTGTATGGGAAATCTGGTAAAAAGCAGCACGATTTAGCTCGAAATCTCGTATGTAAAACATATTTTGTATTGAAGGTGTTGAAAAATTGCTTAACAACTTCAAATTACCTTTTATGATACCATGCTTCTTATATGCTGCTTGTCAAAAATTTATCTGTTCACCTCAGAAATGTCAAAAATTTACTTATACTAGTACTTTGCTACCGTTTGGCACAGGCCCTTTGTATTAAAGATATTGTTGGATAAAGTTAATTAGCTTTTTATTTAATCGGGAGTTTGATTAATTTTTAATAAAAGGTGATAGAATTAGCTACGCTCTGCAAACTTTTCTATTGAGGGTATGTATGTGAATGAGCTAAGTTGGCATTTTTTTGGTTGCAGTTTATTAGGGCATTTACACTGTCTTGAAATCTAGTAGATTTGATTTAAAATCTTTATAGAAATCTATATGGTTTATACTAAGTTTTTTTTACATTTTTCAAGGTTTTGCATTCAAGACAAAATCCTTTGTCTAAGATTTTTTTCTTAAGCTGTAACTCAAAAAGTGGTGACTTAGCTTATCCACAAACCTTCAATAGAAAATTTTGTAGAGCGTAGCTAATTCACTCACCTTTTATATAAATTATCTTATATAGGGTAGCAAAGAAATAAATGTATTAGATTAGATTTTTAGTAGATTCCGTAAAAATTGACTTAAAAAGTAGATTTCGTTTTGTTTGGGAAATTTAACAAAAAGTAACTAGATTTAGTTCAAAATCTCGTAAGCATTAGATTTCGAGACAGTGCAAATTCCCTATACGACAAATTTTGGACAAAATATTTTGTGCGGGCAATTAATCTTTACTAATTGTTGCTAGTAGAGTAACTTAAATATCAAACTAAATTATTTTGCTTTTAATACGAAATTTTGAAAAATTCCAAAAAAGCTTGGTGTAAATTCCTAGTTTACACTATGCAATTCTTGTTGCTAAGCAGATACGTTTCTTTTCCCCTCGTCTCTCTCTCTCTCCTAACAAACTAATCAGCTTAGCAATAAAAATTGCATAATGTAAACTAAGACAAACCATATAGATTTTGATAAATTTTTCAAATCGAATTTACCAAATTTCGTGACAATAAAAATGTACAAAAGATATTGGGGAGAGGGATACACAACAAAAACCATAAAAACTTATCCAACTTAGTCAGGTTAAGAATCCAGTTTCTAAAATATACTTTCTTAGGGTTTTCCAGTTTGAATTCCTAAGATATTCCATATCTGGCATGTTTTTCAGATGGAAGATTTGTTCTCTAGTTTGACTGAATGCTGGACATTGGCACATAATCTTAAATTTATTGTCAATATTTTGTAAGAACTTATTAGATCTAATTGTATTCTGAGAGAAATCTCTACACACACTTAACCTCTGCTATTAGCTTTTTCTCGTTTTCTGCTACTTGAAAAGAAAATTGAAAAAAGTATTTTGTGGCTTTTCCTCATAGAATCCTTTTAAAATCATACAATAATAAATCATACAAAAAAGTAAAACAAAAAACATTTCAAGAATTCTAAAGATTACACAGCAAGGATACATACTCTTATATATGTGTGTGTATGTACGACTGCACAGAGAAAATACAGCAGCTTGCTTTAATTAAATCAACCATATAAAACTGACCTTACCCAATATATTTTTATTTAATATGAAACAGCAACGAATATTTTGCCCCAGCAGAACAGTTAAAGAAAAAAATAGGCACATACATGTATAACTAATGTTTTCTCAGCCTAATACCCTAATTAGTTAACCGATTAACTTTATATTTAAAAAAAATACGCACACTTACATACGTACATATGTACATAAATACAGGCGTACAAGTACATAAGTATATATATGTGTAAATATGTAAATTGTACTATATACATACACACATACCCTACGTAGGAATACTTGTACGTTGGAGTGGGCATGATATGAAAGTAGGGATTAATAAAATATGCATATGAAAATTTCTATACACATACATACATATGTATTTGTATACATATCTATATAATATCTACATGTGTATATATTTGTGCATGTATGTGGTAAATGCATTTTATATAAACGCTTTAGGGAACAAGTTAAATAATAAAAACCTCTTTTTCATATAATTTTTTCATATAAAATCCTCTACATGTATACATAATACATACATACATATATATATAGTATGTGTGTATGTACATTGCTTATGTATGGGTGTTTATATCAAATACTTCATCTGCACAATTTGCACTTACACACACACACAAGATTTTAAATTAGATGGTGTATAAGCTCAGAATAATTGCGCTCAATGCGCATAATTACACTTAGCAGGGGAACTTTATGGGAACAGAGATGAAAAGAAATATAAAGGTAAGAAATTTTTTTTTATAGATCTAAATTGTCTAAAAGTGATAAGGAGACGTTGAGAAAAAATAGTACGTACTAAATAAAATAAAAAAATTGCTCTTTCGAAATAAATATATACTCATACATACATATACCTGATTTATGTACATTGAGCGTTTTTTTTCATGAAAATTTTTTATTTGTCAATAGGATGCTTGGACGAGCAACTCATATTAAAAAAGTTGCAAAAAATGCATCAGAGATTCACTCTACGTTCTTTTTTATATAAAATTATTTTCTATAGCGTTGCAATTAGCAAATAGAAAAAGTTTCGTGCAACAAAATTCATGAAATTTCATGAAAAAATGCTTAATGTAAATTAGGTAATACATATGTATGTAAATTTGAATACGTACTAGAGAGCTGCGTAAACAGTCTTGAAATGTAAATACGTCTTGTTTTTTAAACGTTTTGTCGTAGCATGTATTATACTAAACCAAGAATAAATGATGTCGTTTAATAAGCGAAGCACGATGGACGTATTGATGTATGTACGTGTATATTAGTGTTTACAAGCGATGTCGCGAAGACTTATTGTTCGTAATAAACAATCAAAATAAATAGTGTTGATGCGTGTATGCTTGTTATTTTGCATACTGTACGTTTGAGTCTGTGTGTAAATGTAGATGGTAAGTGTGGTTTTTAAACCAAGCGCATGCAACTAATGTCAATGCATGTGTGTGCGTTTGTATATGCGCAGAAAAATAAAAGATCATACACACAACGTGTTTGCGTATGTACATGCATTATATTTGTATACGTGCCCATGCGTATGAAGAAGCAATCATCACAAGTTCTTCCGTCACGAAGTATTTTCTTCTTTACCCCTATACCTGCAATAACTAGAGCATTTGCAAAATCCCTCATGTCTTAATAGTCCTTGAAAGTGGTCTTGTGCAGGAGTGTAATACGTAAATATATGTATACACTTGTACAATATTGTTAAAAATAAAAGCCGCAAACTCTGCAGAAATTAACGATTTCAGAATATACATAAATGTATCATATGCAAAAAAAAGTGCCAATAAAACTGTTGAAAGTTCAAAAGTTTTTAAATTTTCTAATTCAAAGTTGAAAAATTCTCAACTCAGACTGCAGAATTGCCTAAAATTTCTTCTTAAACCTTTTGAATTTTGTTATTTATCATAGAGATGAAAAATGTTAAAAATTAGTTGATATTTGGATCCGATATCTGGAAAGTAATGGACCAAAATTTTGGAACATTTAGGGCTAATAAATCAGTCAATGATTATATGCACTTTATTTTTAAATCCTATTTAACTAAACACAAAATTTTATTTTTCATCCCAAAATTAAATCAAACCTAAATAGCAAACATTGTGCATTCAAGTGTTGTTTAAGTTTTACAAATATACAATATGTTTTGTGCATCTGTGTGTTTTTTGAAGGCATGTACATGAAAATCATGTTTAATTTTCGCAAATATTCAACAAATATAACACAAATTTTCATATTATGAAATATATAAATGGAAAAATGAATTTTGTTTCATAAAATGTGTTTTTTGCTATTTTACTTTTCTGCACATTGATAAATCAACTTTGTTATTTATATTGAACAGCTGTTCTTTGGAAAGCTTTCCATAATATTTGGAAATCTTGTAGAGCTACTCTACTTTCAACGTAATTTGATAATAACTTTAATTAGCCACTGAAATGAAAATGAAAGTGTATTTAAATACATTTTAATTAATTAATTAATAAAAGTGTATATAAATACATTTTAATTTTTCATGAAAATTAACTTAAACAATATTTAAAAATGTTCACTGATTTATTAGTCATTAGAAATTTGAGTACACACTTAAGGCTCAGTTAGCCGACTGTAATGTAATGCAACTGCAACGTAGGAAACAGCTGATCAACCTTTTTATATGAAAAGTAGGTTACGTTGCATTACATCTCTATAACCATTTTCATTACTTTTCACATAACAATATCGAACAGCTGTTTCCTACTGTTGCAGTTACATTCCATTACTAAGGCTCAGTTAGCCGACAGTAATATAATGTAACTGTAACATAGAAAACAGCTGATTGATATTTTTATATGAAAATTAGGTTACGTTACATTACATCTCTATAGCCATTTTCATTACTTTTCACATAATAAAATCGATCAGCTGTTTGCAGTTACATTACATTACAGTCGGCTAACTGAGCCTTAAGAATCTGTATATTATTTTTCACATAACAATATTGATCATCTATTTCCTTCTGTTGCAGTTACATTCCATTACAGTCGGCTAACTGAGCCTTAAGTCTTCATTTTCTTGCACAGGCAAATGTACATATTGGTTATAGAAAATGGTTTATTGGAATTTCTAAACAGAAAACAAAATTTTTTATCACCTAAAATTTAGTTCATATTTGGTCAAGAGGAAAAAATTAATTTTTTTTAGTATTTTTACATTATTTATTTGTACAAAAAAGTTTAAAGTTTTAAGGAGAAATTTCAACCATTCTAACTAAAATAGTAAGAGCAACGCCAACTAATGTTTAATAAGAGAAGAGTAAAAGAATTCCAAATAAAAGAGTTGCAGTTAGTTGTGTTTTGCAAACCATTAAGTGTGTGCGTGTGTTATGTTAAAGAGAAAAAACTGCATTTTCTTGCTGTTTTATGCATTCATTAAAAATGGAATAAAAAAAGTATGTATGTATGTATAGACGTACGTATAAATTCACATGTACATACATACATACATACATATGTACATATATGTAATTATAACATTCTACATACATATCTACATGCAAACATACACACATGCTTACACATTCATATATGTATGCATGCATATGTAAAAGAAGTGCAAAGAAAGATCTCGATATATAAAAATTATAAATGTTGGTTTTATAAAATAAGCCACTAGGGAGGGAAAGTTTTTTTCAGTGTTGTTGGTGTTGTAGGTACATATATACAAGAGAGCTTTGAACTCAAAGTTCTTGTTGTTGGTGTTGTTGTATTCGGTTGTGGTTATTATATTTATGCATGTACTTGGAGTATATGTGTTTGTGTGTGTGTGTGTGCATGCATGTATGTTTGTTTATTTTTTGCTGCATTATTCTTTTGCTTGTTGTTGGTTTTCACATTATATTTTGCAGTTACTGTTGTTGTCTTCTGTTCGGTGTTTCTTTTTTTAAATAAAATTCTTTTTAAACTTGATGATATACTTCGCATTCATCACAATTACCGCATACGTTTCAGGTCGTTGTTCGACAATAACGTTGATGATAAAACCAAAAATCATTAAAACTTTCGTATCGTGCTTAAAAAAAAAACGTTATTTTCGCCGCCGCCACCGCCGGCATCATCATCGTGTTTGTCGTGTAAATTTTTTTAAGTTTTTACCTATATAGGTACATACATACATATATACATATTTTTAGTCGTTTTTGTACTTTTACTTAATTTTCTATGTGCAGTTGAAGTGCAAACGAAGTAAAAACAACGAACGATAGTTGTGCACTTTTTTGTTGGTTTAATTTTTACTATTGCTAGTGTCGGGAGTTATGGTTGTTATTAAATAAGTGGCAGTGAAAAAAAAAATGATTGTTGTTGTGCATTACGTCGTGTGTTCGAAGTAAAGAGTGCGTGTTGTTGTTGTTTTCCTAGATGCGCCAAGTCACTGTCAAGTCTCCTCAGCTGAGTTAAATAATTTTTGCCAACGGTTCCCGGTGAGAAAAAAAAAATAAAAACAAAACTTGAAAAATATATAATAATTGTAAATGGGAAACTTCATGCATACACACACATTTACATACGTTAATGTATGCATGTACTATAAACGGGAGTAAAACTGGTACTCATATCATGTTCTCCTAGTTAGTTCGTTGAAAAATTGTCGTCGGTTTTCATCATTATTGTCATCTTTATCGTGATAATCTATTTACATCATGATATAAATATAACAAGAAATACAAACAGCATTATTATTATCATCGTCATCAGCTCTTTCGTCCGCCATCATTTCCAATGCATTTAATACTTAATACAGTTGTTTTTGTTGGTGTTTCCATACAGTGTTGCCGCATGAAAGAGAAGAACTCATATGCAAAGGTGAGAGATTATATGTAGTTTAAAAATGTGTTCAAGCAGGTGGGTATTTGATTTCTATGATATAAAGTATCTGTAGGTATGTTTTAACATGCATAGAAAAAACTTTTTGCATTGATATTGAATAAGTTATATATAGAAGAAAGGCCTCTTGTCTTAAGAAAAACGTTTTTATTTTCGCTTATGAATCTCTTATCTATTTTGATAAAGCTCAGCATTCTGGAAGTTATAATAATTAAATAAACTATTAAAAGTTTTACCTCCTTATGCAAAAAAATATTTTACTTTAGCTTTAAAGTACATAGTAGTTGCCAAGCACTTTAAGGCTAACATAGCTTTGTTAAGAAATCATATGCAGAAGACAACTTTAATTATTTTGTGATTTAATAATAAATACTGGTAACACCACCATGTTCAACAACCACTTCACAGCTTATGATGTACAAAATCGAATACAATTTCATTCGGGTATTCAAATAATTTTTTATTTTATTAAATAAATTTTTATTATCTTGAAGTAAAGCAACCTAATTTAAAAAATATGAGCTTCCGACATGGTAGACAAACAGATAAACATTTTTAAGAAATAAAATTAAAAAAATATGAAAAATTATCACAATTTGTTTTATTCGAGTGAAATGAGTATTTGAATATCCAGCTTTTTTTGATTCGTTTTGATTGTATGTACATCACTAAAACATTTTTGTATAATAGTATTTCTTTTAATATTTTTTATGGATTTTGCTATGTATTTCGAATCAGTTGGATAATTTGGTGATGTTTTCCTTTATATGCTTCATTTTCTGATGTAACATGAGTCAATATGTGCTATATTAACAAAACTATTTGAGGTACAAAATACACATTTTGGAAATATCAACTTAAGGTCTTACCCGACGTGGATGCATACTTTTGAATTTTGATATAATATATTTTTTGAAATACAATATTACTTAACATTGCTTGGCAAAGCATACGACCGTAAATCTTCACAACTAAAACTCCTTGCTCTCGATGTATCCTTATATGATCAAAATTTCCCACGTTTGCACTAAATGAATATCAAAGTATTACAGCTTGATTCTTGATTTTTCATTATTTCATGGGAAATTTATTTTATAAACTCAACTGTGTTCACCATAATATTCACATTAGGTTAAATTCTTATAAAAACTCTTGCAGTTTTAATGGCTATTACTTTAATTAAAAAAAAAAAATTACTAGTCTCACTTTTCTTTGGTTTGGGGGTATTTTAGGTATTTCATTGATTGTAGCAGGGGTTGTTATGTTTGGCAACATTAAGTCCCGACTGAATTCCAAATAAGAATAGGTACATGCGAATTCTTTCCATGTACACACATGCATATGTTTGTTTGTAGTATGTGTGAGTCATGCTTGTATGTATCTATCCCATTATTGACAATAACAAACAAAATCATCGTCATCATCATCATCATAATCATCGTCATTCGCATCATAGGAGTAGTCATGGATTTCCATCTACTACTCACACTAGTTAAAAATCAGCCATTATTATTTTGCTGTTTTGTTGTTGCTGTTGCATTTGGTTTTATACACCAAAGTCTTCTTTGTCTGTTGAATGTGCATGCATTCTCTATGTACAATTGCATTCCAATGTCTAAGACTACCGCGACCCTCCCCACCTAAACGTCTTCTACTCTACAACTTCTCCTACTTGTTCTCTTTATTTTTAGCATTTCATACTTTTTTTGCATTTGCTATTTTACCGCCCACCATTACCTAGTCCTGTCTTAATGGCAGAGAGTAGTACCTCGTAGACAAATGATGTCTCGGTTAGCAGAGAGATTCGTTTGTTGCAGCGGCAACTTATGGCCAGCCAGGCAGCATCCTCTTGGATGCTTCTCCAGATTTGTATTCCAGCGCGATGAACGTTTTGTGGAGCCTTTCATGGTTTATGTCTCTTTGTCAGATTGGGCAGGTACTTATGTATATGCATGGATGTACATACATACATATGTACATATGTGTGTAAGTATGCATGTAAGTCCATCGTTTTTCTAGCTTGTATAGATGTGAAATTAAAATTGTCGTTGGTAAAAAAAGTACTTTTTCGTTAGTACTTTTAAAAGTGGAGAAAGGTTTCACTCAAAAATTTGCCATGATTTTCTTTACAGCATTTATCACAAAGAAAAATATGTTAAAGTTGCTCTGGTAAGATATTCATTTTGTTTTTGCGACAGACAATTTTATTTTCTTTGATATGAGTTTCAATTGTGGCCTAATCAATAAAATGTTATCCCTGTAAACTTGGCCCGCAACTGAGCTGGCCCTTTTTTTAGTCCGGTAGGACAAGAGAGAAATCTGCTGTCTCGACTCTTGAAGATTTGCTGAATCTGTTGCTATTTGCATAAAAAAAGAAAATACAGTCGCGGATATAAGGAAGTAATAACGGAAAAGCTATCAATATTGTTAGATAGGTGCAACATTTCTAATAGAAACGGAATTATCTCTTAGCAGAAGTACAATAAGAAAACGCAGAATGTTGTTTCGAAATCAAAGAGCACAGAAAATCGAGGAGAGGTTTCAAAAATAAGATTTAGAAGGGACAGTTGTTCATTGGAATGTAAAGCTTTTACCAAAACTTCTCAAGAAAGAATGTATTGAACGGTTGGCAATCTTAGTAAGCAAAGGAGATAATGAACAACTACCGCGGGTGCCTCCATTAGATAATAGCACAGGTAGCAGCCAGGCAGAAGCTATTACCGACAGCCTAGAAAAATGGGATATTGGAGATAAAATCGTAGGTATGTGTTTTGATACAACGGCTACCAATACGAGACGAATGAAAGGAGCGTACAGTTTGATAGAAAAACAGCTAAGTAAAAATTTGTTGTACTTGGCCTGTCGCCATCACATTTTAGAAGTAGTGCTGATTACAAAATGGGATCGACGACGGGTACCCAACCTGACACTTTTAGAAGTTTTCAAACGTATTTGCCAAATATATATCAGTCTAAGCATATGAAAGGCGTAAAGGATAATTCTGTAAAAAATTCTGTGAAAGATTTCGAAAGAGACGTTTCGGATTTTCTTCTTCTTCAGTTAACCCACATACAGCCAAGAGATGATTACTTAGAACTCATCAAGTTATCACTAATATTTTTAGGAAAAATTCGTTGCGAATTTATGGTGTACGGAACACTAACAAGTAACCGCTGTTGCAATGGCATACATGTGTACTAGTGTGCTGCACAATACCATTTATAAGACCTTTCAAGACATGAGAGATTTTTTAAAATGTTTTACTACAGCGAAATATTCTAAAACAAACGCTAAACAACACTGTTGGCAAGACATTTGTTTCAGTTGTTTGTCAGTAGAAAGTACTATAATTGTTAGTTTAGTCTAAATATAATTTGTACTTACAATTAAAAATTACTAAGAGAGAGTTAGTAGAGAAGCGATACCTGCGCTATAGTTACTTATCTATATCACTTCCAGTGCTCTTTTTAACTCTTTTTTTAAACGCAATAGTAACAATAATTGTACTTTATTCCCCATTGCATCATCTCTGCCAATCATTGAGTATTGTCGGTCGTTTGCTTGAAGTTCTTGGCCGTTTGTTGTACATTTTTATTTTTTGCTAAAAAAATTTGTTGCTATTGCTGTATGTATGTGTGTTTGTGTATTTGTGTGTGTGTGTGCATATCTGTGCGTCTGACGTTGTTGGTAGCAATGCACTTTGATTGTAGATGTCATTTCCTCTAACGTTCTTAAGCAGTAAACAACAGCAAATATTACAGAAAATAAAAACATTAAAAACGATTTTTTTTCGCAACCAAACAAACCAACACAAGACAGAAAGAACATAAATAAACGAAATGTGTTTTTTTTTGTTACTTATTTAAACAATAAAATTGATAAAATTTTGATAAACCCATACAACCCATAAAGCAAAGGAAAGAAAGAAAGAATGCAAAGTAAATTAATTCAGTACGGAGCATTGGAAAAATTAAAAAAAAGATCATTTGACCGCCTGCGTAACACTGTGTTGCATTGTTGTTGTTATTGTTGTTTGTAGCTGTTTTTAATCTGCCAGTTATGTTTATAAAAAAAAGTGTGCGTGTGTGTGTGTATCAAATGCATATAGGCACACACACACTCAAACACACGGTGTGTCTGTTAAATATCCGCATAAAAAATAAATTTATATACATTATAAAATTGTGTTTTTTCTGGCGATTTTTTTCTCTTATTACTCGCCGTTTTTTTTGCATTCATTATTAATTTCTGCCTACGTTATAAATCTTTCATCAGCAGACATTAAACTTGTTGGTGTTTTTGTTTCTTTAATAATTTTATAATAATAAAAAAATTAAAAAGGAAAATATTTCGAAATTTTTTTTTATCTTAATGAAAAATATGCATGCAGAAACAGAAATATGACAAAAAAAAATCACCCAAAAAGGAAATACATAATTACAATACCATGTACAAGATGATTTACAACAACTTTTGTGTGGTTGGATGTATGGTCGGTCACACACTTTCATGGGTAAGTTGGTTGTTGTTATAAATTGTTCTCGTGAGTTTTTGAAATGTTAAAATATGAAATTTGCCGACGGGTTTTTGATAACGTTTTAAGAGAAATATGTACCTATTTGTGCGATTTTTATTTACAATAATACGTAAATAAAGTACATAAAATGCAAATTTTTTCTTCTTATTGAAGCTGTTAAAGCTGTTAAAGCTTTTCGAATTAAAAAATAATTATACCGAAGCAAAGGTGTAAATTTATATTTCTTGAAATGTGCTATTTTAGTTAATAATATGAAGTTTCTCTCCATTTGGCACCGTTATTATAGCCTTGCTTTATAATAGATAACAAAGTGAACAGTGTCCTATAAATTTATGCGTTTTAAAATCAATTTGTGGCTCACACTCCTTATTTCCTAACAAATTTCTAATTAATAAACGTGCTTTATTATATACAAAACAACAAAAATTATTCAGAAATGTCTTTTTGGTTAACAAAATTTTTATTTTAACTGAATTTCACTATGCAAAATTTTTGTAGTCAGCGGCTGAAAAACTCCTTCTCGTGTGAAATTTCTCGAAGTACTTATATAAACTAATAAGCCCCCATTTGGGGTTTGTTAGCTTAGCTGCTGTTCGGATTCTATGGTCTCATTTATATTTTGTCTAAATCTTGATTTTCCTGAAGAAATTGCAATTTTCTTGTGATTATTTATATCTTGAAAACTAATTAGAATTTTGTTTTCCTGTCGTCAGCTTAATTATAGTTATAGACTGGTTGGAACAAAGTGTAAAGCAAACTAACACGAAAAAAACTATATCTACACAGAGAGAAAAGATTTGTTAAAAATCTGTTGGAGCAACAAATATTTAATTATGTATTCCAATATTCCATATTTGCTACCAATTATCAATTAAATTTACGATTTGTTCATATTTATAAACAAAAAACCATAATTACAATGCAAATAGAATTCTTACAATAGTTTTATTAATAATAACAATTGATTCCGTTCATTTCTAATAACCATTTTAGAGTATTAGTAGACACAACTGAATTAAATATAAGTTAGAAAGTAACGTGACTGAATATTGGCTTTTGCAATTAAAAAAAAACTATTCTTGTAAACAATATTTAATTTGAAAAAATAAATTCGGTTATTAGAACAAATTAATCATTTGCCACCATACTGAAATTCTATTGTAATAAAAGAAAATAAAATACAATACTTTATTGATATTCCTAACCGAATAAAGAATTAACCCAAACAAATTTTTATTCTGAATGCAAAAAGAAAAACATATTCGTTTGTTTATTCCTTATTTGTGGAACAAATTTGAAAAATATCCCTACAAGAACACTATCAGTCAATTGACTGCTCAGTTGATCGAAAGTCATGCAGGATATATTCATCAATGCGTAGAACAAAGTTTCTATCACATTGTTAAAGGCAAAATGAAAAACGTGATGGAAACTTTTGTGTACGTGTGATGTTGCATCTCTCTCTAACCAATTAATATAACATATAGTTGAACTGCTCACTCCAGTGCTTTTTACTAATCAATGATAGCATAAATATTACTCAAGTTTGACTGATCATAATTGACAAATATATCCCCCACAATTGAGTAATCAGCAAATATACTTTTTAATTTATTTTATTTGCTTTTTTATTATAAAAAATAACTTTAAGCTACACACGTAACTAACATATTCAAAAAATACCAATAAACAAAACAGCAAATAACTTCAGCAGTATCTATCCCTCTTAACGCCTTTTCATCACCAACGTACCTTGCTCTTTACAAATATCTAAAATTTTTAAACTAAATATACATATTAAATTAAACTTTGTGTATTTCTTTTATGCACTATTTTAATTATCTCTTTTAACACTTTTCACAGATAGAATGAATTGTATCACCGACTTCTTCAGCCCCCAACTTGATCTTTCCAAATATCTAAAAATTGGAAAAGAAACGAATACATATGTACATATATACATACATACAGACATATATATGCATGTATATTTTTAATAAAACTATAATATTTCTTTTGTTAATTATTGTTTTTATCTTACTTTTTCACAAACACCATAACTTTTTTTTATCACTTTTATACATTTTAATTTTACAAACCGAACGCACTATAAATTATTTTCAGTAAAATTCAATATTTTAAAAATTTTGACATATGTATATTAACGTTCCACTCTAGCATATATGCTAGAGTAGAGCAACTATAACAACTATTGAATTGAATGTAAAATTGTTGCAAATGTGTTAGTAAAAAAATGTTGTTTTTGTTAGTTTCAGTCATTTATTTCTTGTAGGGATATTATAAGAAATAAAAAATAAAAATTAAATACAAATGTCATGTAAAAATATAGATTTTGTAGTATAATTACACAAAATCCTGATTTTTTTTTTAGAAAAGGTAAAGACATTATTGTATACATATATCGCAAAATATTCGAAGTGTTAATGCTATTATGCTGAAGTGAAATTATGCAATAATTTGTAGTTTATTGCTAAGAAAAAAATCTGTGTATTAAAGCCGAACACCGGCAAGGGATGTTGCAATGCACCGCGTGGAAAAAATTGCGAATTTCACTTCAGAATATAAGCAAAAAATTAAGAATAATTTACGAAAAATATAATAATTTATTTACCTTTTTATTCTGCACAAATTGTTTTTATGTATGTATGTATGTATATGAGCCATGTCTACCAATGATTCCTTTATAAATACCAATTTATTGGTTGTATCAATTAATTATTTCTATCGTCACAATTAACATTTTCTGTTGATATAACCATTTCATTCCAAAAATTCGTGCATAGCTAATGAAAAATTGGTGCTTGCAAAAGCTATATTCGTTCATTACAACAGAATTGTGTGTTAGTTGTTGGAACCGACAAAATTCAATTGGCTACAAATTCGGTTATCACAACAAATCTGTTTTCTCTGTGTAGTGCTAACATATTTTATAATTATATATTTTTGGCCCATATCTGCTGAACTCAGTAACGTAATATTTAGAAAAATATTACTTACAAAATTCAATACAATTTGTAACTCTTCAGAACATTTTAATATTGAAAAATGTTTTTCTTCCCATTTTGCGAAAATTCGATATTCTAGTTTGTAAACCAATAACAAATGATAATTAGCAACTAAAGCTCGATGTTTTGCACTTACCCTCACGCAAGAGCATTTGCATCTAGCACCGAATACTGCCATTATCTTTTTTGTTTGTAACATCTCTGTACAAATTTTTCAAAGAAAGAAAAAAAATTGCCTCGATAATAAAATTATTTGGCCAAAAATTAAATTTGAATATTTATTAAGTAAAAAATATATTAAAAGCCTGCTTGCTTGCTTTATTGTAGTTACAACATTCAAAATAATGTTTTTACGACTTATTATGGTTTAGCAGACTGAAAGGAAATACCCTTGCTCTTTTAAACTTATTCCTATATAGAGGGGCTCTTAAACGGATGCATATACTTAGCCTTCCACTATTAGTACAGAGCAGTGATAGAGCTGTCAAATCAACTGTCACTTGAATATAACGATGTATAAAGGCAGGGTTAGCCGAACCGTACCGTACTGTTAGCACGTTGGTGCACTTATAGAACATTTAAAAACGTGCGTATGCTTTACTTCGTTTTGTTGTTTTAATATTAAAAAGGAACAGCTGTTCACAAAACAGTGATGGGAAATAAAAAAGTTCAAATGGTGAATGTAGCGAAGAAAAAGTACCTAAAATATGTAAACGCTACTAAAACTGTATACTGTCTGTTATACATTTATAACAAATAAATATGTTCATACATACATACATATCGATGGACACAAGTACACCTCTTCACAAAAATTTATTGCAATATCGTAAAAATAACACTTTTAAAAGCAGTTTAACAAAGCAGTTGTGCTGTTTAATATTATGTTTTTATCTTCCCCTGTAAAATTACAATTATTTGAGTTAGGGCCTTTCTACTTGTGACCAACGATATGTATGCAACATGAAATAATTTTTGCATGTGTGCATACACAATAAGAAGTTTTGATACTATTTAAATCCTTTAATACATATCACATTTATATTGTGCTCATACATATTTATGCATTTCTTTATTATATATAAGTACATATACATACACATGCATGTATATATTTGTGTACATAAGTATGTATATATGTACATTCCCAAATATTTATTTATATATTTATGTTTTTTCACACAGATATTATTAACAAAAGTACCAAAAACTAGAGCCAAAATACCCCTATTCCATTTAAATTACAATGGTACCATCACTGGCTTACAAACGTCACTTAACAACGTTAGGAAATTCTATTTTATACAGGTTGAGACGTGCCGTCAACGTTACAGCAAATTTCGGTAAGCGCTTGCATTGTTTTCAATCAACAAAAACGATCAGCTGTTTCGTTAGCTTACGTGGACGTTCGGCTAAATCTACCTTAACGTATGAGTCAGATCAGACATCATGCCTTAGGCGGGCTTATCCCCCTTTTTATAGATCGATCTCGCCTCGAATTTCTATCCCGCTTGTAAGAGTTTTGAAGTTTTCAATGTCGTATTCAATTTTTATGACAGTAATTGCTAGTTATTGCTTAACTAGCCAAAACCCTGTATGCTTCCATACACCCCTTATAACATTTTGAGATGTGAAGAAAAACTTTTTCTATTAGCAGTGCCGCAATTGCGTTTCAACCTTCACTATTTTGTGGAATACAATTCTCATTATGAACATAAGTAGTGATGAAGAGTTCACAATTTTCACTGCATTCGTTTTCAAGATATTTTTAAGTAAACATTTTCTCTATTTGAACGCTCACTTGTCCAATCCTGATTTTTTGTTAAAGATAAGTAACACTCAGGCAATGAATGCCTACTACTATTACTAGGTATTACCTTCTTTAGGAAAGGAATAGTAATAGAGAAGACGGATGGTGAAGGAAGAGATAGGGGAAATCTTCATTCCCTTACAACTCTGCTTTTTTAAACATTTTTTTAATAATGCAGTATTGCAGCGCCTCTGATGTTAAATAAGGCGTATTAAATTTTTGAAGCTGTGCTTAGTAGCCATTTTATTAGTTATATTACTTCGCAGACGATTCTGCTACACAACACCGATGAAGGAGCGCGCTCTTATGTTACATTAGGATAAGTATCTGCTGAAGTCGGTTCGGTATAATTCAGTGACCAGTGACTATGCCTTCATCTTTTCAACTTTCCTACAACAACTAGTACAAAGACACACTAATGCACATCAGAAAAATGCGTGGTGTGGTGTTGTTATTTAATGACTATAGAAGACCGGACCCGAACTCGCGACCTTCGATCTTGCAGTCAGTGTGCTAACTATTTCAGGCAACGCCACCATTATATGAGAGGCACTACACTTACTTGTTAAATTCTGAAAAGGTTCCAGTCAATGCACAATATCAACAGAGTTGTTCCCACAAAATTTCAATCTTCAGAATTTTTTACACAAAGTTTCACGTTTCTTAATGCAGCAAAATGCAAAGATAATCCAAAATAAAAAAAAAAAAATATATGGGAGGTGCCACGTTAAAAAAAGCAAAATCGTTACAGCCACTCTTAATTGATGTAATTACCAACGAATGACATTTGTTTCCTAAGTAAATGGTGTTTTTTATGGAGGTATAGAGCTTTGAAATGGAATAAAGCAAAGATGAATTTTTTAAATTGACATGAAATTTACTTTATTTGAAAGATAATCTTCTGGCATTATAATTTAAATATGACTTATGACGCATAATCACAACGGCTGACTCGAACGTACTCCAATTTGGAGGTCCAATTGTCGATGACTTTTCCCAATATTTGTGGCCGAATATTGGCAATAGCGCAGAGAATGTTGTCCTACAAGTGGTCAATCGTTTTGGCTTATCGGCGTAGACTAGTGTCTTTACATATTCCCACAAAAAATAGTCTAGCGGCCTTAAATTGTAAAATCTCGGAGGCCAATTCACGGGTCCGAAATGTGAAACTATGCGGTAACCATACATTTCCTTCAATAAATCAATTGTGGCAGGAGCTGTAGGACATGTTGCGCCGTCTTGTTGAAACCACATCTTCCGCACACCAGGGCCCTATTCCACAAAACAACTTATCAACTTTTCACTTTGCACTAATCATATTTTTCGACAATTTGCAGAACTTTTCGTTCCTCAGAACTGTAAAATTTGATGAGTGAAAAGTTGAAATTGATAAGTGTAATTTGCAAAGTTTTTGCAATTTTTATGCTCTCTTTGCGATTTCTGTTCCACGTACGTTTTCTCTTGCAAAGTGCAAAGATAATATTGAAAAGTGTAACTTGCAAAGACCTTGCAAGAAATTATGCTTTTTCGTTCCACAATAACTGTAAATTCTAGTTTTGCAAAGCAAATTTTGATACGATTGTTAAAAATTTGCAAGGTAAACGATCTCTTTGCAAATTAACAAAATAAAATTCGTTGATAAATCTTCGATTATTTTCAAACATAATAATCATGACAATACAATCTCACATTGCGTTCGTATGTAGATAGATATGAAAAAAAAAATATTTGAGATTTAAATTAAATACATATGTTATTATATTATATTTGTATAGACTTATTTTAAGCGTTATTATATATTCTATTAAAGATAGTAAGACCAATGTAGAATAACACCTTGAAAACGTTACGTTCAAAATTTGGATTGGGCTTTTTTAAAACGTCCTCACAAGCACCCTATTTATCTAATAATTAGATTCTAATTTATAAACCTTCAAATTGAATAATGTAAACTTTAATATGTTCTAACCCCCATTAGAGTTGGGTCCAACTCGTTCATTCGTTAATTTTTGCCACAAACCTATGATCAAAGCCATGTAATTTAAATGAGTTTGTGGCAAAAATTAGCGATTGAATGAGTTGGACCCAGCTCTAACCCCTATATTCATAAAATTTAAAATAAATTCTAAATGTATTTTATTTTAAGTTTTTCATACAAACTTTTCAAAAAATGGATTTCAAATAAATTTTATTTTTTATGAATATGGATGCATACATTTACAATAATTTTATAAAAAAAAATTATTTTATTGGTTTGAAAACTAGCAAATAAATTACATATGTTTTTAATCACATGAAACTCTGAAATTTTTTCATTTTTATTTTGCGGATAACTTTAACAAGTTCTATTTAGGAATGCAAAGCGAAAAGTTATAAGACAGAAATGCAAAGATTCTTAAACGTTTTCAGGAACACTTTGCACACTCACTTTGCAGGAGAACGCAAGGACTTTGCAAAGAGCGCAATTACTTTACAAAGAGTGCAAGAAATTTACAAAGAGAGCAAAGTCTTTGCAAAAATATGCTTAGTGCAAAGTGAAATTTGCAAAGAAAATTGTGGAACAGAAACACTTATCACTTTGCCAAAAAATGCAATTTGATAAGTGCAAAGTGAAAAAAAGTTGATAAGTTTTTTGTGGAATAGGGCCCAGGTTTGTTGAATTGATAAACAAATTATTTAGTAATCATGGCTCTTTAGCAGCGGATAGACTGATTCGGACCTTCCCCTACGCTACGCTTTACAGCAGCAATGGCTTCTTCTGTACGCACTGTTTGACGTCTCTGTAGATGCGTAATATCATTTAGAGTAAACGTGGTGCAAAAACGTTCCTTAGTTAATCGAATTAATTGCTATGATTAAGCTGACCGTAAAATTAATGTAGTGCACGTTACGTATTTTGAACATAACCATGATTTTCAAAATAAATTTTCACAATTTGTAAGCTTTGTTCAGGCGTCAGTCTATTCATGTTGAAATGCTAAACAAAACTTAACATAAATCACTTGATAGCTGACAAAATGGCCGTCGGTTAAAAAAGTGTTGCCAACTTAAAGTTTTATACATCTATAAAAAACACCATTTAAATACGAAACCGTATATGTGTATGTGTAATAACATGCCGCTTCCCAAAAAATATTTATTTTTAAAACCTGGTTTTTAGGGTTTAATTTGTTCCACAATTATAATTGTTTGTATTAACGATTATTCTTCTTATACGGCATTTACACGATGACTTTTTCCCCTGCATTTTTCTTGAATTCTCTTTTATGTTGCTACCCCTTTGATCACCTTTGTACCCCTTTTGTCAATAAACTCTAGAAAAGTCACGGTAAAAAGTCATAGTGTAAATCCCGTATTAGCAACTTCGTTAAAATTTTATATCAGAAATTTTATCGCAGAAAAAAAAACAAATGAATTTGTGCTTGTACACAAACATTTTTTTATTAATTTCTTTAATTTTCCAATTTAATTTTTAAATAATAGCAATATTGTTATCTATAATATAAAAGCTTTTACATGTGTGTATATTGCTGTAGAAAAATTACTTGAGTTCAGCTAAAAGAGCATGTGCTTTAACTGAAAAGCTGACTGTTGTCGATTCAATAACACGACAAAAACATTATTGTAGTTTAGTTAACAACAGCGCATATGATTTAAAAGTGTAGACAGAAAAAATTATTCCCAAACAATTTTCAAACAAGAGTATGTTTTGAAATATAATTTAGGTTCAGTAAATATTTTTTACTGTTCCAGTAAATTATTTGTTCCAATTTTATGTAAAAAAAACTGTATAGAATGAAAATTATCTATATAAAGTAAAATTTGTAAAAAAATTCTTAGATTTATTTTTTTTTATATTTAAATTTGTTATTTTCAGTTAAATTTATTTTTAACCCCCGACTAAAAAAACGGGGTGTTATAAGTTTGTAGTGTGTGTCTGTGTGTCTGTGTATCTGTGTATCTGTGTGTCTGTCCGTGTCCACGTACAGGCCAAACCGCTGGACCGATTTTCATTTAGTTTCTTCTGTTTGAAAGATGACTTGATCGAGAGGGTTCTTAGCTATGCTTGAAGAAAATCGATCCAGCCGTTTAGAAGATATAACATCTCTTCTGAAAAAAGTCGGGGGTTTGTAAAATTTTTAATTTTTTGTTATTATATACTGTAAACAAATTTGTCTGATTTTTTTTTTAATTTTTTCAGTTAAATTTACTTTTATGTACTGTAAAAAAATTTGTTTGATTTTTTTTAATTTTTTCTACAAATTATTTTATACATATAAAAAACATTTAATTTTTTTTAAAGATTTTTGTTTGCGGTTTTTAAACTTATTATGTTTGTATATTGTGATTCTCAATATAGTATTAAGAGTCTTACTATAAACATACGGAGTTTGTTAGCTAAATTAAAAAAAAATTTTGGTTGAAGTCTACTGGCGAGTTCCAAAAGCGGGAACGAAATGCTTAACCATAAAAACAAGCCAATTTTTGAAAGTAAAAAAAAAATAGTTGAACCTTTCATTTGATTCAGTTATTTTCTTCAAATAAAACTTTTACTAATTTCAAAATAAAGAATTTAAGAATTTTTATTGATTCAGTTAATTTATTTTCTGATAATACGAAAATTTTAGTGAATGTGTTTGTAAATTATAAAAAAAAAAATTGCTGAATAATACAAAAAAATCTGTAAAAATGGTTTTCTATTCCTATTAATACATTTGACTGAAAATATTTTGAGTTTCAGTTAACTTTTTTCTCTAATGTCATAATAAGTTAACTAAAAATAAAATTTTTTTTCAGTCAAATTTTTACAAAATTGTTATCAGAATCTACAAATTTCTTTGTAGGTCCACATTTACACAAAAAACTTACTGATTCGATGAATTTGGTTACTGAAAACGAAATTTAGTTTACTACTGATCACGTTACGTATGACCGATGGTGCGTAACTCAACCTTTATGAAGTTATTGCTCATTCACAAATAAAAAAACAAGATTGCACACTTAGCACACAATTTTCTACGGCGCATCTACGCCATCATAGAATACAAATGAGTGTTTGTTATAAAAAGTTTGTGAGAGAGAGAGAGAGAGAGATAGCTCATTACAACACATATTCAATGTCTACGTCACAAGCAGAAAATAAAATAACGGACCTGCGCAACAGTGATGCCAACTTTTGATACTCAAAACGCGTAAAATTTTTTGAAAAAAAGGGCTAGAAAGGGCTAAATTGAAAAAATATTCAAAAAAAAAAAAAAAAAAAATAGTAACATTTTTCGAAAAAGCGCGAAAAGGGGCTAGTATTAAAATGTTTCTGTTGAAAATAAAAACATCAAATCAATTTTTGTAAAGTAATTTATTATAATATAAATAACTATCATGAGATCAACACATACATAGCTTGAGAGCTTCAATATTGTACATATTTCATTTACATTTCATATTACATTTCAATAAGGTACACAGAAAAAACTAAATTTCGTTTTCAGTAACCAAATTCATTGAATCAGTAAATTTTTTGTGTGAATGCGCGGACCTACAAAGAAATTTGTAGATTCTGATAACAATTTTGTAAAAATTTAACTGAAAATAAGAAAATTTATTTTTAGTTAACTTATTATGGCATTAGTGATAAAAGTTAACTGAAACTCAAAATATTTTCAGTCAAATTTATTAATAGGAACAGAAAAACATTTTTGCAGATTTTTTTGTATTATTCAGCAAATTTTTTTTTTTTATAATTTACAAACACATTCACTAAAATAAATTAACTGAATCAATAACAATTCTAAAAAATTTTTTTTTAAAAATTAGTAAAAGTTTTATTTGAAAAAAATAACTGAATCAAATGAAAGGTTCAACTATTTTTTTTACTTTCAAAAATTGGCTTGTTTTATGGTTAAGCATTTCGTTCCCGCTTTTGGAACTCGTTAGTAGACTTCAGCCCAAAAATTTTTTTTAATTTAGCTAACAAACTCCATATGTTTATAGTAAGACTCTTAATACTATATTGAGAATCACAATATACCAACATAATAAGTTTGAAAACTGCATACAAAAATCTTTAAAATAAATAAAATTTTTTTATATCTATAAAATAATTTAAAAAAATCAGACAAAATTTTTTACAGTATATAAAAATAAATTTAAGTGAAAAAATTAAAAAAAATCAGACAAATTTTTTTACAGTATATAAAAATAAATTTAACTGAAAATAACAAATTTAAATATAAAAAAAATAAATATAAAAAATTTTTTTTACAAATTTTACTTTATATAGATAATTTTCATTATATACAGTTTTTTTTTACATAAAGTAAAATTGGAACAACTAATTTACTGGAACAGTAAAAATATTTACTGAAACTAAATTATATTTCAAAACACACGTTTGTTTGAACATTTTTTGGGAATAATTCTTTCTGTATATGTAAATATGTAGATTAAATAGTTAGCATATACATACATATATGTATGTATAATAGAAATATATATATACATATGTATGTTTACATAAGTAGATACATTTAAAATTTGACGTTTTTAAATAAAATTTCGATTTCTCGCTCTTCCAAAAACATACATTATCTGCTTTAGGCTGTACTGAATAACTTTCAAGGCATAAAAAACTTGGAAGAAATAAAAGATTTCTCTATATTATTCTTCTTTTTTAAATTGGTAAAGCAATATCGACTTTTTAATCATTTTATTTTGCTAGATTAAAGGAAGAAAAAGTTCGCAAAAGTTTAAATGTAGCCATATCGAGCAAAAACTAAAAAGGGGCTAAAAGGGCTGAAAGATTATTGTAAAAAGTGCTAGGCTTGCGCATTTTTTAGTTTGGGGCTAAAAGGGCTAAGTTGGCATCACTGCTGCGCAATGTCCATTCTTTTATTTTTTCTTCATGTTACTCATTCACTCGTCTATAAATATCAACGAGCGTATGAGTGTTATACTATTTTAATAGTATTTCACAATACTCATACGCTCACGAATAATAGACTATTTTCCCTTCTGTAAGATTTAGCAAACACACATTTCTATTTTTGAGGATATTTGGCTTATTATATGAGATATAATATAAAGATATATTAAACATAGTTTAGTAAATAATTAACGTGGATCTACACCAATACAAAATAAACCAAACATCAGTCAAAACAGTGGTCTTTTCGGGGGTGAATTGTCATCAAAGCAAGTCAAGGTGGGCTTGTCAGCCAAAAAAAGTAATGGCGACCTTTTTTAGGATGCACGTCGTATAATACACAATAACTCAATGCACAAGCTTGTGCAAATGGTCTTGCATCGCAGCATGTGCAAAATGTTATAGTATATTGGTATTCACCACTTAACAGTTCTTAGTGGTGAGTATCAATATACTATACAATTTTTCACATGCTATAATGCAAGACCATTTGCACAAGACTGTGAATTGGGCTATTGACTACTTGCCAATGTATATTTTTGTTCCCAACCCTGAAGAAATGACTCGGCGGAAAGAAATTTAAAACTAATGACAAAATAGTCTCTCAAACAAATACCTATTTGTATGAAATCGACAAATCTTATTTTTGAAAAGGCATAAACAAATTGGAGAGATTTAGGCTGAAAAGCCAAATGATATTTATCCAAAATCCCATGGGCATTTCATTGAAAAAGTGATGGACTTATTGACCCATATGCTTATACATATGGCATAATCGTGTGTAAAAATTCCATATAAAAGAGAGAAGAAAATATTCTTATATCTTCATTGGGTAAATTGAAAACTTAAAACTTATTTTCTGCAAAACAAAATTTTTGAGTCATATCTCTGATACAATAAAGGTCTAGGCAGCTACGTCCAAGCAATATGCACAATCTGCAAACTTTTACAAAAGAGGTTTTGTGCTTTCACACCGACGAAAGCACAACATCGAATCAGATCTTAATTTGTAAAGAAACAAGAACAAGTTTAAGAGCTTTCAAAGCTGTTTCCCTCAAATAAAAATTTATATATCGGAGCTACGTCCATTCTAGGGTTTAAAATTTATGGACCTGAAGCATAGGCACTGAAAAATTGAAAATTATTTTGATTAGATTCTGTGCTGTTCGAAGTTGGCACGGATAAGATCGGTAGCTAAACGCATAATTTGCTAGTGTTTGGTTTCTTACAAACCAACTAGTCAACAGTTCAGATATGTCGATATCTTGCCAAACGTAGCGACAAAAATTTGTTTTTGGCGATGAAAATTTTGAAATGGCGATTGGCTATAATTTTGGCTATAGTTTTACGATTTCAATAAAATAGAATAATTTTATATATATGAAATTTTTTATATAAAGAATTTTTTTTTACAACAAAATGCAAAAGATTCTAAATATTGCAACTCTTTATCCCAAAATTTTTTTTGGAATTTCGAGAAGTTTTTAAAAAAGTATGGACCATTTGGTCATTTGCTATTTATGCAACATAGTGGGATGGACTTCCTTTTATAAATTCGAACCTACATTTTGATAATGAAGCAACAAAAAGCCTGCACGAGTTCTTGCCTAAAATGTTTGATTAAGATGATGCTGCTGGTACTTACCACTTCAAGTATATGATATGTATACTGAAGTACACATTTAAGGAAACGTTAATTCAGTTTTAACACAAAATTTAAATAATAATACTGATCCAGGTGCTCAAGTTCAATGTATCCTATTTATTATTCTTAAGTATTTTTAGAGCTATGCTCTTTATGCCAAACACAGCAGCTGGGACGTGATGTTCGTAACAAAAATAATCGACACTATTATACATAGTTATGAAATTGTTTTTGTTTTGATTTCTTTGTACTTAAAACCGCTGCCTCGTTTCTGTAAGGAATGTGAGAATTTTTTGAATCGAAAAAAATGTCATCCTGTGACAAAAAAATTTATGTTTTTTTTTAATTTTTTGTAAGTTTATATAAGTTTTTATGTGAGTAATCCTGTGCAAAATAGGACAACGAAGATAATTATTAATAAACTTCTCACAAGTTACAGAAACAGGGCACAGATTATGAAAATAGTCGAAAAAAATGTTCGATTTTGTTTTGTTTCGTTCTTTGAAGTGTGTGAAATAAAAACAAAAACAATGAGCACGAGTGCATAATTTGTAGAGCTGTGCCAAATCGTTCATTCAAGTGACCGCTCATCTTCGTTCATTTTCTAAAAAAGAACGAGTTCATTCATTTCGTTCATCCGCTCTTTTCAAGAAAAATAATGAAATAAAAACAAACAAACAAACAAACAGTTGATTCGTCAAATAAAAAGAGTCAATGCAGTGAATTTTGTTATGAATTATTTAGAAAAATAAGCAAAACAAACAACAGAAAATATAAGAAGAAAAAAAAAAATCAGCAAGTAAAAACTTAAAAAAAAATTAAGTATTTTATATTCTTAGGAATAAGAAATCAAAAGATTCATATCGCCAAAAGAGCCACATATAAATAATAAAAATAAACTGTATATAATATCTACGTATGTTATCAAATTCCTTAAAAGAACTCTCTTAATATGTTCTAAAAACTTAAGAAATATTAAAGGCAATTTTATTATTTAAATTTTATTTATTTAAATATTATTTCATTCATTTCGTTTAATTGTACTTTTTATCAGTACTGCTGAGCAAAAAACAGCTCAGTAAAGTGACCGGCTGGCTCACTTCGTTCATTTCACAGATTTGTTCAATTGTACTCGTTCGTTCATGAACGACACAGCTCTATTAATTTGTTTTTGTATTGTTTTTTTACAATGGGAACTAAATGGAAACGTTTTGAAGTATTTGCGGCAAATTTGACATATAATATAATTTTGTTGCATTATTATTTAATTAATTAATTTAAAATTTGTTTTATATAGCTAAGTAGCACAGCTCTAACCGGGTGTCTTAAGACACCTCTCTTATTTTTTTATACTCCAGTTTTTAATGTTAATGTGAACACTTTTCTTAATTTTTCTTATACAATATAATTTTTATATTTTACGATAGACGTTACCAACTGATTTTAAAATTTAACAATATTTGTAATGTAATTACAAAATAAAAAGTGTTTCTTGTAGCTAAAATTTAATGTATTTGGCGGTATTTGGTGATATTCGACAAGTCATTTGGTGAAGAGGCTGAAAATAAATTTGACAATACTGTTAATCAATGATACCACGCATCATGTTGGTGAATACAAACATACTCACCACACTGCATTTATTCTTCTTAAACTTTTCTTGATTCCAAGATTTCAAACTTAAGGCTGGAATTTTTTTTGTTAACTGTTAAATAAAGAATTTGAATTCATTTCCACAGTTTTTACTACAGTTGTTTTTGTAGTCCTGAATAAACTAGATTATATTTTATTTTCATGAACTCCTTGCCTGCAAATAAAAAGAAAACGATGTTATGTTAAATAAAGAAATCTATCCTGGGAAAATAAAACATTCTTCCTTGCTCATCTTCAATTTGAATTCTTCCTATAAAATCTTCAAAGCTCTTGCCTCTTGTTTGCTATTATATATCTACATATGTATGTATGTATGTATGTATGTGTGTATGTATGTATGTCCGTGTGTATTTCTTTTATCTTCTTTAATTGAATAGTTTACAGATGCATTCCACCATTTTGTATATTTTATAATGTTGTTTTTTCTCCAATCTTTTTCTTTAAGAAATTCTTAGATAGTTGGCTTTTTTTCGTTGGTGCTGTTGTTGTTGATGATGTTGTTGCAATTTTGCCAGTAAAAAAATCTGTAGTTGTTGTAGCTACTTAAAACAAAATTAGTTTTATTATTTTCATTGTTATTGCTGCTGTTGCTGGCGTTCTCCTATGTGGTTGTTGCAATTGTTGTTGTTGTTGTTGTTGCTGCAGTTGCTATTGTTTGTTTGCTTATTTGTTTGTAATGCAACGTACAAATAAATCATTTTGTGTTGTGCTTTGTTGTCTATAATCCTCAATTACGAGTTTTTTTTTCTATATCTATGAGTATCTTGACTTTTTTCTGTCTTCGTTTTCCTATTCTTTGAAATACCTAAAGATATTTACTATTTTATAGATAGACATTTAAGTATGTACATAGGTAATATATGTGTACATACATATGTATGTATATGTATGTATATGTATATATATTTATAAAATTATAAATGTACACACAAGATACATCTGTCTGCTTGAAAAAAAATTAAATAAGCATATCAGCAAATACTTACTTTTGCTTGGAAAAGAAAGTCTTGAAAAGATGCCGAAGAAACTTTATTGAATATTAAATAGTTTTAGCTATACTAATTCCTGTCAATAACTTGGCAAAGAAGGAGCTGGCAAACAAGTCAATAATATCCAAATATTGTGATTTGAAGTTGTGTAAATGCAAACCATGTCCATTGATTTTTGCCAAGTAGTTCTTTTTCTTTATGCCTATTCATTAGATTGAAAGCCTTGGAAAATTTACTTCTATATTGCTCCTTCTAACTAGAGGAACTAAAAGTGATTTCATTACAAATTTTCATATTTAAATATATACCACGGCATTGATAAACGATTGCTAAAGTTAATGTTGGTTTAAATTAGGAATTTCATTTGAGAAAACCGTTTTAAGGAATGCTTTAACTTTAATAATTGTTTATGAATACCAGCAATAGTGCTTCGGTAACACTTTTATTATTATTTCAAAATTGTCAATATGACTAATTGGGACGTCAAAAAATGCTTTTGGAAAACGAAATTTCTTAATCATAGCATCCATTTTTCCGTTTTTGCTAGCGTGTTATGGAATATTTGTTATTTTTCACATGTTTTTGCAGGATATTGTAGTACGTGATATTAAGCTAAAGATTTTCTGAGAGATGTAGAGAAATCCGATACAATTCCAAAATATTTTCAATGCCAACATGTAGTTTAATAGGGCAGTTGTTTTTTGACATTTATCATAGTTTTTTAACCAAAACAAAACCCATTATAGGGCATTTTATTTATCCGGAGATCTAGTACTTACGAGATTTTGAGCTGAATCTAGCTGCTTCTTACTAGATTTCACATACAAATGGAAATCTAATATGTGAGTAGATTTATAGGAAATCTAAGAAAAATAATATAATAATAATAATATAATAATATTTTTATTATTTGTACAACATATTTCTTTTACATAATGATTGAATTAGTTGCTTAAAAAGGTGCATGAATTGGCTACTTTGCAGCTGTTTGGTTTTATTTTTATAAATTTTTCTGTTAATGGGTTTTGTTTTGAATAAAAAAGTCTCGATAAATGTCAAAAAAAAACTTGCTGTAAACGGTACAAATTTTTAAAAAGATTTCAATTAAAATCTGCTAGATTTTGTTCAGGTGTAAATGCCCTATTAACTGAAAAATTTCCTAAACTACAACCAAACAACTGCAATGTAGCTAATTCACACACCTTTTTGAGTACAGTAGTGCGATTCAGTAACTTTTAACGATCCGACAATCGTAATTTTTGTCCATACATTTTGTTGCTTGCAATAACGATTGTGTGATTCTGTAACTTCTTTTTAACGATAGTACATAGCTGATATTTTCTGTTGATTTATGTCGATAAAAGCACATAAATTATTGTCGCTTAAATAACGACACAGCTGACATAAACCTACAGCGAATATCGTTAAAAATATTGAGGAATAGCAAAGTTGATAAATTTTCGTTATAATTATTTTAACGATGCAATTATCGTTAAAAAAAGTTAATGAATCGCACTACAGAAGCTTACTTTTTAGCACAATTTATAAATAAATTCAGTAAAGTTTGACTTTGACTCGTATATAGTTCTTTACGGCGCTTGTTTCTTTTTGGCGATTTTTTCTGTTTTTGGTGATTTTTGTCCGGTTTTTGGCGGTTTTTTAGTATTGAGGCTTTTTTTTTTGACTTGGCCTTTTATCGCTTTGGCGATGTTTTAGCTTTTTGGCAATTTTTTTTTACAATACATATTTATAGTTTTAGCGATTTTTTAGTCTTGGAGCTTTTTCCCGTTTTGGCGATTTTTATTTACAAACCATATGCACCCTTATCGTGAATAAAATGTGAAATTTTTGTTCCCATTGAAGGGAAATTTGCAATCGTGAATTTCATGGGAACGTTTGGTCCCGCTATCATTGCGTAGTGAATGTCAAAAAAAAACGGTAAGGAGACTTGTAAAGCTTAAAAATTAATTAAAAATCAAATAAATTAAGTTTAATAATAAGAAATACACATATTTTATGTTTCAAATGAAATTTTTTTGAGTGTAAAGTTGTGTTTTTAAATATTTTAGGTGCCGTGAAAAAATTCTTTAGTATAACACAGCCATAAAATTTACTGCATGTGAACCAAAGAGATTCATGTTCAATAAAAAAGAAGGTGTTGCAAGGAATTATTGTTATTAGTCATGGACGTTATTTACTGATCTCGTCCAAAAAATAATTATTTATAACTTTTAATATAAAATTGAAGTATAATATTGAAATTACGCGATTTAATAATGCAAAAATAAAATGAACAAAATCACAGGAAAAGTGAAAAAAATCCATGTGAAAAATATTATTCACGATAACGGGAATCAAAAAATGGAACAGATTTCTGGAGAAAAATTATTCACGATTGCAATTTGTGGAAAAGGGAAAATATTTCGAGGGACAAGCTGTTCACGATAAGGGTGATTTTTAGTTTAGCGATTTTTTAGTTTTGGTGATTTTTTTCGTTTTGGCGATTTTTTTTAGTTTTTGGTGATTTTTTATAGTTTTTGATGAACTTTTTACTTTTGGTGATTTTTTCTTTTTGAATTTTAACAATTTATTTTATTTTTGGTTACATGTATTTTTCATTTCAGCGTTTTTTATTATTTGGCGATTATTCGCTTTTTCTAGTAGTATTCTGTTCTTATTGCGAAAAACACGTAAAATCTATCTGGCATCATGTTTTTCCATACAAAATTACTCTGGCATCATTTTAGTTTCAGCTGCGAAACAACACGAACTGTACTTTTTTCGCACGCAATTTCAACAATGTTGCATACTTTCAAGTAATAAAGTCGAGAAATTTATAAAAAAAACTACGAGTTGGGCTTCACGTGAAATAATCAATCTTGCTGAAAAATTTTCAAAACTTCGAACAAAGTTAATACTAGGCATTAGAGGAGGATCACCATATGTAGTAGCTTTGGACCTCTGACATAAAGCTTATAAGATGCTTAGAAGAACGATTACAACACTTGTCGTGCAGCGGTAGACACTTGTGTAACATGATAAAGTACACCACTGCATTCCTTTGATACCTTTTTGTAACTCCACTACGCAATTCCATAGTTCTTGATGGACTTTCACCTTATTAATATGTAACACAAAGTCTCGGTAATGCAATTAAAAAGTTTAAATTTCACACTGAAACCATTAAATACGCCGAAAATTAAATTTTACAACTTTGCCAATTTAATTGCTTTGTTGTTGCATTATTATAGATTCTTAAACATACAGAAATCTCCTAACTGAAGACCCATAGTGCAATGCATGACAATTTCTTGTTGCTGCCGCTCTGCATCACCATCTAAATTTACAATTACCGACGGGAAGCTGCTAAATTCGAAACTGGAAACGAGAATATACAAGAAATTTTAAACAAAATTATTTTACAATAAATCTATAAGAGAAATGAGTACAAAGACGATAAAGAGGAATAAAAAAAGATAATTGTAAAATAAAAGTTGTTCTTGTTATTATTGTCATAAGAAGATATTACGACAACGACTTTTAACGAAGACTATTTCAATGTTCACTTGTTTTTTTTTTGTTGTATTTATTTATTCATACGTTTGTTACTTAAACGTACCGACCGGCTACAACTACTCTACAAACATGTGTACGTATGTATGCATGTACATTGGTCGGTTTGTACTTTATATTTCCATATAATTTCAATGTGCAAGTATCGCTAACGACGCGTCGGCAGCTACGACGTCAGTCTGAATAATAATAGCAACAACAAAAACTGCAACAATAAGTGGAAAAAGTGCAATAACAAGTAGGAGAACATCATGGACTGAAATCGACTTACTCGACGTATGTATGTATCTTATTGTATGTGTGTACATATGTATATGTTCCACAGATACAGTATACGTTGAAAATATGAAGGACAATCAAATTAAAAAGGACAATTAGTTGAAGAAAACTTGTTTTATGCACAATAAAGCAATTTTTTGTTTCACATAATTTGATATTGACATGAAATTATGTACAATAAATATTCATACTCTAACTAATGTTGCTCTATAAAAGATTTATGGAGAAAACCTTTCTCTGCACATTGGTTTTGCAAAGCTTTTATGAATTAAATGAGAAGCTGGAGGACAAAACTAGACATGTCCTCAGTAAATGCCTCTCCTGTAAAAAACAGTTAAAGCGACTAGTCTGGTTTTGTTCGCCAGCTCTTCAAATTTTTTTTACAAAACTGCTAATCAAATGATTAAAATTTAATTTTGTAGCTGCACGATTGTAATCCGCGGCAGTGATTAAACTGCCACATAATTTTTAGATCTGGCAGCTCTAATATTGCTAGCATAAAGTCTTGCAATTTCACCTGGAATAGACAACAAATGCCATGAAAATACTGGTAAGTTGTGCAAAGCACTTTTGACTTTGGGGAAAAATTTACGAAAGTACCTTATCCTATGATGTCAACAATCAGAATTCTGTGGTAATAAGGAATAAATTCAGTGAAGTGCGACTTTGATCCGCGCACGAAGGATTCCTTCCGTAACGATATTAGATATGTAATTCAATACAAACTTTAGCCTATATAATATATAGTTTTGGTATTTTTTTCATTTTTGGGCTTTTTTCGGTTTTGAGTGTTTTTTTAGTTTTGGCGTTTTTTTTTGGCGATTTTTTATGTTTTGGTGCTTTTTTTAGTTTTGACACCTTTTTCGTGATTTGGCAATTTTTTTCGGTTTTTGGCGTTTTTATAGTTTGACGATTTTTTTTTAATTTTGGCGATTTTTTTCATTTTGGCGAATTTTTTTAATTTAGGCGATTTTTTTTAGTTTTGACACCTTTTTCGCAAGTTGGCAATTTTTTTCGGTTTTTGGCATTTTTCATTTTTGCGATTTTTTTCATTTTGGCGATTTTTTCGGTTTTGTTTATTTATTTTAGTGTTAGAATTTTTTTTTTAATTTGGTGCTTTTTATCGTATTGGCGATTTTTTTCCGTTTGTGGCAATTTTTTTTTCGGTTTGGTGCTTTCATAATTTTGGGATTTTTTTGTTTTACCGGTTTTGAAAATTTCAAGATTTTGCCTCTTACGGTTTCCAAGATACAGCAAGTTGTCAAAATTACATAGTCAAAATTACATTAACTGATAGAACAACCTTTAATTTTGATTTTTTTAACTTTTAGTGTTAATTATTGTAGTCTGTATAAAAATACATTAACTTTACAAAATTTCAAGTGCCTATATACATACAATCGTATGTATATTACATAGGATTTTAACATTTTTCGTTGCTCGTTTTGGAACACCCTTTAATTTTTAACTCTCATGTATTTGTTGTTATAACGGCCAAAGTTCTACATACTCTGTTCAAATTTCAGGTCCGTAGCTCTTACGGTTCTCGAGAAACTAGCCTGTGACGGACAAACAAACAGATAAACAGACAGACATACGGACACACGGACAGACGGACAGCGTAGCGAAAGTATCAGTTTCAAAGCCTACTAAGCTTATTTTTTCTTTTGTGATTCTCAAAATTATTATTATTTTATGAATTCTCATATAGTTTTTGAAAGTCTATGCATAAAGTAAGAGGTTTGTGACTGTTTAAAATTTGTGGTTAAAGTCTACTGATGATTTGGTTCAAGCGCCAATGAAATACGTATATAGACATGCTAAACTACCAGCAAATAAATTTCAATTATTTTATGTATTTATGATTTTTTTTTTATACATATACGACGATCATAATAACTTTATTTCCAAGCATTTCTTCACTTTGTATAAGTAGTGCCATAATTTTAAAATGTTCACTTACAATATATAAAATAATTTCCAATTTAGAGTGTAACGTAAAATTGCTGAGTTCTTCATACGAACATAAACAGCTGTTGTACAGTTTGTCAAATAAGTATTATAATAAGCAGACAAAATACGGCAGGAGATTTAGTATTTTATTTCGAAAAAGTTTTTATTAGACAATTTGTTGTTTAAAAACTGGATTTGTCAAACTTGCATTGTGAACGCAAAATCAGCTGTTTATGATTTTAACGTTGGGTTTCATGTTTGAACTTTAGGTGTGAAAACACTGTTTTTCTGTTCCTTATTAATTTTCACCTACTGTTTATCCATATTTGTTTGCTGGTGTACAAACGTATCGTAAATGCACATGTTTGTATGTATAAATAAAAATGTAAATACCGAGTACTCGTACTTGCACTCATTTCGTCATTAACAGAACAAAAAAATCTACCAATGGAATGGCAAAATAGGAAGTCAGGGAGAACGAAAAAAATTTTGTATTTCATATATTTTTGCACATACATACATACATATGTATATTTTTGACGAGTCTCTATAGGAGCGCATACAAATGTGTCTTCTCCCGTAGCAACCATGAGCTCGTCGTGCTCCTATCAAATAACAAATATACAAAACAGTGAGTATTTTGTACAATGTGGAAATAAAAAAAAAATATTAGTGTACTCGTTCAGATGTAATAATATTACATACATATATTTTACTAGATACATGAGCGAATCGTCATTGCAATCGCTATTGCAATCGCATCACTCTTTTTTTTTTGGCTTCGTAGCATACCACAAGTACTCGTTTTTGTATGCGCAAAGTGAGTCCAATGAGTCGATATACATAAATATTGAAGCATTTTTCTTAGCATTGGATTTTATTTTCTGGAGCAGAGAGTAGGGAGTACAGAAATAAAGAAACAAAAAAAAATTAACTTGAAGTAGAGGAAATGCAAAAAGAGCTTACATATTTTTGTAAGTACATTTACATAAATATGTATGTATGAATGTAGATTTAAATATGTAACAAAACTCGTGCACAATTTGTGCAGGGTCGCTCGATGGTATAACTTGTTTTAATTTTTTTTGTTGTAGTTGTAATTTTTAATGTAAATGTTTGAGATATTTTTTTTAGTTTAAGTTTTTTTGTTGTTGCAATTTTTGATGTAAATGTTTGAGATATTTTTTCTTGTGAGTTTCCACAGTGCACAAGTACTCACTATCGTGGGATAGTGAATCGAATCGGTTCCATAGATTTCGAAAACTTTCGAAAACAAGCATATTTATAAACATTTTCAACTACAATCTACTACAATCAGCGCAATTTAGCTAAAACCGGAAGATATCGTTAACGAAAACGTTAAAAAAATCCTTTCTTTCTAATAACTTTAAAGGTCTTCGTCAAATCGATTTTAGATATTCACTGCTCTTTAAAGTTTTAAAAATCTTAAAAATGTCTCGAAAGATGTTTTTGTCGAAAATTGCATTTTATTCCTACGGAATTTCTTGTCAAATCGATTTTCGATTAACATTAATTTTTTTGGACTTAAAAATGTGGGGGGAAGTTTCAGGGATGGCCAGCAAGGTTAACTGCTTTTATTATTTTTATTTAATAATTATTTTAATACATATTAAAATCTACGAAAACAAGACTAATATAATATTTTTGATATGTGTGTCATGTTAATTCAACATGATATAGAGTGGCATTCAAAATTTTTTTTCCTTTTGAAATAAAGTTATTTCATGTTGATTTAATATTCCAGTACTGTTAAATTATAATAAAGAATCATGTTGAATTAAAGTTATTTTAAATTGAAAGAATACAAATTTAACTAAATGTCAATTTTATTTTATTAATTATTTAACTTACTTGATTGCACGTATTTTCACAGGCATCAAGAAAATGTGTGTATTTTATAGTTGCCTTCCCCAGCCAAGATTTGAACGCGAACTCATCGCGATTATCACTGCACCCAGTGCACAGTTTCTGTAACTTGTTAGAAGTTCTCGCATCAAGAAAAATTAACTAATTAATAGTTGAAACAAGAAATCAAAAAAAAAAAATTATAACTAGTGTTTTTTTTTGGAAATTGTTACAATTTAACTTTAACATATGTATATTAACGCACTAATAATAATCCCAAATTATTATTTTACTTATTCAGTAACATATTTTCTTATTAAAAATATATTGAAATTGATTATGAAGCGTTTAGCTGGATCCTATGTGCATTTCACGTTTGCTAACCTTTACCCCTGCAGGGGGTTGCCTGATGATCTGCAATAGCAACCTTTACCTCTGCAGGAGTTCCCTGATGATCTGCATTAGTAACAGTAAAATGCGCATAGGATCCAGCTAAACCCCTTTAATAATCAATTTCAATGTTTTTTTAATAAAAAAATATTTTCTGAATAAATAAGATAATACTTTGGAATTATTAGTGCGTTAATAAATGTTAAACTTAAAAAAATATATCTGCTTTTTAATATAAAATATCTAACAAATTTTATAAATTCTTTTCCGTCAAAATAAAAAAAAAACTCTGCAAAAAAACTAATTTGTACTTCAAGTTTGCTTTAATTAAAATTTATATGGAAATTTTGTTTTAACGTACATTTCCAGCTCAAATAATTTTTTTTTTTTGCATAAGAAGGGTAAATTTTTATAATAAAATTGGCAACTTTCATTAACAACGAAGTACTTGAAAAAAAAAGAAATTGATTTTTCACATACATTTGCTCCAAGAAACTGATTTTTGGAAAAATTAAATGGCTTTTTTCAATAATCTGGACTTCCATATAATACGTATGTATGTATATACATGTGTGTATAAACATCAACACAACATTTAAAGTGGTGTACATCTCCTCATTTTCTGTATACTAAAAACTACAATTTTTAGCATATAGTTTGAGGTTTTAAGCGGCTTTACAACCAAATGCAAACCGACAATAGGTGCAAAGCCTTTGCAGCAAAACACTGCCACAGAATGAAATGACCAAAGTTGGTATGGCAGTTAAAGAAAGACCTACCTACACACTGAACAAACTGAACTAACAATTTAATGGGAGTCATAGTAGTTAAAGCTTCCAATTTAATAACCTTAAAATACCACCAACACAAATGCATGCATTCGTTCATGTATCTCCCCAAACTACAGGCATGAATATTATATAATACAAGCTACAATGCATACATATACATGTGTGTGTGTATGTGTGGTGTATGTACATTTGAAAAAGAAAGAAAAAAGGAAATAAAATTGGTAAAAACTATAACTATACCATAGAAAAGCCACAACATCATTTACTAACTCTAGTTGTTGAGGCTCTCCTACGATGAGTGGTGAAGATGTCTCTTTGGTTGCCGTTTTTATAGCAACTACATACCCGTATAGTTGCTATAATAAATACTCACTCGTGTTAATAGCAAAAGAAAGAAAAATAAAACCTTCTATAAAAACTAGCAGCAACAATATGGGCAAATGTTTAAACTAAGTTTTTGAGAGCTGAGATGATAAAACATACCTTTTAGCCGGGTTTCTTTTCTAAAAAAGGCGAACCATTATTTCCAGCATCTGAATTTAATTTAATAAATTAGTCATCAAATCGGGCAATTTACAACTGACTTCGTGATTTCTTTAGCGCAGATGATCGTCTATCTGAACAAGCCTTCTCGGCTTGTTAATAAACAAAATTGCCGCATGTGAAGTAAAACCAATGCCCAAAAGATCCTACACACTCCTTATTTGCACAAAAAGTAGTCCAGAGCTCACGTTACGTTCAATGTAGATCGTTACTGCACATGATCAATAATTTTTTGTTTGCTCCGGTTGAAATGTGCTTTCAACAGGATGGCGCTACGTGCAATACGATGACCGCAACCAGTAACCTATTGAAATCAAAATTTGGCGATAAGTTAATTTCGAGAAATGGTACTGTCAATTGGGCGCCAACATCATACGATTTGACACTTTTCGATTATTTACTCTGGGGTCACATGAAGTCACTGACTTACGCTGATACATACCCCAGCAACAATTGACGCCTTGGATGACAACATTGTTCTTGTTATTCGTGACAGTAATGCTCGAAATGGGGTCCGCGTCATGAACAGTCGCAGTGCTCTTAGGCCCGAAATAATTTTCAAATGTAAATGGCATGTATTGATCTTTAAAAAAAATTTCTTTTACTAAAATTTAATATTTTGTGCTATATTTTACAACCTAAAGTTCTATCGGGCCTAAAAAAATATTGCGATAGCCATATATACCTGAAATTTTTTTATATTTGGTTTAAAATTCAATCTAAAATTTCCATAGTTTGCAGGCACATTCTTATTTTATCCCCTTCATTTAGTTGAAATTCTCCAAAAAATCAACTAAAAGAGCAATGCAAGTGCAAAATACTTAAGAAAACTTTGAAAGTTTATTTTTTGTAGTTTGCAATAAATGAGTGTATTTGCTACATTGCACTCATCATTAAAAATGTACTCGTAGTTTCCAAGTTGTTTTAGTTGTTGTTGTTTTTGCAGTTTGCAAGCAAAGTGTGAGTAATTGACTCTGATGGTTGACTCGACGTTCGATAGTGTAGTTTCAAATAGTCATATAAAATAAATTTAAAAAAAAAAACTAAACCAGCCAACCAACCAACCAGTTAACTTTGCAAAACCAATTCTGGAGGCGAGAAAAAAGTACAAAATGCACAGAAAATGGAAAATAAAATAATAAATAAATACAGTTTTCTCTATCCTTTTATTTTTGTTGCTGCTAAATACAGTCAGTGTAGAGCGCGACTTTGAAATGAACGTTTGTAAAGACAGCGTAATTAAAAAAAAAAAATGGCAAACAAAAAAATAATAAAAGAAAAAAAATAACCAACAGCAAAGAAACACTTTTAATTAATTAAAAATCAAGCAAATGCATAGGAAACAAGATAGAATTAAAAATAAACAATGTTTTAAAAAAAGTTTTAAGTCAAAAGTTAAAAAAACTTAATGCGTGCTTAAAGAAAAAAAGCATTACAAAAAACATGTTTTTTCATCAAACTTTTTTCCAAGCATAAAATTTCTATATGAAAATAGAGGAACAAAAATGCTTGTATATTGACCTACGACAAAGGAAATGTAATCAAAATGCAACGGCAGCAGCAAAAAAAAACCAGAAATAAAAACAGATAAAAGAAACAAGTTGAATAAAAATTTCTTACCAACACAGCGACAGAAAACTTTAGCAAAAACACACAAACATGTCGGCAAAGCAGCATAGATATTCAATTACTAATACTAGCAAAAATAGGTATGTGTATGTTAAAAGAGTGTGTGTGCAGAAAACACCGAGAGAGAGAGAGAGAGCGAGCAAGTGTTCACATAATACAGTATTGCCATAGTGCGAAATAGTGTTAATTCGTTATTTATTTATAATTAATTTTTCTTTTTGTTAAAACAAAATTGTTACACTTTTTTTAATGTACATTATTACATATTTACATACACATATGCAAAAATATCAAATAAACAGATAATAAATGCAATGTATCAAAACGGTTAATGTATAAAAAATAGTGCAAGTGCAAATGCTTTGTTAAAGTCTGAAAAATAATTGTGCTGAACAAAATAATTTTATGTGTATATGTTTATAAATAAAATGTTTTTAAAAAATTTTTATCTGATATTTTAAAATTTTTTCATGAAGTGTAAGAATAATTAATTGAAAGAAAATAATAATATCGAATATTTTAAGAATAATTAATTGACAGAAAAATTATAATATCGAATATACATATGTACATAAAGTCATTATGATTTGTTACAGCCTTATTTATAAAAATTATGAAGGCTTTATTAAGGGTTTTTAAGACAAACTTACATACAAAAACTTTCTTATTAAGCCTTTATAAAGACTTAATAAGTTTTATAAATAAGACCATTAATATTTTAAATGGTTTTTTCGATTTTATCGTAAGCGACATGTTATTGAAAATATATTTTTTTTGAAATTAAAATATTATGGGCCATAGTTTAGAATTATCAAAATGCCAAAATTGTTGATAACTTTTCAGATACGGGCTGTAAAATTTTATCGTAAGCGACAATCTAAGTAGAATAACTTAAATATTTGAATATTAAAAAAAACCTTCTCCTGAAAAATTTAATTTTAGTCGCTTACGATTGAATCGAAAATAAGGCTCGATTTTTTTTCGTTCGTTTTATGCATTATGGCTTTTACATTATTAGTGTTCATTTATAAATCTCTGAAAATTAATGCGTTTATCTTTTTAATGCCATAAATTAAAAATTCTTCAAAGCGCTAAATATGAAATGTTTCTATAACTCTTAGCGCTTAAAATATTTCTTCTACAACTGTTTTCCAATTAAAAAAATTTTAATCCTTAATTCTTTTAATGCTTTTAATTCTTATGCAATGAAATATTATTTATTAACTTATGCGATTTACTAAAGAACAGAGAAAAAAATTATACTAGACTTTTTTGGCTAGGGAAATACCGGCATTTTTTTTTTTTTTTTTGTCAACCTACACTCTTCATCAGTACCCATGTTTATATACTTGGCTAGAAATGATTTGTTACTATCAGCTATTTAACATGAACTACTAGTGAAATGGAATATTAGAAAATATTTTATTGTGCATACAATTATTGATTTACCTTTGGTAAATTCATTTGTAAGTAAGAGATTTTTTTCCCCTTCTAGTGAAATATACAGCACTGCTAGATCAGCACACTACCAACTAGGCTGCCACGGCAAGTGAAAAAATTTATTATTTCTGTTTTATAATGAATTAAAGAGTGAAATCTTAGCTATATATTGATGATTAAATTGATTTTGAAATATTAATTTTGCAATGAACGCCGGTTTTGGCGACGACTTTTTAACACTCTTGTCCTAGACTAAAGAACAAATTTTTTAACCTTGAAAGAAAATGCTTAAATTGAAGTGCAAAGCAATGTTTTAAGATTGTTTATATATTTTTATGATAACAGATAACAGTGATTTTAATGTCAAAGTTTCTGGCAACTCTGTCTGCAGGGCTTGACGTTTATCCAAATTCTACTGCATTACCAAAATCTAACGTTTGTCATTAATTTTTTTTGGAACCTAAATATTTTTATTAATTTTTAAATTTTAAGTAGAGTTTAATAGAAGATAAGTTAAATTTTCTTTAATAGTTTAAGAAAATTTAAATTGACCAACATTTCGAAGAATTTGTTTCCAGTTTTTTTTTTGATTTGGTAACACGTTTTTAGTTTACTGTAAAAACTTACTTTAACTATTAGGCCCAAATTCACATTTTTCAATTAACTAATGAAGGTATTTTTAACCAATAAAATTGATAAGAAAAGTCGTTAATTAAACCACGGACGTTAGTTAACTATAGACTTAAGGGATTTAAATACTTTAGAAATAATTTAATATTAAAAATTCGTAAACATGATTTTCTGCGAGAAATAAATTAGTTGGTTTCAAATAGATTTTTATATTTATGGTATAGTTCTGTTGCATGAAATAAATTTAACCCTTTATCGCTCATTGTTACAGAAATGTTACAAACAATTAAAGCTCTATAAAATCTATTAATTAAATGCAATTATTAATTTTATTTCAACTCAATGACTTTGGTACAATATCTTGTTTCAAACTGTAAAATTAATCTTTAATTAAAAATTGTATCTGCTACAGCAGAACCATACGCTTTTGTTAAATCAATGTTGCCATAGTGAAATTTTTGAAAAAGTTGTTTTACCCGTGTTTTTATTAATAAAATTTTGTGAATGCTGAAATAAATTATTATTTTTATTGCTAAAATATAGTGAGTGAAATTATTTTAAATTTGAAGCTGTTATCGCCACAAAACGTAAAATTTCCAAAAAATTTTAGAAGAAATTTTTTTGCTTATGCTACGAGCTCTTAAAATCTTTAAATAAAATTAGTTTCTTGATGTTGAGTCACAAAGGCATTAATAAAAAGTGTGTCTGAGTATCTTAAATTAAATTGTCCTCTATGACAATTTTTTACCGCTATTTAATAAACTAACTTGATAAACTTTTTTTTTAACAATTCTATAAACTTCTAATGTGTTATAAAATTGAGAAGCTGGTTAACAGACTAGACACGTCCTCAGTAAATAATACATATTTTACATTTTTTTCGGGCTTTCCAAGTACAAATCTATGAAGTCACCAAAAATTTTTATTCCAAACCAGTCCCATCCTACAAAAAAAAAAAAAAAAAACAACGAAAACTGCATTTTCTTTGCTAGTCTCTATCTAGGTAGCTGAGTTATTTGCCTGTCCCCTAAGCAGCGTGACCATATTAGCTTATTTAGGGCTGAAATTAGCTTATTTTTATGGGATTTAGCTGCAAATTTTCTATTTAGCTCTTAGCTTATTTCTTAGCTTTTTTCAAAAACTCATTTAGCTTTTTTATCCGTTTTTTAATCTTAATTGCATGTTCTCAAAAAATATGTTAAAGACATAAAAAAGTTATAATAACAAAAATTAAAAATTTTAAAAACCCCAACGCACTGACCAAACGGCTGTACCGGATTTTCTTGAAGTGTAGGCAAGATCAAGCCACTTTTTAAACGACAAAAACAAAATTAAAATAGGTCTAGCCGTTTTGGAAGCTACGGTGTCTAATACACACAGATTCTGCTAAATATATCTAAACGGCTGGACTGATTTTCTTCAGCTTTCAAACTAAATCAAAGCCGATCCAGCCATTTGGTATGTACGTGGACTCGTACAGACATACAGATTTACAGATACACACTACAAAATTATAACACGCATTTTTTTGGTTGGGTGTTAAAAATTATAATTTGTTAACGATTAAAAATATAAATTTTTTTCATTGGAAAATTATTTAAAAAATACAAAATGTAAATTGCTTATTTATAAGAGAAATTGCAAATTTATATATAGAGGACATTTATTGCAATTTTGGAGTTACAATGGCAAGAGATAAGTAATTAATATTACCCATAAGACTTTTAAAGAGTTCTTTGACTTGAGTTGAACGTGCATTCTGCAGCATGAATTTACTTAAAACAAAAATTAGAGATATATTTAAAAAAGGTTTCGTATTTTAGTGTAAATGCTTTTACATTTTTGAAGAGTGGTTAAGCTTATTTTGGGAAGTTTTTCTTTTGTTTTTTTTAAACTCAAATATAATAATGAATAAATAATTTAATTAAAAAATTGTTATTAAAATTATTCAATATTTTTTTTTTTCAAATAATAGAAAAACATGTTTGTGTATGTATATATTTAACGTTATTTTAGCAATAAGAAACTATTGCAAATTGATGAAAGAAGTCGAAAAAAGTTTGGCTTTATTTTCTGGATTAAAATTTAGATTTTTAGCTTATTTTAGCTCTTTTTCAAACGCGATTTAGCTTAATGTTATTTTAAAATCTGGTCACACTGCCCGTAAGAAACACTTAAGGTGGAAGTACATACCACGCGTTACGCGGCAACGCTTTTCTGGCTTTTTAAACGTTTAACGCTATACAAATGGAAAGTTACACAACACGCTTTTGAGGTTTTTTTAGTTGTAAAATTTAAAGCCTATGCCGGTTATTTTTTCGTCTTGCATTTACGTTTTATATTTCTTTAAATATTTAATGCATTTTTTATCCATTGTTTAATAAAAAAATTAATTTCTAGTCATATTTGTGTATGTTAGCTTGTGAATCTGGCAACACTAGCTGTAATTTTGTATACAACGCGTGAAAGTTGAAGAATTTTCAACTTTTTGCGAGGTACGCGCGTCGCAAACTTCACTGTGTAACTTACCTTATGAAAACACACCATTTCAACTTTTTTGACAGACGCGTGTATCGCATTAGCGCATTGAACGCGAGTTATGTACTTCCACCTTTAGTCCTAGTTTATACTATGCAAGTCTTATAGCTGAGCTGATTAGTTTCTTAGGAGAGAGAGAGAGAGAGAGAGAGAGAGAGAGAGACGAGGAGAAATGAAACGTTTCTGTTCCCCTCGTTTCTCTCCTTCAAACTAATCGGCTTAGAGCAATAAGGCTTGTCAAGTGTAAATTAGGACTTAACGGGACTAGTCTGGTTTTGTTCGCCAGCTGCTCAATTATCTACCTGTTTATTTTAATTCCCCCAGGGGAGTCTATTTTTGACTACGGGTATGGCAATCCCGGGGCCCCAGCTAGGGTAATGTAGCTTTTTCCGCTGACGGACCTTTGGCTCATTACCCGTAAAACTTATGTGTTACTACCCAATCTCTGAATATAAACAGAGTAACGGATGTGCACATATTTATAAAAAAAAGGAAAACAAATATTGTACGCCCGTTGTTGTCAGCTAGGTGCAGCGTCACCTAGGACTGCCCCTGAGTTCAAAAGACGATAGAGGTGAAGCCCTTGTGGTGGAACTTCGAGGTCTAACCAGAGGCTACTTCTGGTACCACGGGTGCCGGTTGCCCGACAGCTGGGCTGCTTAGAGATAAATGCATTGCGGTTGTCAAAAATTCTGTGCTGAAATGGCTTTTCGTCCTGGATACGACCCCAGGACACTCTCACTTTTTAGTGTCGGGTCTTAGTAGGCGCAGAAATTTTGGTGGCGAGCTTGCGTTCTTCTCGCGTGAGTGGTCCTCGCTGCTCTGAAGTTTTGAGTGCATGTAGCGGTCGTCAGTTTCCTTTGCTAAAATGCCGAGTTCGTCCTACCCCAATGGGGTATACCCCAAGGGGTTAAAGGGATGATTTTGGTAAGTGTGGAGTAGGCACTGGTTATTTGGCGACACAGGCATGCGTTCTTTATGGATGAGTGGTTAGCTGTGCCGGCAATGGTTGAGGAATTTTCTAGGGGACCTCGCTTAGGTGTATACACAACACCTAAGCGTGGAAGCCGGAGAATTATCGTGGTGGTTGTGGTTGCTACCAAAATCGCTGGGAGAATAGTCTTGGCTCCCCAGTGTTAAATCAATGCTAGTGGTTGGTGTGACGCGGTCAGCCAGACACTGTTGCCATTCAACAGAGCTGCTATGGGCACGGACATAGCAGCAGAGTTTAGATAGCTCAAATTAGCTCAGCAAGGTAATTGAATATAATACAGGGATAACTATATTCAAAGATTGCAACCTATGTGCCTTATTGAGTGGGCCATAGGTTCATTCTAAAAGGGTGCATGGGGGCGTTGGTCTGGAGTCTAACCCACACCCGGTCCTTTGGCACACGTGAGATAGACCGTAACGGCAGGTACTCACGTAAAGCGATTGCACATCTGTTTATTTTAATTTGACTCAAAGTCTCCTTATTTATTTGCACAATTAATTATAATTTTATAGTTATAAATGTATTATAAAATTTTTTTTAGCTCAAAAAAAAATTCGATGAACAATTTCACTTATGTTACGTGCATAGAATTTTTTTATAAAAACTTTACTGGAAATGATGTAGCGCAAGATGGCAAAATGGTAATACTGTCATCAGGAAAACATAAGATGGCAAAATGGTAACACGGTCATTATGAAAACATGCCATCAGTTAGTCACTCCATTTGTATATATAGAATATAAACTTGTACTTGTTTTTAAAACATTTAACATACTAGTCTCACACTCTCTTTCTGACTCACTCTAATATGCTGTCACTCACTATCATGACGTTCAGAACCTAGCCTAACATTACTATGTTTCTTTTTGCATGTTTTGTTATTTTCTTTTTTTTTCTTGAAAATTGCATATTTTGAAAGGGCGCATGTGTTTCGCATACAAATGCAAAAGGCTACATGAATACATACAAAAGGTCACACATACACTCAGCGTTTTAAAACAAATGCATTCGATCACTTGAATGTATGAGTGAGTGGAGTTTCTTCTCTATTTTATTTATAAATACATGTAAACATTGGAATATTTTGTTTGGATGTATGCGTAACTGTGTGTGTGTGCGATTTCATAGTATTTTTATTTGGTTTTTTTTTGCAACAAAAATTCCAATAAAAAAACATAAAAATATTGAATTATATGCATAATTTAAAATGTTTTAAATTATAAATTATGAAAAAAATTGAATATAAACAATTAGTAGACGTTTTGTATTACAAGACAAAAGATTTGTATACGCATGTTTAATAAAAGTCAATTAGAATTAAAATGAAATGAGTTTAAAATAGTTTTGTTTTGTATTTAAGTAAAAAAGTTTATTAAAAAAAAAAAAATAAACATTTGTTTGTTTATTTAGCTTGTTTGTGAAATAATTCTTGATTATTTGTTCATGCATTTGGAATGGAAATGAGTATAACCTTATACTTAAATTCAATATAAAAATATTAGAAAATTGTTGTTAAATTGTAAAACATAAATACATATGTACATACTACTGAGAAGCAATTATGTACATAGGTACAGGCAAATCCCAGTATAACGAACGATATAATGTCAGCCCCATTCGTTATACCGAAAAATTCGTTAAATTGCAAAGTCTGTTTCAAGTATTGTGGACAATACAATAAACGTAATGACAGCAATTCTTTTTTCAAATAAGCTACCAAATAAAAACTAACGTATCACACTTATTTTGCATTTATATTGCTGCGCTATATTTTTGCCGTTCGATCTACAGAGCACACATTTATAGAAAGATACGCTATATAAAGTAGAATTAATGTTAGAAATATGTTCCTAGCAAGTTTTTGTGTTACATGTTGCCATTTCTTTGAGATTCGTTATACCGAGATTTGCCTGTATATTAAAAATATTTAAAAATTGTTTGTTTGCTTATGGATACGTATTGTAATAAGCTTTCATCGATTCCTGAAACCTCTACGTTTATATTCGTACATTTTTCCGGATTTTACCCAACTTACGCTTTTTTTTAACTATCACTGAGTTTATCTCCGAGTCTGGTCGGGCCTAATAATTATATTTTAGATTTAAGATTTGAATATTTATTGTTAGTTTTTATTTGAAGATACAATAAATAAATACATGTATTAAAAAAAATCTCACAGGCCATGAATGTTGTAATATCTCTGATATGTATAGAATACTATAAATTTCCAGGTGCAAAGTGATCGCATTGCAATGCTATAATATTCATTGGATCTTAAAAAAATATAAGAAATCGATCACTTTGTGACAAACTGAGTATTTATATGTGAGATTATAAGGCTGAGTTTATGTCTGGCATTTCATGTATGTCATGTGCCCAAAAAAGCTTAACCACTAATTACTAATGAAAAATTATTTGATTCAGGCACGTATTTATTAAGTTTAACAGTTTCATACATAATTGATAGACAATTTTATAGAATCTAATATGATTCAAATCAATAAATACATGTCTGAATCAAACAATTTTTCATTAGTAATTAGTGGTTATGCTTACTTCGGCACCTGGCACACAGATGTAAGCCCGGCCTAAGAAAGAAAGTTTTCAAAATAAAATAGATTCTATCTCCCGACTGCTTTCTGGTCCTACTTTTTGTATCAATTTGTATGGAAAATGTGTTTATACCGCAATTCTGTTCGATTATTTAAGCTTAAATTACACGTGCCATAGCCATAATGCCATAGCTATAAGCAAGCCAAAATGCAATTGGTTTCTATGGCAATGGGTATGGCGTTATGGCGAGTCACCTATAATCAAATGCAGTGTTGTCCATAAGTTTGGTTCGAACAGCTGTTTTCTATGTCTATGGTTATATTAGTCCGATTGCACCTTTACCCAGCAAATACACATGTAAGTGATTCGTTGCAAGTAGTGTATACCTATTATCAACGAAAATTTCGAAGAAATAACTGAAAGTCTTGCAAGTTACTTGAGAGTTTACACATTCAGTTGTAAGTTTACTTTTAAAACTTTTTCAAAGCGTACACGTCTTATGAAAATAAATTTTCTTTTGAATAAAAAAATATGTTTATTTCAAAAATGTATGAATCCAATATTGCCGTATTGCCAAAATCATCAATTACTGAAAACAATATTTTCTTCAACAACGTTTTTGTCAAAATACATGAAATGTAATAGAGTATGTAAAATCATAATCAATATGCGTTGTTTATACAAAATTCATTCTCGGTAACACTGTTCCTTCAATTGTCATTTTACCCTACAATTAATTACACATGTAAGTGATTACTTGCAAGTTGTGTATACGTATTATAAACGAAAATTTCGAAGAAATAGCCGAAAGACCAGTAAGTTGCTTGAACGTTTACACGCAGTTGTAAGTTTACTTTTAAAACCTTTTGGAAGCGTACACGTCTTATGAAAATAAAATTGCTTTTGAATAAAAAAAGTATGTTAATTTCAAAAATATATGAATCCAATATTGCCGTATTGCCAAAATCATAAATTACTGAAAACAATATTTTCTTCAACAACGTTTTTGTCAAAATGCAAAAAATTCATATGTAAAAACATAATCAATATACATTGTTGCACAATTTTGTTCTTTTTCAAATATTATTTTCTTATAAATACGCAAGAAATCAGCAATAAATATTATTTTTATTATACGAGGTACTAAAACTTTATAGAAAACTCATTCTCGGTAGCACTGTTCCTTCAATTGTCATTTAACTTACAGAAATTTACTTACAAGGAAATTATGTTGTAAGCTGAGCAGTAAGTACAAAAAATGTGATTGGATTAGTAAAATATTGTGAATGTATTGAGTTTTTCGAACTTGCACTTACATGTGTAAATGCTAATTTAATCATATACAGTGTTGCCCATAGGTTTGGTTCGAACAGCTGTTTTCTATGGTTATGGTAATGACACGTCTGATTGAAGGTTCAATCAAGCTTATGGGCAGCACTGTATATGATTATATGTGACTCGCCATAACGCCACAGCCGTTGCCATAGAAACCAATTGCATTTTGGCTTTGGCACGTCTAATTTTGAATCTATAAGCTGGATAAAAATTTTTATGTATTTTAATGACTCTTCCCGAGAGGGAGAAAATATTTTTTACCAACAACTCTCAGCTTGGTTTAATTATATATTTTGTCCGGAGAAGCTTGAACTGAGCTACCAATAGGCAAAAATTTTTCGCACAAAATTATAAAAAAAATTTTCTTAGTAATTTTGTGCTTGTGAAGTTAAATTGTGAGTGACATTTGTTTTGAAATAAAGTTAATAAAAAAATATGTAAAATATGCCAAGAAAATAAAGCAAAGTATAAATAATCCCTGCAATGCTATAACCTTGCAAAGCAAATAGATTTATATATATGACAGCTTTGATTTTTCGGACAAATTTTTCGTAATGAGTTAAACATGTGACAGAAAAATTTAATTAAAAAAATTTTAATCGGAGAAAAATTTTGTCTGGACAACATTAGTAAATCCAGCTTTAGTCAAGTTTTAGACTTGGCAGTTTTTCTTGAAGCAATTATCTTCAATTCTCTTTTAAAACTGCTCGATTGTTTACACACAGACGGCTTCTTGTTCAATTTTCCTATTGTTTTAATGCAGCGAATGAAATAACAAAAGAGAATTGAAGTAACTTTTCTGTACAAGCAAGTCAGTACCCCTCTCCTTTCTTCTTTCCTCTCTCTCCCATAAACTCAGACTTGCTTCGAGAAAAACTGCCAAGTCTAAAACATGAGTTATGGCTAGACGATTGTGTGACAAGAAATTCATCTCATCACACGTTGGTAACAGTGTAAAAATGTTCAGTTTGTTGTTAAGCATTGCCAGACTCAAAATATTGGACACAAATTGTGAATTAACAATAGTTTGTTCAAAAAAAGTTCACGTGACGCAATTTTTGATCTTAATTTTTTAACGAAAATCTATTGCTTACGATCGTAAATAATTGATTATCGTCAAATAATTATGTTCGAAAATAATGTCGCTTAAGCTTTCTTGACGGTTATGGCACGCTATATACATAAATACTAGAAATGTGACGGATAGTGATTTGGCCGGATAACCGGATACTGGATATCCGGCAAGATGCGAGGCCGGATAGCCGAATATCCGGCAGCTGGATAGTAAATTAAAGATTTCATTATTTCTAGTTCGGTAGGCAATAAACGACAATAAACGGATGGAGCGATCTCAGTTATCTTTGGAAATAACGTACTGCAGTCTGGCAATACTGAAAATCAACAAATTAAAATCTGGCATTACTGAAAATCAACAGCTGATTGTTTCAATTATTTTACTTCATAATTTGTACGAAAAAAGCAGAGAAGATGTCTTCAATGATAAGAAAATCGCCTATTTGGCAATATTTTGAAATTAAAAGTGAAAATAATAGGTTTGCTATTTGTTTATTGTGCAAACTACCAATTTCTCGTGGCGGTGAAGGAAAAAAAGCAGGTGCGTAAGAGTAATGTTTTTTTGCAGCCTATTTAATGAATACAACCTACAAGTTTCGAATCATATACTTATTAATTTTAAATCTTCCCCCAGGCACATCTGCTATGAGCAATCATTTGAAATTAACTGCCAGTTTATAGAAGCCATTTAAAAATTCTCGGCTGTCTATTTATAATGAAAACAAAAACAAAATTTGAGTGCTTTGTTTTTGTTTTCAATATAAATAGGCAGACGAAAATTTTCACATGGATTCTATGAACTGGCAGTAAAGCACCCAGAAAAATTCATGCATTTGAATAGAGAAAAAAAAATAACGACGAAGCTACGTCGCTTGCGGAGCCTGTCAGCGCTTGTACAAGTTCCTCTTCTACAGAAAGGCAACAGACTTTGTCAGAGGCATTCGATAGAAATCTGCCTTGTGACATAAATAATGCAACTGTGAAAAAATACCATTATCTCATAGCAGAAATGATTGCACTGGATAATGAGCCACTTTGTGTCGTTGAAAGAGTTGGATTCGCAAGATTACTTAAGCAAGCTTTACCACGCTATGAATTACCAAGCCGATCCTTTATGACCCAAAAAATAGTTCCCGATATTTACAACCGAATTTTCAAAAAAATCCAAATAAGAATTTCAAGTGCTGTCGCAGTTTCTGTCACTTCTGACATGTGGACGTGTTTGCGCAATAACTCCAGCTTTCTGAGTTTCACAGCTCATTAGCTTTCTGCGGAATTTAAACTTCAACACGGAGTTCTAGCTATGAAACCATTTTCAGGATCTCACACAGGAGAAAACATAGCAAATGAACTCAATAGTATTACATCTCGCTGGGATATTGAACAAAGCAAAATACATGTTATTGTTCATGACAGTGGCACCTGGCGGAGTATAATTCCGCCAGGTGTTTCATTCATTCGCTTCAGAGGGTTGTGCTTGAGAGTCTTTGAAGGTACAACCTGAAGTAATGGACTTGATTGCCAAAGGTAGACGTATCGTAACTCATTTCAATCATTCAGGTTTAGCAAAAGAAAAATTGCTGGCGCTTCAAAAAGAACTATGTTTACCAGAGCATCAATTGGTTCAAGATATAAACACGAGGTGGAATTCCACTTTCTATATGGTGGAACGCTTATTGGAACAAAAACGTGTTATCTCCCTTTATGTGTCTGAAAACAACACACTTACTAATCTAACAACTCGTCAGTGGTGTTTGATGGAACAGTGTGTACAACTTTTGAAGCCGTTTGAAGAAATAACTAAAGTTACAAGTTCTGGCCTCTCCTGCATAAATGAAGTTATACTGCATGTAGCTGCATCCAAAAAATTCTTAGACAAGGACGAAACTGTACGACGGACAGCCGATTTACTTAATATGAGAGCCTCCTTAAAAGAGCAATTGGCATCTCGTTTTATTTCATTAAGTGAAGATCCAAAATACATTATTGCAACTTTTCTGGATCGCAGATTTAAGGCTAACTTTTTGGGAAAAGTTGAAGCTGAAAGAGCTCGACAGACTATTTTATTGGAACACTTAAGAATGACTTGCGACACGTCTTCCATCAGTAGTTGTTCATCGACGTCTTCAACTAGACCTAAACATTTACGATTAAATGAAACTGATTCAAATGTAGCTCGTGAATCTCACGAAACATTTTGGGATTGTTTTAATGAAGTGGCAGATGAAAACAACATTCAGTCTCGCGATTATGAGAAGAACCCAATTGTTACCGAGATTGACTTCTTGAAGGAAGTTCGAATTGATCGCAGTCAGCATCCTTACGCTTGGTGGTCGTTTAACTTCAAAAAATACCCAATTTTAATGTCGCTTGCTAAAACGTTCCTTTCAGCTCCTTGCAGCAACGTTTATAGCGAAAGACTTTTTTCGGAAGCTGGCTTGGTTTAGGAAAACAAGCGAAATCGTTTATTGTTTGCGAACGCTGAAAATTTAGTTTTTATTCACCATAATCTACCTCTTCTTAATTTTGAGTATTAATGTCAATTGTTTTATTAATTGGACGTTTTGTAAGTTTTTAGTTTATACATAAATTTTTCAGTAAAGTGAATATCTCAAAACGTATTTTAAGTTTTTGAAAGATAATTTTTATTTTTGTTACTTTTTTACCTTTAAATAAAAGCTATTTTATTGTTAGTTACTTAATAAAAATTTATTTGCTTAAAATTATTCTAAGAAAATATCCGGCCGGCCGGATACCAGATATTAGCTCATTATCCGGTATCCGGCCGAATAGTAAATTTAGGCCGGTTATCCGTCACATCTCTAATAAATACCCAACCGAAAATTATTATTTTCTTTTCCAAAAAAGTTGGTTTGCCATTTCATCATGAACAGGTTGACAAAAGAACAACGCTTGCAAATCGTGCAAATTTATTTCGAAAATAATGGTTCAGTTCGCGAAGTTTACCGCAAGCTCCGTCCATTTTATGGTCGACATAATTGTCCATCAGAGCAATTAATTCGGTTAACCATGGATCGTTTTCGCACTACGTTTACTCTATGTGATAATACGCATCCGCAGAGACGTCGAATAGTGCGCACCGAAGAAACAATTGCCGCTGTAGAGCAAAGTGTTGAAGAGGACCCGAATGAATCGATTTGCCATCGTGCACAGCAATTGGAGCTTTGTCCATCAACTTTATGGAAGATTTTGCGCAAAGATCTTGGCTTGCGACCTTACAAGATCCAGCTTGTGCAAGAATTAAAGCCGCGAGACCATGCAATGCGTCGTGATTTTGGTGTATGGGCCGAAAATGAGATTGATCTCGATGCTGATTTTCATCGCAAAATTTTGTTCAGTGATGAGGCTCATTTTTAGTTGAATGGCTACGTCAACAAGCAAAATTGCCGCATTTAGAGTGAAGAGAATCCACATGAGACCCTTGAGACGCCATTACATCCACAAAAACTGACTGTTTGGTGTGCTCTATGGGCTGGTGGAGTCATTTGGCCATACTTCCGAAATAATGCTGGAGAGTCAGTTACCGTTAATGGAGACCGGTATAGAGCCATGATAACCGACTATTTTGTTCCCGAATTGGATGGCATGAATGTGGATGAGTTGTGGTTCCAACAAGACGGCGCTACATGCCACACAGCGCACGTCACAATCGATTTATTGAAGGAAACATTCGATGAGCGCATAATTTCGCGGAATGGACCTGTCAATTGGCCACCAAGATCGTGTGATTTGACACCATTGGATTATTTTCTTTGGGGATATGTGAAGTCGCTCGTCTACGCCAACAAACCAGAAACGGTAGGGGACTTGGAAGCCAACATTCGTGGCGTTATTGCCAACATACGGCCCCATATGCTCGAAAAAGTGGTTGAAAATTGGACCTGTAGAATTGGCTTTATTCGAGCCAGCCGCGGCGGCCACATGCCCGAAATCATATTTAAACATTAATGGCAAAAAATTATCCTTCCAATAAAGCCAAATTGATGGACATTAAAACGAGTTTCTTGTGTTTTATTTCAATTCGAAGTTCTATACCTCTAAAAACACCCATTATAATTCAGTTTGAGTTTTGCTCAGGATCTAAAGTTTTGATTTTTGTAATCATTATTATGCTTGTCTGTAATATATGTCCTTAAATAAATATGTATAACAAGAGCGATGGGCTAATAAAATGTATGCATTAAATAAATGAAATATTTTTAGTAGAAATAACTTAATTTTTCAAATCAATAATTTCAATATCGCCAGTGGATAGTGATGAGTCATCTTATAAATAGAAAAATAAATTCACACAAATTAATTAGTAGTTCTTAATTTCATCGGCAAATAAATGAAATCTGGATATGTATAATTATTTTTTTATTAAAAATTTCAGTACCCACAAAAATCTATAACATACGAGTAAAATGTACAAACATAAAAATTATGTACATATATAAAATATACTCTCATTTTAAATGGAGAACGTACATAGTGGTAGTGATGGTTGTGCTATAAACAGAAACGGAACCAGTGCATTCATTTGTTATCCTCAATTTTGTTTGGAAGCAATACACTGAGAAAAAAAGTTTTTTGGTAACTCTGTGTTGGTGCAGTAGATTGTTATTGGCAGTGCTTTTGTATAAATTTTTTCCAATTTGAAATTTATTCCAATGCTATACACGCACACACACACACACATATATATTTTAATACATATATCACAGAAAACGCATCGTTGTAGGAGAGTGTTTTTGGAAAACAGTTATTTTTGGTGTGTATTCACTTGCACTTGAACCGCTTTGCTTTGGCCTTAAACGCCAGCCATCCTTTTTGCGTAAGCTCCATCATGTGATATAATAGGAGTACTATAACGTAATAAACATATACTATTGCATATAGTGAAACACACACACACACATATAAGTGTACACTTGGGCTTGAGTTGTATTTTTGTGTATGTATACCTTGAACAAATACATCGTTATGTACGTATCTAGTCATTGCATGTATGCACACACACACACACACACATAAATAATTTTAAGGATGCAGAATAGCATTTACTCGTCAGTTATTTCCTTTCTATTTTTATACCCACTTTTTTTTTGCTTTTTTAGGTTTTTCTTTTTAACTGGAATTTATAAAATATGATTTTATAAAAAATTGTTTTTCATTTTGCTTGTGTTTTTATTTGATTTAAATTCAACACTAGTTATTTGTTCCTAATAGGAACCACCGGATATAATATTTGTACATATACACACATATGTATGTATGTATGCATGTGTATAAGTTAGTGTATTTATATTGGTGTAGTTTACTTGTTAGTTTGTGCGTATTTATTTATTTTCAAATGCGCATGTTTGTAGTTTTTCGTGTTGGAAGATTATTTTTGATACTATATAATTGTAATATAAGTATGTATGTATCTAGATAACACAAATATGAATGTATGTATGTATGTATGTATGTATGTGTGTATATGTGTATGCATGTATTTATATCTATTTTTGTATGTATGTTCTAAGAAAAATTTTTCAGGAAAAAAAATGTAAACAAAGAAATATCTTTTCAAGTTGATTTTCAATAATTAATTTTTTAGTTAATTAATTTGAAGTTCGCGAAAACAAGGCTAACTTTGTCCTTTTGTGTTACCCGCAGATACAAGGTGGCTCAAAAGTAATGTCATGCTTTAAATTGGCTGTCATTTTGTTATAAATGAAAACAAGAGGAACAAGTTTCTTTGAGAGCTTAATAGGCAGATTTTGTGAAATATTTCGTTTCCAAACGCTTCAAATTTGTATGGAAAATATTAAAAATTCGTTTCAAGAAATATTTTTTCAATAAAAATTTCAAAACGAAACAAAATCATTTGAATTTACAAAATCTACCCTTAAAATTGATGACATTAATTGAAAAAAATTGCGACGAGCTACAAACTGAGAAAATTTTGTTTTCCGGACATTTTGAATTCCAGAACAAGGCGGCAAATATTTTTAAAAATTTTCTCTTTTGTGCCTTTTTATGAAATTCAATGGGTTGCTTTTCGCAAACATTTTCAAATAAATTCCATCACCCAGGTCCTTTATTGTCCAAATTTTCAAAAAACAATAACCATTCATCAGATAATGGTTGTATTAAATCGTGCGATTGTTTAGGATAGTGATTAATGACTTTAAGCAGAAAGTGATTACTGCGGCGGCTTCTTGGTCGGCGTTAAATCGATCGACTTACTTCTCTGGATAGCACGAAAAATCAATTTGAAGCATTAATTTTCAATAGACTGCAATAAGTATACATACGTATGGAGCATAAAAAGCTATTCTTTAACAATAAATTAATAAATGTGTTTTATGTTTCAGTAAAAATTTTTAATCTAATTTTTCCATAATTTTTTATACATTTATTCAATTAAACTCTTTTTTGAAGCTTTAGTTATGCCAAATTTTTATTTTTTAGTTTGAAAAAGACAAAAGAAAAAATTAAATAACAAAAAAATAAGAAATATTCTGAAGAAGTTAATTTAAAAAATATTAAACTGAATAAGTTCAGTGAAGTGCGACAATCACCAGCGCACGAAGGGTTCCGTACGGACACTAGATATGTAATTCAATACGAACTTTAACATATATAATAAATAGTTTTGGCTTTTTTTTCGTGTTTGGGTTTTTTTTCGGTTTTGAGCGTTTTTTTTACTTTTGGCGTTTTTTGGGGTTTTTCGGTTTTTGGCGATTTTTTTAAGTTTTGACACTTTTTTAGTTTTGGAATTTTTTCCCAGTTTCGTCGATTTTTTTTTAATTTTGGCGATTTTTTTCATAAAGGCGATTTTTTTAGTTATGGCGCCTTTTCCGCGTTTTTGCGATTTTTTTTGGGTTTTTGGCGTTTTTTCAATTTGGTGATTTTTTTTCATTTCGGTGATTTTTTTTCATTTAGGCGATTTTTTTTTTGGTTTTGGCGCCTTTTTCGTGCTTTTTTTCGTTCTGGCGATTTTTTCATTTTGTCGATTTTTTCGGTTTTGCCGATTTATTTTAGTGTTAGAAATTTTTTGTTACTTGGTGCTTTTTTCGTTTTAGGAATTTTTTGGTTTTTTGCGATTGTTTTTGGTTTGGCGATATTATAATTTTCGGATTTTTTTAGTTATAACGTTTTTTTAAATTTTAAGTGTTTGCCTCTTACGGTTTCCAAGATATAGCAAACTGTCAAACTTGCATATATAGTCAAAATTGCATTAACTGATGGACCGCCCTTTAATTAAAATTTTTTAAAATTTCAGTGTTAATTGTTGTAGTCTGTATAAAAATACACTAATTTTACAAATTTCAAGTGTCAATATACACCCAGTAAAAAAAGACACTCCAAAGAAGTCATGAAAATGTAGAGTTTGCAGTCTGGAAGTAGTTCAAATTTCGATCCGATCTAATGATTTTTACATATGGTTGTCATTGCAAGAAGTTCTCTTTTTCGATGCCTAGTCACAGAATAAGAAGCGATTTTAAGAAAAATTTCCTTCTTTGTGTTCCATGGTAATATTTTCATCTAGGAAAAACTTTAAAAAGTTACATATTTTAACAATTCGTTTCTTTTTATACGAATTTAAATGAGAAACATTTTTTTCATGTAAATTTAAGCAAATAACTTCTAAGTTTTAGGCCAAAATTAGTTCATAAATTTCTTTCAAAAAATCGAATTTTTCAAAATGTTGGTGAGTATTCACTAAAACTATGGAAAAACTACAAGGTTTTGTGTGATTAAAAAAAACTTTTGCTTGGTTTTCTGCTAACTATCGGCAAATTAAAAATATCGATTTTTTGGAAGCAATGAAAATGTGGTTCCTTCAGAATGACTTCCATTTTTTTTACTGGGCACATGTAGGTACATACAATTGTATGTATATTACATTGGATTTTAATATTTTTCACCCTTTAATTTTTAACTCTCATGTAGTTTTTGTTATAGCTGTCAAGGTTCTACATACTTTGTCAAAATTTCAGGTCTGTAGCTCTCACGGTTCCTGAGAAAACAGCGTCTGACGGACAGACGGACAGACGGACAGCGTAGCGAAAACAATAGGTTTCCTTTTCACAAAAATTTATAGTTTTCTTCAAAACATATCGTGCCATAGCCGCAAAAAAAAAAACCTTAAGCTATATAATTTTCGAACTTAACTATTTTCGTAAAAAACCACGAGGTCCATAAAATGTGTCGGTTAAACTTTTTTGGCGGTTATGGCTCGATATTGTATATATGTCGGAAGCAGTGGTGAAAACACAGAAAATATTCTATCCGTTATAATATGAGAAAACTTTTAAACCTTCTTTGTCGTTTTTCTTCACTCGGACTTTTTGGCATATGCGCCAAACCAATAATGAGGTGACGATATGTCTTATTTTGGTATTGAGAACCTTATTATTTTTTTATTATTATTTTTATCAGGCAAAACAAAATTTTACGCTTGATAACGTCGGCTCCGTGGTACATCAAAAATTCAAATATATGTACATCGTGATTTAGATATGACACTAGTGACTGAAGAAATTGCAAAATACGCAGGCAAATACCTAACAAAACTCGAGTCACATCCTAATCCGCTTGCTCGTAATATATTGAACTTTACTGGACATATCCGCTCAAAAAATAGAGATACAAGCGCCCTAATAAACAACACTCCAGATGCAGCTGCTTAAAAATATTTTTTTTGTGCTTATCACTACTTATGATTATTAATAACTATCACTTAGTTTATGTCCGACATTGGTTGGGCCTAATAATTATACTTTAGATTAAGATTTGAATACTTCTTGTTAGTTCATAATTGAAGATACAATAAATAAAAAAACGTCTTAAAAAAAATTTTATTATATATTTTTTGCATTTAAGTAATAGCCTGCAGTGATGTAATTTTTGCTTTGTGTATATATTTATTTAATATTTAGTTTTTAATGTTCCTGCTAGCTATTTCTAATTATTTTCGCTCCCAATATTTCTATTTTCTTTTACTGTTAAACTTTATTTTTTTATGATTTATTGTTTAAATCATGAAAAAATATACACACGTTCATTGTGTTTAAAATTTTGTTTAAATTTAAAAGCCGCTTTTGTTGCCATGTTAAATATGATGATTTTTTTTCCTATCCTTTTTAATGTTTGTTGCAATTTCAAATAAATAGTTTTCAAAGAATTTATGATTTCATCGCTTATGTTCATATATGTATGTGTGCAAGTGTTCATCATAAAATTCATGTTAATCGCAAAAGTGATAGAAGAAATCTTATAAAAATTTTGTTTTCTTAAGAAAGAGAGAATGTAAAACTTAAATAGACAGAGACTGGTTTGTTAATAACTTGTATTTTCATTTGAAAATCCTTATCAGCGAGTGATTACATTTGAAGACTACATATTAAACTAATCTAAATCAGTGAGTGGGATTTAAAGGCCTGATAGTTTTAAGCCCTTCTTTGAGATAATGAATTTTTAAATTGCTTCAATGAAATTTGTCATAACAAGTGGGATAATAAAGCCACGCATTGGACTTATAAAAAAATGTTTCACGGCATTTCTGAATTTCTTGGGATAGTTGTATAATAAAGCGGAAAACTTTTCAACACTAGTGTATTTTTAAAAATTAAAGTGTATTCTATCAATTAATGTAATTTTGACAACTTGCTGTGCGTTGAAATCCGTGAGAGGTAAACTCTTGAGATTTTTAAAAACTTAAAAATCCCTAATATAAAAATACCGAAACGAAAAATCGCCAAGAAGAAAAAAGGGCTTAAATGAAAAAGAACACCAAAAAAGTCACTAAAAGTAAAGAGATCGCCAAAAAACTAAGAAAATCGCTAAAACTAAAAATAAAACAAAAAAGTTACCAAAACTAAAAAAATCACCAAAAAGAAACAAGCGCCAAAACTAAAAATTAATCGATGTTACTAAAAAAATATCGTCAAGAAACAAAAAATCATCAAAACAAAAAAAGCGCCACAACTTAAAAAACAACCTAGTAAAGCGTCAAAAAACGAAAAAAATCTCCGAAATAAAAGAAGTGCCAAAACTAAAAAAAACGCTAAAAATAAAATAAATCGCCAAAAACCGAAAAATCGAAAAAAATCCCAAACTAAGAAAAACATCATGAAGTGAAAAAATTGCAAAAACGAAAAAAATAGCCAAAGCTAAAGAAAATCGCCCAAACGAATGCCAAGTTCACATTTGGCATTTCTTGTTGTTGTTTTTTGTGTCCCATTATGGCTTTTATATAAGGAAACCAATGCCACACAACGAAAAATATCTGAAATGACAAACGTTGCCACCAGTATACACTATTGCGATGGTGATAGTGTGTAGTAGCATAGACTTTTCATCTCTAATGATACACTATTTTGAATAGTCACAATGGGAGAAATTCACAATGGTGAAATTCTTTTTTGAATGAAGTCATAATAGCGAATGAGTGAAATTCACAATGAATAAAAATTCATGCAATAGAATGTTGCAACAAGATTTCAATGCGTAAAAGTTTTAAATATATGGAAATTCTTTTCTCTTCGTATTTGCAGTGCAAATAATTTAAAAGCTCTTGTTTCGTTGTTATATTTGGCTAATTAAAATCTTTTTTTAACCGGCTGCTCAACGCAAATAATGGTATTTTGTTTATCAGTCTATGTATGTATGTATGTATGTATGTGTGTTCCTTTGAGGCACTATGTATATAAACCGAGCGCGTGGACCGATTTTGATGACTATTACGTCAATCGATTTGTCTTAATCCCGGGAGTGTGTAATGTTTAAAAGGATTTGTAATTGTAGTGTGTTTGTGAGGTGCTATAGCCCAATTATTATTTTTATCCAGCTGTACAGTTGGTCCAGCTTATAAGTAGGCGTTCAAAGGAACTGCCAGAAAAAGTCAATTTATAAACTAGGCAAGTAGTTCTCGGATTGCGTTTTTAAATTAAAGTCTGATTTTATTTAACACTTTGACTACTTATATACTATTTTACATTCTTCAATTCTTGTGTTTCTTTATGTCTTTAGTTTTGCTATAACAACATAATTTAATATAACAAATAAAAGTGTGTCATTTAAATATTATAAAGTAAGCGTTCTGTTAATTATTACAATGAGGTAGTTTAGACGAGAACAATTTTTAAGCCGCACAATTTTTGTTCTTTCCCAAATTACACGAGACTAATACGTCTGGCACAAAATGTATACGTATACACAGTTTTGTGTGTTAGCGTTTTTAGTATTCATTTAACATACCTGCAGGAGAACGAACTGGTGTCCAACTAGTATTTTAGTAGTACAGAAATCCCCACCACTAGTTCCCTACTGTAAACCTTCTTATACTATCCTAATGCTCAAATTAGCATTGAGTGTGTTTAGAAAACTACTAGTACCATTGGTACTAGTTTAGGACTAGTTTATTACCAGTTCTTTTGTAAAGAAAAATTCTATAAAATTGGTGGTTTTATTCCTTTTGTTACTCAGTGACAAAGCTAGTTAAAATTTGCAATTATTTATCAAAATTCAGAAATACAAAAGGGTAATTATTATTATTTAATTATGATTACTTTTAGATCAAGCTAAAATTTTAGTAATCATGTGATACCAATTTTCATACAGTGCAAGAGCTCTGTTGGACAGTTAAAATTTATTTTGCAATGTGGTGCCTTGGTACTACTTCATATACTAGTACTCATCAGCATTAGTAATTTTACACAACAACTTTACCCCATTTTGCACTAGTTCTTGCTATTCTAGTAATTATACTAGTAGCTTTTAGACAATTATCGCCTATTCTCCTGCAGGGATTTGTTGTTTTTTAAGTTGTGTGTGTATTGGTTTTATGCTGCTAATGCGGGGTTGTAGCTGGTTGAAAAGTTATGCCAACCGCAAAACCCCTCTCTTTGCCTCTCTCACCAGCAAACTGGCATATCATGCCAGCACAATTATGCCCGTGTAAATCAGCGCGGTGAACTGTGTTTCAATGGAATTAAACTATGATACAGTGTACTATAGTAAGCGAGGTACACTGCAAGTGTTACTAAAGATACATTTGTATGTCAGTTGTTTTTCGGTTTTTTATTTTATTTTTTTGTATAAATACTTGTGTTAGTTATATGTATTTGTCCTTTAAGCTACCCGGCCTACCGTGTTTAATGTCAATAAAAATGCAACAAAAAAAACTTTTTTCTTAAAAAACTTTATTTCTTATTAAAATCGTCATATAAAATTCACTTCTATAGCTAAACATTAAAACAGCAACTCATTAACATTTTGTAACGACATTTTCGAAAGCAACAATAGATTCAACTACATATGTACATCTGTATGTACATACAAAAAAAAAGTAAAACAAAGCACACATTGTGTTATTCTTGAATGTGTTACTATGGAAAATAAGTCATTTTACTATCTAATGATTGCCATCCGTTAATTTAAATTATGTCATTTTCTATTTTGCATCTTGTTGCACCAACACATACGATTTCTCTATTGCAATTATGTTTTTTTTTTTTTCAAGTCGGTGGTATGCATATTATTTTAAGTGCCACACATTCATATGCATGTGTGTGTGGATAAGTGCGTGGGAGTGTGTGTGTCTGTCCGTCCTTATTTTAATGAATGATCCAAATGTCTGAAAGAGTATGTAACCCTTTTTGTATTGTTTTTTTATAGTAGTTTTTTTATATTTTCCTTCTTAATTTATTTCCGTTTTTTTTTGCAATTCTATTTTCTTCTAAGAATACATTTTCTATTGTCTACAATTTCTCTTTGATGAAAAATGTTTAATGGCTGCCACATTTATTTAATATGATGGCTGCTGTGGCAGCAGCAATTTTGTTGTTGTTATTGTAATTGTTGTTAATTTTTTTTTATGCAGCATGCATAGTTTGACCTGCAATAATTAACACAGTTTTGTGAATAATACAAAAATATGTATGTAAAAAAAGCGTCTAATGACGACTGCCTATACTTATGTACTATAGCATTGCACAGATACATCTGTTTGCACTAGTTTTTGCGTGTTTTTGGTTCTGGTATGAACAAATATGTTATTTAGCGTTTTCTGTTACTAGTTGTAAATGTTAATTTTTTAAGCAATTATTGTGTGGTTGGGCAATGAGCAAATGAAAACAACACATTTATTTATTTTTTGTTTTTCTAAAAGAAATAAGATACATAAAACTGCTTTTACCGTAAGTGCCTTATGTTGTGTTGAGAAAAAAATACATGGCTGATGATGAATGAATAAAAGCAAAATTTCACATACATATGTAAGTAGATGATACATGTACATGAAAGACATGAGCTGCAAAAACAAAAATATGACACACGATATGCAAGTGTAATTACTCTCAGAGCAAAATTGTCTCTCTCTCTCTATACTTGGCTGCGCCACAAAATAACATAATGAACGTCCGCACATACATCTGTCCATCATGTATTTGTTTCAACAATGGCACAAAACATAGAGAAGTGTCACGAGACGTAAGATACTGGTATTTTTCAGTTTGTCTCGTTTTCCCTCAAATTTTGTCGTCGGTTTTGTTTTGCTACGTCTTTCTAGTGCAATAAAGTTTTATTAGCTGTGTTAATTGGTAAGTAGTAATACACTACAGTATCAAATACACTATGCTTTTCTCTTTCTTCCATGAATTTTAACAAAAACCTGATTGGAGCTTTTTTTACCTGTCACTTTCTTCACTTCTGTGTATTCTGTGACAATGTTTTTTTTTTCATATAATTGTATTACAATATGTATTTTTGAGTAAAAACAGATCACAGAGTTGCTCAGCAGCAATACAATAAGCAATTGTTATTTGTTTTCAATTGTATTGTAATTTGGAAAAGCACACACACACAATAACTCTTATACTAGTTCTGTCGCTCACACTACAATTATATGGTACATACCATGGTATATTTGTTTTGGCTATACAAACGAGTATACAAATGCAACCCTTTATTATGTACATATGCTTGGCAAGAGAAGTATAGCATGTACGCAAATGTTGTTTGCTAAAATTATCGTTAGTCCCAAATCACACTGTGCAAGTCTTATTGCTAAGCTGATTAGTTTCAGGGAGAGAGAGATGAGGGGAACAGCAACGTTTCTTTTCCCCCCGTCTCTCTCTTCTAATAAACTAATCAGCTTAGCAATAAGACTTGCATAGTGTAAATAGGGACTTAAAATTTATTCTTTTAATCATGTTCATTTAATGATTAAAAAAATAAAATTGCGTAAGAGAGTAGTAGTAGGCTTCGTGGGAAGAATTGTTGCGCTAGTATTTTATGATATACATATGTATACTGCGTTTATACGCGCACTATTTGCAAATAAAAATATTTGCAAATAAATTTACTCGCTGTTTATACGGCATATCAAACTTGGTAGCACTGGTATAGAAAACTTACTTATTTAAGTTTAAAATTTTTGAAACGTAATAATAATCCCAAAGTAGTATTTTACTTATAAGGTAAAATATTTTTTTATTAAAAATACATTGAAATTGATTATTGAGGGGTTTAGCTGGATCCTATGCGCATTTCACTGTTGCTAATGCAGATCATCAGGGAACTTTTACCCAAAGTTTCTTAGAACAACTAGAGTTATTATGTTATAAACTTTCATTTAAACAAATGAGAAGCTCAACAACAAATAACAAAGTTGAAACAAGAACTCAATAATCAAAATGTTTTTTATTTTCTTACTTTACCATTAATACGTTGGCTGACTTTTTTTCAGCTTCAAATTGTATTTGTAAGAGTATGCAAAAGAAAATAAATGTAAGTAACAACAACAGCTATTTAAGAATAGAATAATAGAATAGAGTGTTGCCACACAAGTATTTTTTGACCTGTTGCAATCAAGTTAATATGTAATTAGTGTTTTTTATGGGAAAAATTTATGTGAAAAAATTTTTCTACATAAAAAAATTAATTATCACACCAGTGCAGTTTTTGCTGTCGTCTTAATTTTTTTTTTTAATTTTTAGTGAATAGTTTATTTTATTACATTTCTTGCTGCTTTGCTCAACCAGACGCATGTGGAACTCAGCTTTTTTTTTAAATATAGAAAGAAAAAATTAAAATTGCAAAGTAATAAATTGGAAAAAAAAATAATTTTTAACATGAATTTGGCGTGTTAACTCTTTCAAAAAATAAAAATAAAAAACATTTTAGTATTATTTTGTGTTTATTGAAACATTAAATAGGCAAACGAAATTGAATAGACACACGTTTATAATATATAGGATTGCTCAAAAGTTTTTGCTCAAAAAGTTTTATGGTGGGTTTGTTATATTTTAACCGTGTGTTTCTCGTTATCGAAAGAAAACGTTTTAACGACAATTTATATTTTTAATTTTTTTTTAGTTTTAATGATCATGATAATGATATTTTATGTACATAATTCTCATTTCGAGTTTTTGATGTCAAATTGCTATATTTTAAATGCTTTCTAGAAAAATGTAAGAAATTTAAAAAAAAATATGGACGTATGTTAGACATATTTTTTTTTAAACAAAAACACAACTTCTATCTTTTTATACGCTTCACCAAAAATTTATATATATGTATCATAGCTGTTCAATATGATTTTTTTTATTTGAATTTTTTCATAAAATTAAATTAAACTTAAATTTTATTTCTGTTTAAGAAATAGAATTTCATTGAAATTATTGACATTTCTCATGAAATTAATTAAAATTTATTGTTATTGATTTGAAATAAAGTTTTTCAAATGTAAATTTATTTTTTTGTCAGAAAATTTAAAAAAAATCACGCCTTCAGAAATTTAAATAAAAATATAGCAAATTAATGCTTTATTTGAATTCAGCGACTGAAATTTTTTTAAATTATATTTCTATAGTTTGAATGAAATTTTATTTTATTTCATTTGAGTTTTTGAAATTCAAATAATTTTTTGTTAATAAGTCAAATTTATATTATTCAACGAAAACTTTATTGATTATTTCAAATTCATAAAAAATAGTTTCAAATACTTTTAAATTGTAAAAAGATACACAAATAAAAGAAAATTCTTTTATTATTGAAAATACTCCTTGTAAGATGATTTGAGGAGGTCCATAACAAAATGCAACATTTCCACTTGAGAAATTTTTTGAATAAACGAATAACTGTAATTAGACTGTTAGAATACATATTGGAATTATTTTATTTTGGTCTGAATATCTAGTTTAGGTATTGAGTCACAATAAAACTATAGACCTTTGGTATGTTTTATGAAAATGTTTACATAAATTTTAAGCTGTAGAACTGTATTAAATAAAAAAATCAGAAAACTCAAAAAGTGGAATTGTTGCATTTTGTTATGGACCTCCAGATTTCTAGTAATGAAGAGGAACCCACCTATTGCCTCAATTATCTATCACCTTGGATAATTGAGAAATACAGTTAGCGCCATATCTGTATTTTGTCTACTTTTAACGTTATTTTCATCTAACAAAATATTTATCTCAATAAAAATAATAAGATATTGGGTTTTTGCAAAACTTGCGCGAAATCATTATGTGCTAGCTCTAATGAAATTCAAATTTTATTGTACACTTAAGGAAATTTCATAGTGAAAAATATAATGAATACCAGAGGCTCAGTAGTAATAAAGGAGATAAGAAAAACGCGTTCGCACAAAAAGTGCTCTTTTTCGTTGCTGATACATGAGTCCGTTTAAAAAAAGAAAGTTGTTATATATTTTTAAGTCTAATAAATATTTATTTTTATTTTTCAGAAATAGTTTTTATTCAAGAAATAATTTATTGTTTGTTTTTCAAATTAAATTCTGAGAAAAACTATTTGATTTCTTCGTAGTCAAATAATATGGAAATGAATTTTATTCAAATTTTGAATATTTAAATTCAATAAATTTTCTTTTGTTTTAAAAATACGAAAAAATTGTATTTCGCATATTGCAAATTGATTTAATACTATAAAAAATTGATTTGAGCAATGTATAATTTTAAAAAATTTCAATCGTTCTAAAATAAATAAATTGTTTTGAATTTTTATTATTTCAGCTATGATATGTATATACATGTGTCTAATTTCCACAATATTAATATGCGACCTATAAAGTATACAAAAAGGTGATTTTTTAGCAACTTTCTTTTTGGCAACATTATTTTTGGCAGCTCAGCTGTTTTCGTGCAACATATTGCTGTTAAACATGAATTAATTTAACCATGAATCGAGTTACAAACGAACAACGTTTGCAGATTGTTGAATTTTGTTATCAAAATTCATGCTCGGTTAAGAAAGTTCATCCACGGTCGGTTTTGACGACCTTCTGAGGCTGCTATTTAGAATCTTGTGACCAACTTTCGCACAAAATTTACATTATTGGACATTGAAACACCAACACGCGTATGTAGAGCGCGGGCAGAGGAAAATAGCGCAGCTGCACCTGTCAGTGTTGCTGATGATCGTGAATTATCGATTTGAAGCTGTTCGCATCAATTAAGCCTTTGTTACTACACTTTTTTTCCCAAATGGAAGAGCTGGATGGACTTGACTGACATGCGGTTTCAGTGAAATGGTGTTAAATCCTGCACAGCATGCGAAACAATATCCCAATTGAGAGTCGAGTTGGGTGTACAGTTTATATTAAGTTTGGGTGCGTTCAATTGACCGCCTAAATCGTGCGATTTAACGCCTTCAGACTAGTTTTTGTAGTGTTATGTTACGGCATACGTATGTCTGTATTTATTTATGAAATACCGGTGTATATGTTGGGGAGAGTATGCCATTAGACCCAGTGTATGAACCATGTGAGGCGTAGCCACAAAGTACACAAAGATGTCATGAGCCGGAAGATAATAGTATTTTTCTGTTTGTCTTGTTTCCCCTCAAATTTTGTTGGCGTTTTTGGTTTGATTTTTTTTTCTAGTACAATAAAATTACAACGTTTTTTATCATCACTGTTGATTGGTAAGTAGTAATACACTATAAAATCAAATACACTATATTTTTCACTTTTTTCTTCGAATTTTAAAAGGCCTGATTGGAGCTTTTTTATTTATCACTTTATTCACTTCTCTGTATTCTGTGGCGTAGCCACGGTCAACATTTACTTTAAATCATCTTTAAATATTGAGTTATAAAGATCGTTCTATCGACTCAAATATAGATTTAATACATTTTTCTAAATTTTATGTATTTACTTTTCTAAATAAAATCTGAAAGCTCTTAAAAAATCATTCATTATATTCCGGGTCCTTGTGAATAGGGAAGACGAATAAGCGATGACCGCCTGTCTGTCCGTCCGTATGCCTTTGCGTGAAATCTGTTTTTCGAAGCTTTAAGAAAAGATAGAGACCAGACCAAGATCAACTGGCGTGTTAAAAATGGTTCAAATGGCGATTCTGACTCGCGCACGAAGGGTTCTGTACGAACACTAGATATGTAATTTAATACAAACTTCATCCTATATAATATATAGTTTTGGCATTTTTTTCGTTTTTGGGGTTTTATCGGTTTTTTTATTTTGGCGTTTTTTCGGTTTTGACGATTTTTTTAAGTTTTGACGATTTTTTTAGTTTTGACACTTTATTTTCTCGTTTTGGCGATTTTTTTTTTCTTTTTTGCGATTTTATATTAGATATAAATTTTTTTTTTTTTAGTTTTGGCGACATTTTCGCGTTTTGGCGATTTTTTTTAGATTTTTGGCGTTTTTTTTCATATTGGCGATTTTTTTCATTTTGGCGATTTTTTCGAATTTGGCGATTTATTTTAGTGTTAGAAATTTTTTTTAATTTTGACGATTTTTTTCGTTTTGGCGATTTTTTTTTTAATTTTTGGCGAATTTTTTTTTTGGCTTGGTGATTTTACAATTTTCGGATTTTTTATTTTTACCGTTTTTGAAAATTTCAAGATGTAGCAAGTTGTCAAAAATACATAGTCAAAATTGGATTAACTGATAGGCCACCCTTTAATTCAAATTTGTTTAAATTTTAGTGTTAATTGTTGTAGTCTATATAAAAATACACAAATTTGACAAATTTCAAGTTTCAATATATAGGGTCCGCCATCTAACGTTTTTTTTTCAACTAGTGCTTATTTCGTGAATGGTAACACTTATCTCATGTCTGATTTGACAGATAATTAGTTTTATCCTTCCGCTGAACGAGCCAACTGACCATCCAATGCGTTTTCGCTTCGCTAAGTGGGCCTGCGATCGACTTAAAGAAGATGCCGACTTTGCCAAAAAAAATCATCTTTTCAGATGAAGCTCATTTTGATCTTGGCGGGTATGTAAACAAGCAAAATTGTCGCATTTGGGGCACAGAAAACCCGCACGCATACATTGAAAAGCCGACGCACCCAAAACGAGTCACTGTTTGGTGCGGATTTTGGTCCAGAGGCATAATTGTGCCATTGAGCAAGGAGTGGCCGTTAAAGTCAATGGCGATCGTTATCGGGCCATGTTGAACGAATTTTTGTCCACAAAAATTGAAGAGGAGGATATTGGCAACATTTGGTTTCAACAGGACGGCGCTACGTGCCACACAGCCGAAGCTTCAATATTTTTTTTTTGTAGCATTTTCAAAAAAAAAAAAAAAAAGTTATATGGCGGAACCTTTACATATGTTCATACAATTGTATGTATATTACATGGGATTTTAATATTTTTCGTTGCTCGTTTTGGAACACCCTTTAATTTTTAATTCTCATGTATTTGTTGTTGTAGCGGCCAAGGTTCTACATACTCTGTCCAAACTTCAGGTCCGTAGCTGTTACGGTTCTTGAGAAAATACCGTGTGACGGACAGCGTAGCGAAAACAATAGGGTTCCTTTTCACCTTTGGTGTACGGAACCCTAAAAACAGTTTCAGAGCTGGAAAGTTTAAACTTTTTTTTCGGTATCATGTAAAAGCAACCAGATAAAACTAATTATTATTTTTTTGGAAAATTTTAACTTTTTTTGTATATATAACCAACTTGAAATTTATTTTTTCTATAAATCATGTTTACTTTTAAAAGAAATAAGTTGGTATTACACAATAGAAAAATTTCAAAGTATGTTTCCAGGGTTGGAAAGTTTACACTCTTTGGTTGGCGAATACTGGTTACAAATACTAATAATAATAACGGTGCTGCCATTGCGGATGCTTTTGATTTTCAGTGTTGCCGTAATATTATAAATGCGAAAGTAAATTTATTGTTTTTTTTTTGCGATTTAACTACTAAACATAGAAACTGATTTTGATTAAATTCAAAACGTAGATAGATTTGAATTCAAAAGAAGGCAAAGGCTTTTAGAAGAAAATAGGACCAGGAGTTGAGGTAGGGGAAAATGTCTTCCTCTCTGAAACTATTTATCTGATTTTGATGAAATTGATGATGAATTGAAAACACAGATATATCTGAGTCTAAAGGAAGACATAGGCTGTAGAGTTTTTTAAAAATAGGACCAAGAGGGGAGGTAAAATGAAATGTCTTTCCCTTTATAACTATCTATGCGATTTTGACTACATTTTTTAAAAAATAGGACCGCGAGGGGAAGTAAGCGGAAATTTCTACCTCTTTGAAACTATCTAACTGATTTTGATGAAATTCAAAAAATGGATAGATGTGAGTCTGGAAGGACACAAATGCCATATATTTTATTAAAAATAAACCTATTAGAGGGTAAGGGCCATTTTATAAGGTAAATAAAACGTAAGGAACTACTTTCCTACCTGGTGTTCCATGACACCGTGCGTTCTTTTTTTTCCCGATTTCTTTATAAATTATATATATTTTATGTTTTGGAAAAAATTAGTTTTGTATAAAAAATTTGAAAACTACACACCACATCACCTCCCTAAAACTATAAAATTCAAAATTTTTTGTGTATATAAAAGTTTACTAAATAAAACAATTTTTTTCTTTGCTAATTAAACATATTTTATATTATAGAAAGAAATAAATTAATTTTAAAGATCAGAAAAATAAAAAAAATAATAAAATTCCAGGGTTGGAAAATTTAAACTTTTTTTTTTTGGTAAAAAAGTAACTGAATACAAATTACTACTTTTTTCTTTTAGTTAAACATATTTTATATTATATTTTAGGAAGATCTCTACTTCAGAGTTTTTTTTTATTTAGGCTGAGTTTTCGGTGTCAGCATCAAAAAGTTTTATCATATATCTGTACATTCAAGTTGCTTTAGATGTGGGTGAATTGATTTTGAATTTGTTTTCAATTATTTTTTGTTTGTTTTTGATTCATTCAATTAAACACTTTAATTAAAATTATGCTTATTTTGAAATATTTATTTTATTAAAAATAAAAATTACCTTAAATAAAAATAAATTTTATTATTTTATTGTAATTCTGATGATTTGCAATAGGTAATAAAATGTTTTTTTTAGTTACTTCAAGTAATTTGATGCTTAAAATAACGTTTTTAATTTTTTTCTGTATTGTCATAATATTTAACCCATTATATTAATTTTACAGTCGAATGTCATGCAAAATATATCGATAATATTGAGCTCACCACCCTGTTCATGTAAAAAAATGTTAATTATTTTATTTTAAATTTAGTTAATAGAAAAATTTATTAAAATATTGCAGTCTATTGAATACTTTTGTCGCAAGTAAAGTTAAAAATTCCAAACTCATAATAAATGGAATATTTTATTTCATTTTTGTGGTTTGGCTAATTAGTGCCATAAGTCCTTCGGAATTCTTTAACAAAAGGCTCTTGTGATATAAACATTTAAAAAAAGCATACATCTTTTAGGCCGGGTTTCCATCTGTGTGCCATGTGCCACACAAGCGTGAAAAAACGGAACCACTAATTACTAATGAAAAACTGTTTGACTCAGACACGTATTTATTAAGTTAAATAGTTCCATACATAACTAATAGATAATTCTATAGAGTCCAACATGATTGGAAATTGTTTAAATCAATAAATATATGTCTGAATCAAACAGTTTTTCATTAGTAATTCCCAGAAAAAAATATACAAGATTTATGTTCAACAAAACCATGTTGTTGAATAAAATTTTTAATTTCAATAATATTTGTCATTAACTTGAATATTCTATTTATCAATTCCGCGCATTTTAAAATATCATTTAATTTCATTTTTTTGTGTTGGTGTTTTCCTTGCTTGTTGATTGACTCAACGTGGTCATGGGCTGATGTTGGTGTTTATTTTGATTGTTGATGTTGTATACGTGTAAATTCCGACTAGAAGCCGAAAAACGTCGTGGCTTGTTTTTTTAATCAACAAAGTTATTTTTAGATTGTATCAACGAAATGCTCCATGCAGAAGAAACATAAGAAATCATGTTTTGCGTGTATTCATTATTTGCGTACCCAATAACGATTTGCTCTTTAGCTGAGTGGTAAGTACGTTAGTCTATTAGTCAAGAGGTTGCCGGTTCGACTCATCCCAAACATCTTTAAATTAAAATTTAATAAAAAACCAAGTTCTAAAAAAAATTAAACAAAACAACGAAACAACACATTAGAATTTGAAAAACAAATTCATTAAAAATTTTTGTTTTCTGTTAACAACTCAATTGTGAATAACACAATAATTTTAATTGGAAATAATTGAGTTGATTTTGTTTTCTTATGTTACAAATGTGTGTTTGTATTTACAAAAATCGTTGTAGGTGCCTTTTTAAATAATATTTTATTTGTATTCACAAATAAATTAGTTGTATTTACAATTCTTTTTTTTCTGTGTTAGTTGGTTACGCTTTTTTGTGCAAATGACACACAAGAAATGCCAGATGTAAGCTCAGCCTTACTTAATTTAGAGTTAGTGTGTGTGTGTGTTTTATATAACTAAAAAAACGAATGTGCAATATACTTATTTTTTCATTTAATTTATTAATTAAAATTACTTTCATAACATAAACATTTTCTCCTGTTTATTTGCAGGCTGCTTCTTCTTCTGTATTAACTTTGACTGCGCTGCCTCTATAACATATTTTCACATTGAAGTGAAATCAACTGAAACGTGAGTATTAAATTAGAATTGACCTAAATATATTTTTTTTACTAGAACACACATTTATTTCAAACATCGTTAATTAAATACATATTTAAGTGTTTGTTTTTGCATAAGCTTAGAGAAGTTTGAGCAAAGAAATTTTATTTTTTATTTTTTTAATGCATATTTTCCACTTAAGCGGAAAATAAATAGTGCAGAACAAGGAGGAGTTAAACTAAGAGGAAAAAACTCTTAGGGCCATTATTACAACTTAAAGATAGTTAAAAGTAGGATTTTATCGGACGTATAAAAACTTTATCACTTGCAAAATTTTACTTTAACCTTAAGTGAGCGATAAATTACAGGCAAGTTTACCCTACCTGGTAAGATAAATCCAATTTGCTTTTTATACGTCCGATAAAATCCTACTTTTAACTATTTTTAAGTTGTAATAATGGCCCTTACTATGATTATGATTTAAGTAATTATTTTAATGGTAAAACAAAAGTTCAAGAACATATTACAACAAATTTGGTGTTATTATACAGCAGAGTTTGCAATGCAATTTTTAGTTCAGTTGTTGGTTTGAAATATTTTCAATTTAAGTGATATTTTTCTATATAACATTTTGCACGAAATTCAAAGCCAATTAGGTATGATTTTTATAGTTCTTCAGGAATAGTTTTAAAATGACCAACAAATTGAAATTTATTTCATAGATACTTTATATTAACAAAATTAGACAGTTGTCATAATCATAATCAGGTGAAAATTTACGTGTTTTTTCTGCTATTCATACAAACCCACATTTTTTATGACCTCTTGAAGGTGTATTGAATATATTTTTGTAATTAATTACTTTAATTTGGCTCAAATATATAAAAATTAATACACACAGGCAGTATATATACCCACAAGGGCAAAGGCATCTGCGCACACACCCCAAACGACGCGTCATTGAAAGTTTTCGACTTTTACTAGATTTTGGTCGCCTTCAAAGACATTTTTGATAAGCGTTCAGAAAATCTGCGATTTTAAATCGGCTTTGAGTTGTATATTATGACATTTCTAACGTCTATTTGTGTATACATTTTAAGACTGATATAATGGCAAGGGTATACATATTATATACCGTTGAATAGAAAATTATGTCTTCTATTGTGTTAATATAGAAAAAATTAAGAAACATTTGAAGTAAAGAAAATGACATCAATAATTCAGAAAATTTAATTTTGTAATTTTGGATTTTGAATATTTCGAAAACTATTGAAGGTATGAGAATAATTTTTTCGGTTTGCAAAAGTAAATGTATACTATTGAACTTAATTAAAATGTTTCCCAATAATGGAAAGCTTTTTATACGTCCGATAAAATCCTACTTTTAACTATTTTTAAGTTGTAATAATGGCCCTTACTATGATTATGATTTAAGTAATTATTTTAATGGTAAAACAAAAGTTCAAGAACATATTACAACAAATTTGGTGTTATTATACATTTATATTATCCCAACAGAAAAAATTATTCCCAAAAAATTTTCAAACAAACGTGTGTTTTGAAATATAATTTAGTTTCAGTAAATATTTTTTACTGTTCCAGTAAATTATTTGCTCCAATTTTATTTTATGTAAAAAAAATGTATAGAATGAATATTATCTATCTAAAGTAAAATTTGTAAAAAAAAATTTTAAATTTATTTTTTTTATATTTAAATTTGTTATTTTCAGTTAAATTAATTTTTATATACTGTAAAAAATTTGTCTGATTTTTTTTAATTTTTTCAGTTAAATTTATTTTTTATACTGTAAAAAGATTTGTCTGATTTTTTTAAGTTTTTCTACAAATTATTTTATAGATATAAAAACATTTTATTTTTTATAAAGATTTTTGTTTGCGGTTTTCAAACTTATTATGTTCGTATATTGTGATTCTCAATATAGTATTAAAAGTCTTACTACACAGAAAAAAAAGAATTGTAAATACAACTAATTTATTTGTGAATACAAATAAAATATTATTTAAAAAGGCACCTACAACGATTTTTGTAAATACAAACACACATTTGTAACATAAGAAAACAAAATCAACTCAATTATTTCCAATTAAAATTATTGTGTTATTCACAATTGAGTTGTTAACAGAAAACAAAAATTTTTAATGAATTTGTTTTTCAAATTCTAATGTGTTGTTTCGTTGTTTTGTTTAATTTTTTTTAGAACTTGGTTTTTTATTAAATTTTAATTTAAAGATGTTTGGGATGAGTCGAACCGGCAACCTCTTGACTAATAGACTAACGTACTTACCACTCAGCTAAAGAGCAAATCGTTATTGGGTACGCAAATAATGAATACACGCAAAACATGATTTCTTATGTTTCTTCTGCATGGCGCATTTCGTTGATATATTCTAAAAATAACTTGATTAAAAAAAACAAGCCACGACGTTTTTCGGCTTCTTGTCGAAATTTACACGTATACAACACCAACAATCAAAATAAACAACAACATCAAACAACAAACAAACAACATGATCACGTTGAGTCAATCAACAAGCAAGATAAACACCAACACAAACAAAGTAATTTAAATCACTGCTGGCCAGAGAAGCGCCAGAGTGCCGAACATCAATCGGCTTTTTGTACAAATGAATGCACATACGCTTATAAATACATTTCTCTCGGTTTTCTCTCTGTGGGCAGCATTGATTTAAATAATATTTTAAAATACGCAGTATTGATAAATACAATATTTAAGTTAATGCCAAATATTATTGAAATTAAAAATTTTATTCAACAACATGGTTTTGTTGAACATAAATCTTGTATATTTTTTCTGTGTATAAACATACGGAGATTGTTAGCTAAATTCAAAAATTTTTGGTTTGAAGTCTACTGACGAGTTCTAAAGCGGGAACGAAATGCTTAACCATAAAAACAAGCCAATTTTTGAAAGTAAAATTGATTCAATTATTTTTTTTTTTTCAAATAAAACTTTTACTAATTTTTTTTTAATTGGTTAAAATTGTAATTGATTCAGTTAATTTATCTTGTGATACTACGAAAAATTTTAGTGAATGTGTTTGTAAATTATAAAAAAAATTTGCTGAATAATTAAAAAAAAAAAAAATATGCAAAAATGTTTTTCTGTTCCTATTAATAAATTTGACTGAAAATATTTTGAGTTTCAGTTAACTTTTTTCTCTAATGCCATAATAAGTTAACTAAAAATAAAATTTTTTTTCAGTTAAACTTTTACAAAATTGTTATCAGAATCTACAAATTTCTTTGTAGGTCCGCATTCACACAAAAAATTTACTGATTCAATGAATTTGGTTACTGAAAACGAAATTTAGTTTTTTCTGTGTATATAATTTTATATTTTTTTTTTAATGCGAAAAATTGTGTTAGAAATTTTTTTAGCATTTTTTAGAAAATCTTCTCTCCTGCCTACATTTATGTGTAGGGTGTCAAAGAGTTTCTTACAAGTTACTTAAAACAAGTTTGTGTTAATAATAAAAAATTACAAAAAAGATCTTGCAATTTTTTTGCCACAAAAAATTGCTAATTTTCGACCAGTACTGGATGAAGGGTGCACCATCAAAAATCTCTAAAATTTAATTCACAGTATTTCTTAATGTCTTCTCTCTCAGAAACAATAAAATTTTTTATCAAATACTTAATAATTTTTTAAAATATTCCAAACAAATTAACAACGCTTTTTTCACAAAATATACAAAATTTTCTCATAATTTTCACAAGTCCAAATTGCAAGATTATTCCTTGCTACAATTTTTGAAATATCAAAAAAAAATTTTTTTTGCCAAGTAATAAAGAAGTTATGTACTAACGATTAAAAAAAAGTTTGGGCCAAAGATTAAAAAAAAATTTTTCAAGTCAAATAACTTGAAAACTGTAAGAAATAAAATGGTGCTCTAGGCAAGTTTTATTTTTCTTTCTTAACGTTGATTGTCCTGCTGAAAAAATTATTAAGATCGGTCAATATTTACAAAAGTTGCAAGCTCCGAAAAAATTTCGATACCCGCAGTTTCCCAATTTGAGGCTATCTGGAGCTACCCTGTCTTATAACAGGGTGCCTCCAAATATACTTTCTAAGTTCAACAATTCTTCTTTCCAAAACAGTTAGTTTCATCGAAATCAGTTCACTACTTCAAAAGTTGCGGACTTTTTACCACTTTTTTTTTATTTCACGCCACTGTGCGACGGTGGCGAAAATACAACCGTCGACTATACCAAATAACGTATAGTGCGACTTTGATGATTGTTGTTTACAAAACTGTTGAAAAAAAAATAAATAAAATATGTTGTTAAACTAATTTAACAATGAAAGTATCACTTCGGGACAAAATTCTTACCTTTTTTGCGATATTATCCATTGTATTTTTCATTTTGAACATGTCTTTTTTGATTAAAATTTTATCTCACCCGGTTTTTATTTGCCAGTATGTTTACCAGTACAAAGCTGAAACTTTTCTAAAAAAATTTTACAGACACAGTTTTTCTATAAATTGTAGAGTAATTTCCTTACATATGTGACAGCTATTACTCGTCAAAAAAGTTACCGATACAGGTTAGTGAGAATCAGGGATGATAAAGTTGGTACAATTGTACTTTTTTTGGTACAATTTAAACCTTAAAAGCACGTTGGTACCCCCATGACTCATTTGGTACTATTTGAAAAATTTGCGAGAACCTAATATTTTTTTTATAGAAAATATAAATAGCGATAATTTAAAGTATATCGAGTTTGACAGAAAAGTGGCGAATTTGATTTGTTGTTGAGAGCGACTACCTTCACAGAAAAAAATTATTTGTAAATACAATTAATTTTTTTGTTATATCAATTAAATAATTAATTGATTTTGAACCTACAACGATTTTTGTAAATACAATTAACGAAATTGTAAGTTAAAAGAAAATCTCTCAAATATTTTCAATTAAATATAACAACAAATAATTTGTTGAAATGTATTATTTTTTTCAACATTTATTTTTGTTAGATTTCAAAGTTATTTCAATTAAAGTTATTGCTATATTAGCAATGTGAATTGTTGAATTTCTGTACCATAATTGTTTTATTAATAAGCTTTTTATACACAATCACAATCCTCGAAACGATTTTTGCTTGTCTGCGAAAAACACTAAATGTCTTTGGGCGAAGTTGAACCGGCAACCTCAGGACTAATAAACTAACTCACTTACCTCTCAGCTAAAGAGCAACACTTTATTAGAAAAGCAAATAATGAATACACACAAAACATGATTTTTTGTTTCTTCTAAATGTGCGCATCAAGTTATAATATAATTTAACAAATAATTTTGTTGAGTAATTTAATTGATTACAAAAATTTAAATTTGTTACATCAACAATGATGATTGCTAATTTTTAAATTAAATATTAACAATTTGTTTTGTTGGTTGTATTTCAATGATATTTTTTTCTGTGTTATTATATATGCATTACATTTGTTTGTTTTATTATAAAGAACTACATATAAATTCACCGTTGTTTCGTTTTCAATATGAGAGCGCGTTATAGCGTCGTCTTCATTTATTTTATCTGTTGTATTACTTTTCTTATTAAAAAATATTCCCCACGAGTTTCGAGCTTTGAAAAATTAATTGGATGAAGTAATGTATCCGTAGCTTTCAAAAGTTATCAATAGAATTTGTCAATTCCAAACTCATCAGCGAATGTGGAAAGAAATTTTCATAATTAAAACGAAGAGTCGAAAGTCTAATACAAACAAAAAAAAAAAGTAAAACTTTTACAATCATTTTTACAAAAATATTACAGGGGGTCTACTGTGTAATTCGAATGCTTATAACATGTAAATTCGAAAGCATTTCCTTTCGTTTCGAACTCCAGAGTAGACCCCAGAAAGAATATTACAGTTTCTACTGTGTTTTTAACTTCTGTAAAATAACAATTATTTGAGTTAGGACCTTTCTTCTTGAGACCAACGATAAGTTTTTACTGCCTCTTCCACTATGTCGAAAGAAAAATCCTGCGAAAGAAGACTAGTATCTCGAATTCTAATAAATTTTAATTTTTGAGTCAGTGATGACTCAAAAATTAAAATTGTTTTTTTGTTTTTTTTAACAAAAACAAAATTTTCTTATTTCATTAAGTTGTGTGTAAATTAAAAACTCTAAACTTGTGTTCTGGCATACTAGTTTTATTTTTAGTTATGACGTTATTTGTATAAATGAGCGATGTGTAATAAAATAAAGTTAAGACAAAAAACCGAATTTAGTACTATTGGGATCGAAAAAGTACAATTTTAAAAGCTAATTAGTACGAAATTCAGTAAAGTGCGATTTTGACTCGTACACCAAGGCTTCCGTACGGGCACTTGATACCTAATTCTATACGAACTTTAGCCTATATAATATATAGTTTTGAACTTTTTTTTTCGTTTTTGGGATTTTTTGTTTTTAGCTGCAACGCTTTTTTCGTTTTGGCGATTTTCCAAGTTTGGAATTTTTAAATTTTAATTTGGCGTTTTTTGTTCATTTTGGCGATTTTTTCGTTTTTTTGCGAGTTATTTTAGTTTTAGAGTTTTTCTTTTAATTGGCGCTTTTTTCATCTTGGCGATTTTTTTCTGTTCTTGGCGATTTTTTTGGTTTGAAGATTTTTTAATTTTGGAAGTTTTTAGCTTTGCGTCTTAAAAAATTTAGCTCTTACAGTTTCCAAGATACAGCAAGTTGTCAAAATTTCATTAACTGATAGAACACCCTTTAATTTAATTTTTTTTTTAATTTTAGTGTTAATTTTTGTAGTCTTTATAAAAATACACTGACTTTGCAAATATTAAGTGTCTATATAAATATGTATATTACATGGGATTTCAACATTTTTCGTTGAGCGTTTAGGGACACCCTTTAAGTTTTACTATCATTTATATTTGTGGCGGCCAAAGTTTTTCATATTCTGTGAACATTTCAGGTCCGTAGCTGTTACGGTTCTCAAGAAAACAGCCTGTGAGGGACAAACGGACAGCGTAGCGAAAACAATAGGGTTCCTTTTCATCTTTGGTAAGCGGGATCCTAAAAATATCCCATTCTGGGTATGGTATTGCTATACCTGCAATGCTTCACATACATATACAATTTACATTTATGTTTACATACGTATATTATAAATAAATGTTATTCTTATTTTTGACTATTTACTCTGAGAAGCAATTTGAAAAGATTTTGAACAAGACAATTTACAACTCCCTTGCTAGTACTATATTACAATTATTTACATGATGCAACTAAAAACAGAAGATCCCATTGTTGCTCACTTTTTATATGTTGGTTGCTATGTACGAGCGCTTAATATGGAAACAAACCCTATTTTTTGATCGTTTGATATTATCATGAGCCGTTGAAATAAATTAAAAAGAAAACGTCTTATTACTCTCGCCTACGTTGTTTAAAATTTTAAAATTTAAAGTTACAAACAAAAAAGGAGAATTTGAGGCATAAAAGCAACATGCGAATTAAATGCAGATAATATCACAGCAACAACAACAAGAATAAAATATTGATGTTGATCATGTCTTGACATCCTTTTCCGTTCGCAATTTTACTTATACATTTTTTTTAAATATAAATTTGGGCTGTTTTGAATTTTAAATACTGGAAGGCCCTTGAGCTTGATAAAAGTTGCTTGATGATGGGGACGACCACGCATAATTTACACAAAATGTGTACTTTAAGCTGGCTGGTAGTTGTCGTTGTTGTTGTTATTATTATTATTATTCTTTAAAGTACAGTTATTGCTAATACAAACTGGCACAAATAATAAAACAAATGGCGAGAATAAATGAAAAGTAAACGTGTGTAAAGAAAACAAATAAATATAAGAGCGTTTTAAGAAACCGTCTGCATTTTAGTCGGTCAATAACGGGAAAAAGTTATTTTAATAAAAAAAAAAAAAAAAAAAAAAAAAAAAATAAAGAAGACACATTTGAAGAATAAGCTGAGTGAAAAAAAATACTTGACTTACAGACAGACTGTGTGTAATACCACAAGAAGCCACAATTATTCACGGGTGCGACAACATTTTAAGAATGCAAAATGTCGTGAGTATTCTGCGAATATTTGCCAGCTTTCAGCGAGAACAACAGCAGAAACTTATACGCAGGAAGTTCCCTGTGAAGTGGGGTTTTTTATATTCACCTACAGTTGTTATGTAAATAAATGCACACTTACATTTACATGTAGATATATCTGTTTGTATTTTTGTGGTATTTACGAGGGCTGTTCTAGAAGCAACCAATAAATACAATGTGTTTGTTTATCTAACGCTTCTTTATTTCTTTTTAATTGAGTGATACATTTCTATACTCGTGTATTAAAAATGTCTTAGAAAAATGTAAAGAAGAAATAAGAAAAGTTCCATTGTGACGGACGTGACCATTTTACTACAATTTTTTTTTTGGTATAATTCAAAAATATAGAATTTATATTTAAAGAAATGGATGCGGTTCTCAAGGATGTTAATTGTCAAAACATTTGATAAAGGATAGACACGGAATGAACATGGTTTCTGCCAAGAGTGGCCATTAAAAGGATGTGACGGGTGTGATTTTGCAAATCTTAATTTGTTCAGAATTATTACTTTTATAATATACTATTCTGTAAAATGTTCTGTAGAAAGCACACAATAATTTAGGTGTGGCAAATTATTCAGAATCAAATGTGACGGGTGTGACATAGTACAAAAACTCCATTAGCTTGAGAGCAGTTTCTTTAACAAAGCGCACATTTGGCGACCGAGAATTGTAAATAAATTCAGTAAAGTGCGAATTACACTCGCACACGAGGGGTCCCATACGGACGCTATATATCATCACCTAAAATCCAAAGGGGAAAGAACTTCAAGACGATTTATTTGTTAGCTGTCAAATTGAATAATAAATAAAATCGGTATTTTTGATCATATATGAGTCATATTTTGAGAAAAGTTGTATTTTGATTGATCACATCATAATCAATCAAAAAGTGTATTTTGAATTTTTTAAATTTTACGAATTTTAGCCAATTTTTTTATATTTTTTTTAAAGAGAAGTAACACTGAGGTAATGAATGCCTGCTACTATTACTAGATGTTACTTTCTTTAGAAAAGAGATAGCATAGAGAAGACAGATGGTGGGGGAAGAGCTAGAGCAAAGCTTCATTATTTTACATTTTGCACGTTTTTAATAATGCAATCTTGCAGCGCCTCTGGTGTCAATGAGGCGTATTAAATTTACAAAGCTGTGCTAAGTAGCCATTTTATTGGTTATATTACTTCGCCGATGGTTCTGCTACACAATACCGACTAAGGAGGGCGCTCTGATGTTACATTTAGAATTAGTATCTGCTGAAGTCGGTATAGTTCAGTGATCAGTGATTATGCATTTTTTTGTTTTGCTGATTTTTAAGGGTTTTTGTTTGTTTTAGCAATTTTTTTAGTTTTCCACTTTGCTTTCGTTTCGGCACTTTCTTGTTTTGGTGATTTGTATCGGTTTTTGGCGATGTTTTCTGTTGTTTTCTAATATTGGCGGTTTTTTTGCCTTGGCGATTTTTCTCTGTTTTTGGAGATTTTTTTAGTTTTTTACGATCTTTTTACTTATGTTGATCTTTTTCCATTTTTAGCGATTTATTTTATTTTTTAGTGATATTTTTCATTCAAGCAATTTTTTTATTTTGACGATTTTTTGTTTTGGATTTTTTTAGTTTTAGCATTTTTGAAAATTTCAAGAGTTTGCCTCCTACGATTTCTAAGAAACAGCAAATTATAGCTATCAACATAAGATAGTCAAAATTAGATTAACTTTTAATTTTGATTTTTTAAATTTCAGTGTAAATTGGTGAAGTCTGTCAAAAATAAATTAATTTTGAAAATTTCAAGTCCCTGCATATATTATTGTCTATGTATTATATTATGATTTCAGCATATTTCGTTGCTCGCTTTAGAACACCCTTTAATTTTTTTTACAGTTATATATTTGTTGTTGTAGCGGTCAAAGTTTTACATACTCTGTAAAAATTTCAGATCAGTAGCTATTACGGTTCTCGAGAACCTTTAACACACAGACGGACGGGCATCGGAGCGAAACAATAGGTTTTCTTTTTTTTTGTTTTTGATGTAGAAAACCCTTAAAAGGGATTTCCTAATTTAAATAATAAGATTTTCTTCTTGGAATGAATTTTAGCACTTGCCAACTGCCAGTTGATGAATTTTTTACGAGCTTAAAGGCTTTTATATTCCAGATGTTTGTCGACTAATATCATCTGTCATAAGAAAACCAAATGATTTTAGCAGTACACCAGCCTTAATAAATAAATATTCTAAACATATTCTAAAGGAACCCCTGTGAAGACTGGCTTAATTTCAGCAATTCTTTTTGATAGACTACTAGGAAGGTTACGTGTCAGTTAAGTGACTGCCCCTTTTTTTAATGAGCTACCAAATTTAAACGGATTAAAAACGCTTACAATTATACTTACATCTTCTTTCCGTTGACAGTTCTGTGGTTTTCTTACTCGATCACTTTTTCTTATTTTTCCACTGGTTCTTTAACCATCATAATCTTTTTAGTATTTCTGCTTCTCCTGCCTTTTTCTGCCTCTCTATCTCTCTCTTAAGTTAAAAGCAATTCATAGTTTTCTTTATTTTCTTAAAGTTTCTACCTTTGTTCCTGTTTTCTTTTTTTTTATCTTCATTGAAAAAATAGCTCTTAAGTGCTGCTGTGACGGGTGTGATCAAGTATTTTCTATAGCTAAAATTATTCGAACATTAACAGAGGTTCACAAAATTTCATTATATAATGGATTCCGCTTAATTTTTTTTATCAATGGAAAGCATCGCGTATTTTTACTTAGAGTAAAAACTTTAATAAACTGTCACGGGTGTGACCGAAAATTTTGATTATTCTATGGGTCCACAAAACTCTCATAATAAGACATACAAAGTCAAAACTTTAATAAAAAGCAAACAAGAGTATAGTTTTTTTCACACTTAATAGTTTTTATTAAATCGAGAAAGGGAATAGAGGAAAAAGTAAAATAAAGACCAAACACGCAAAGAGGGAGAGCAGAGTGCTCAGTATATTCTATTTTCAAAGCATTTTCAAATTTATAAAAATATTAAAATTTGTTTGTATTTTTTCACTTGTCCATGATTGACATTCTCTTGTGGACATCATTTGAAGGTTTTTTTTTATTAAAACTAAGTGAATTATTTCTCATCATCTTGTGTGTAATTGCTCAGTGTTAATTACTGATTGCAAACAGTGTTCCTCGTATCACTTCTGATTAGTAGTTTGGTCAATGCTTTCATACATACATAAATTTAAAAGTAAACATTTTGCTGTACTTATACTTTTGCCCATCACTGTAAGGGGAAAAGGAAATTCGGTAATTGCTGTTGCCTGCTTTTTGCATGTCACTAAAAATTAATGAAATTTAACAAAACCTTTGACACTTTTGAACTTATTTATGTATATTTTTCAATACGTATCAAAATCTTATCGGAATTTCGCTACCATCCTTCCAAAAAGTAGTGCTACTTATTTAATCTTTTTAATTTTTTTATTTATTTATTTATTTTTGCTTAAAGAAATTGTTTTTTTTTCAAAATATATATTTAACATACGATTATTTTGCTCTTGTGCATATATTAATTTCTTGACTTGATATTTTTTTTTTCTTCTTTGCATTGTTGCATTTAATTTCACTTTTTCTTGCTGCTCTTTCTTCTTCGGTAGATAATATTGCAAACAATTCATTCATTTATGCAGGCAGCAATAAATACGAAGTATTTAAACTGTCCAGGCAGGCGTACAAGCATTCTTGCATGCCTCAATGCGCAAGTGGTTTTTATTTCAATATTTTCTGCAAAAGTTTGTTGCCTGCTTTTAATTAAAATAAAAAAAAAATTACGACGAAAAATGTTTGGTCGACAACAGTGTTTCGATATCATTATGCAAAGGAAAAAAGAAAAATAAATGAATTTATTCAGAGATATAATTAATTAGCCGCATTAGCTCTTATTTTGCTGCAAAGCGTCATGAAACCGGTGGGGATCTTAGGTACAAGTATGATCTTTTTTTGCAGGCACAATGAATCACAGTGGGATGGTTTTATACATTTTTGTTAAAAAATTATAAGGAGTGGTGCAGCATCATTGAAGGTTGGCGCTACGCATTACATTGATTGAATGAAGAAATAAATGGTATTTCATCGAAATCGGGCACGATCACCGCACAAGGCTCGCCATCCATGCAGTCCAAAAGTTTTTTTTGCGCGTAAAATATTTTCTATCCAAGCAGAAACCTTAAAATTTGATACAAACACTTTCTTAAATATAGATAGATAGGAATTTTTTTTAAGACGACTTTAACAAAAAACAGGCGGTTATCAATTCGTCTGTATTTCTTTTTTTTAATTTCTATTTCATAACTCGGTGCATTTTAGACCGATTGTAAGGGTAGTACAGCTTCCAATTGATCCCATTGAAAAAAATTTGGCGGGACACGACCACCATTTTTTGATTTGATTTTATGATATTATACATATTTGATTGCTGCGAACACCTTTGGTTCTTGTAATTGCACAATTTTATGAGAAAAAGGGCGGGACTACGCCCATTAAAATTTATTATTATATTTTAGGGGGTTTTACTTAACTGATTTTTACGAAACTTATCACACACCTTGAGCTTTAAAACTGACACAATCTTCCATTTAAAAAAATGGGTAAAGTCACGCCCATTAAAATTAAATTTTGTATTTAACATACTTCTTTTTAACCAACAAATTTATTTTTTTTTGTTTGAAACAGTTCACTTTTTGTCTGGTTCCATAATTTTTTTTTTCGTAAATGTTCTATCAGATCTTTGCATTAAAATCTGTTTTTTTTGGGAAGAATTCTTTTATTTTTTGTTTATTTTGTTTATCATTTTACCAAGAACTTTATATATTCTTCATCTACTATTTCTTTGGCATAATTTTTTCCATTGAAAATCGAAAATAAGTTAATGTTTAGAGGCTTATAGATTTGGGCTTCTTCTTAACGGCTATTTGCTAAGAGAAATTTTATGCTAAAAGGCAACAAATTTAGTTTTTAGTTGTTTTTATGGGAATTGTTACAATTTAAGTTTAAATTTTTTTTTAAACGCACTAATAATCCCAAATTAATATTTTACTTATTAAGTAAAATATTTTTTTTAATTAAAAATACATTGAAATTGATTATTGAGGGGTTTAGCTGGATCCTATGCGCATTTCACTGTTGCTAATGCAGATCATCAGGGAACCTTTACCCAAAGCTTCTTAGAACAACTAGAGTTATTATATTATAAACTTTCATTTAAACAAATGAGAAGCTCAACAACAAATAACAAAGTTGAAACAAGAACTCAATAATCAACAGGTTTTTTATTTTCTTACTTTAGCATTGCTACAATGGCTGACTTTTTTCAGCTTCAGATTGAAGTTGTAAGAGTATGTAAAAAGAAAAGAAATGTAAATAACAACAACAGCTATTTAAGAATAGAGTGTTGCCACACAAGTAGTTTTTTGACCGGGTGCAGTCAAGTTATTAATTAGTATTTTTTTATGGGAATTGTTACAATTTAAGTTTAAATTTTTTTACTTAATAAGTAAAATATTATTTTGGGATTATTAGTGCGTATAAAAAAATTTTAAATTTAGTTTTTGTTAAAACTTTTTTTTTTATTAAAATATACTTTTGCTTTGTACAAAGTTATATCTCTTTGAGTATAATAATAGTTCAGTGTATAGGATTTTTAAGTTAAAATATATACAATTAGAACATTACTTTTTTGCTGTGTACAATTAAATATACTTGCTGTCATTATTACGATATTGCTCACTAAATATGGGAGTTAAGATGCTGCAAAACATCAACCATTTTGTAGTTACTTTTAGTTGTACCACAATTTTAATTGTGATTTTAAATGGAATCGGAAAAATCTCCGCAAATACAAATTAAAACTATTCTAATCCCATAAAAGTGTTTCTTGTTTAAGTTTTTTTTTTTATATGATTTATATTGGAAATTTATGAACAAAATTATTTAACGCAATATCATCGGCGCTTATTGGATAAAAATTTGCTTGTGTACATGTATGTATCACTTAGTGGCCAATTAATGTGTTTGATAGTTTTTCGATTGCGTGTGCTTGCGTGCGTATACGTATTACGGGCATGCACACACACACACATACATACATAAATTAGTATGGATACTGTTGCATGAGTTTTTGTTTGAAGAAAAAAAAATTTAATACATCTTCTCATGCCACTTGTCAATTTAACAACAGCTGTAGGATACGTTGTTGCATATTTTTATTGATTTATCTGTAGCATCATCATCATCACTATCCTTATAATCACTATCGTTATAATATGGTATAAAAGTACTCATTATTGTGTTAAAAATTATTATGTTTTGCGGTTTTGGTTTTTATATAAATATTTTAAACGTATGTAGGCTAAGGATGAGAAATCTATATAAAATATTGAATCACAGCTTTAAAGCTGCATTTATGTTAATTCATACACAAGGATGAATGTATGTATGTTTTCTACATAATTATATGCCCTTAATTATAAAAGTGGCCTAATTCATATGCATTTTTGCTTCGAAATATTAAAGAAATGTTAAAAAACTCCAATAAATATTTATTCCCCCTTATTGTGAATGGCGTCGTCAACGTCACATCAAGACGACAGAGACAAGTGACAATTTTCAGTGTCGTCTTAATGTGACATCGACGACGCCATTCACAATAAGGAGGAATAATTATTAAAGAAATTTTATATTTAGACCAAAATGTAAAATAATATAAATGTAATATACTAATGTGCAGTTTCCACAAGTCTGGCAAACGACACGTCTATAAAATTTGTATGAAAACAACTCAAAATAATGAGTGCTTCCCATATAACTTTTATACTCAAGTCGAAACAGGGATTAACTGCCAGTTCATAGAAGCCATGTGAAAATTCTCGTCTGCCTATTTATATTGAAAACAAAAACAAAGCACTCAAAATTTGTTTTTGTTTTCATTATAAATAGACAGCCGAGAATTTTTACATGGTTTATATAAACTGGCAGTAAATATCTCGAAACAATAAATATATGACTAAGACCACTTTTATAATTATGGGCATGGGGATTTTGTTGTTATAATGGTATACTCTCAAATCATTGATTTTACATTTTCTTATTGCACTTATTAACCGGCGGCGGCGCACCGTCGGCTTCGAGCCGGTCGACTTGTTTCTCAGCTTGGTATTGCTTCTTTCAAACACTAATACACTCATACATAGCTAACACCGATTTGACAATGCAAAGAAATCTCAGCAAAGAAATCAAAGTCAAAAGATTTTTACCCCCTAGCGTATAGATGTTTACACATCAAAAAACACAACAACTGCGGCGATAGCTTACAGCATAAAGCAGAAAATCAAAAAGGAAAAGGAAAAACGTGTTGAGTCTATTTGGTTGATCGCCAGTGTATATGTAATCACAATTTCATACTAGAACTTCAAATGCCCATAACTCGAAAACTAAGGCTCGCCGCTAATTTTTTTATTCTAGTTTTTCTTTTTATTTTTTAATTTTCTAACAGATGCCGTATTTTTATTAATTTTATTAATATACATACATATACCCAATAAGCACTCAAAAAATTAAAATTCAAACACTTGAAATTGAACTGGAAACAAAGTTGAATTCAAGCATTTTTCAAGTAATTTTCAAGTTTGAAAATATTTTTAAATAAAAAATCAAACAACATACATATGTATATGTTCAAACCTTGTCAAATACGTAATTTATTTATTATTAAAACTGTAATTGTGGTGAAAACATCAAAAAAATAAATAAATAAAAAAAGTGTATTTGGAAAACAAAGGTGAGTAAAATCGTTAAAACAATAGCGAAGGCAGATGTGCAAGAAATTGTTATTAGAAAATAAAGGAATTGCGTTTTGCTTTCTATTTTAAAAGCCTTGCTTTTGCAGCTTGAAATACACTTGAATAAAATTGTAGTACACGGATTAATTGTAGTATAATTCAAGGCTTGAATTACACTTTACTACAACTGAATTGTTCGCATTAAATTCAAGAGAATTGAATTAAATTGTAAATCAAGCATAATTCAACCCTTGACAATTGATTTTGTGGCTTGAATAACATTTATTTTATACTTGATTTCAAGCAAAATTGCTTATTGGGTATCATAGGATAAAATTTAAAGAAAGTTTTAAATTAGGATAAAATTGATAAAAAAAAAGCTCGTTTACGTAAAATATTCAAACTACATTGGTTGTTTTTTTTTCATACCAAAAACCTTTTTATTTAAATTTTAATTTTATTAAAACTATTTTATCGGTATCATAGCTGCTATAACAGAAGGATTGAACATAAACAAAACACGATTTTAATTACAAACAAACGTCCTCCTTATGCTCTGATTAGCACACGACTGTTATCCTTGTTTAATTAATGAAAAATCATACATATCAATGTGTGTGTGTTATTATACATATACATACGAATAAGTTTGCTTCTGTGTGAAATCTCATTTGATTAAAGAATGTGATAACTCAAAAAATAGAATTTTTGACGATGCAGAATAGAGCGATATTAGCTCTTCAAATATCTTGTTTACTCAACTTTTGGGAGCAAAATAAAATTTTTTTTTTTTTTTAAATTCAAAGCCATAAACTTTCTGGCAAGCTAATATTTTTGAGTTAGGATGTTGTTTGAGTAAATGAGCGACATCTACGTATGTAATTTTCATCGTTATATGTTGAACAGGTAATATTTTATGGTAACACAATGGCTAAACACAACAAAGTGTTACATTTTAACTAAGAATTTATATATAAAATTTTTAAAATATAAGACGTAACTTGTATGCCACTTTGGGGTGATGTCACGAATACTTTTTCATTAACTCTTACTATTCATGCTGTACTCGGAGCTTGACCGTATGAGCTCCTATATAATTTCATATCTACCCACTGTAACACCACTTTTCCACACGAAAAGTTTACTTTGAAAAGTCTTAATTCAGCTGAGAGAAAGACAGAAAGAGAATGTACTTCTACCTCTGTATTTTAGACAGCTGAATTAAGACTTTGCAAAACAAACTTTGCGTGTGAAGAAGAGGTATAAGAATATCACACTACATAATTTTGTCGACTCATTCGCAAAAAAATACAATTGTATTCCTCTTTGTGATATTAGAGTATATTAAAAAATTTTTTTTTTGTCTCTACTGAGAATTTGTAAATTTTAAGTTGATCCCCTTTGGCGGAACAAGAGCGATATACATTGGCGTAGCCTTATTTTTTCTGGGGGGGGGGGGGTATCATGACTGGCGATTTTCATGAATAATATTAAAATTGATATTTAAGAAATTTATTATTCGACATATTGTCAGAAGTTTATTTTAATTTGAAATTTATTTGCTGGTGGTTCAGCGTTGTCTATATATTTCATTGTTGCTGTAACAAATCATCAGTACACTTCAACCACGAATATAAATTATTTGCTGGGTTTTTTGCATTAGTTTCTAAGCCTACTACGCTTATTTTTCGTTTGTGATTTTCAAAAATATTATTATTTGTGAATTCTCAAATAGTTCTTGAAAGTCTGTGCATAAGATAAGAGGTTTGTGACTATTCAAAATGTGTGGTTGAAGTCTACTGATGATTTGTTACAGCAACAATGAAATATATAGACAACGCTGAACCACCAGCAAATAAATTTCAAATTAAAATTGATAATTATATGAAATTTTTAAAAATTCTTTTGGGTGGAGGGGCAATGCGACCACCAGAATGGCTTTTCTACGCGATATGGCGATATATCATGTAATTTAATTGAACATATTTCCACAAAACTTGACACATGTATTAAACCTGCTACTAATGTGGTATATGGACAGTACTACCAGATTCGCTTTTCAAAGCCAAAGCTTTCAATATTTAATCAAATAAAGTTTTTCTAGAAATAAGCAATCGCACGTACTAAAAAGTCAAATATAATTTGGTGGCAGTTAAATAAAATGTTATTCACCCCTATTCTGCGTTTCGATTCGAATCGAAAGTTTCTCCGTTTGGCAACTTTGGTATTCTGCGTTCCGTTCTTCGATTTCTCTTTCGATTCTATGTATTCTGCATTTCGATCGTAACTACGTTTTTGTAAGTTGTTATTTTAGTGGCGGAGCGTTTTCAATTTTTGTTTGTTCAAAAAGTGATTCATTAAAAAAATAATGCAAGTATTAAATGCAAAAGAAGTTTAATTAATGGACTACACAGTTTGTTTTATTTTTCTGTATTGAAATGCGATTTTTATTTAGTTTATTACAGGTAGAACCGTATAAAAAGTTGACATACCTATTTAATGGCAACGAAAAACGATATTGTCTACGGACTTAATTAAATTTAAACAAATAAACTTTATTTTTGTGTTACAATTATGTGTAAAAAATTTAAATATCAATTCCGGCGCGACAGGATTCTTCACACTGAATAAGTTTGGCCACAAATACCTCTTGCTTATCTCGTCTTTTTAAATCGCTGTACTTAAATTTGCCAGAATTTATTTAATACAATTTTTCAAAATATTTAATTATTATTTTTTTTTGTAATGTTAAATCACTGTCTTTTTGTGCTACATTTAACTTTTTGCTAAAAACGTTGCAAAATTGCTTAATTTTTCTGTTCCTATTTCACCCGTTTCATAGCAAAGCAGCAGGTTTAAACATACTCTTCTCTTCTTCTTTTTCTTTCGATTCAGTTTTTTGGCAGAATACCTATTTTGGATCCGTGCGTAACTGAATGCGGGAACGTAATCGAAACGCAGAATAGGGGTAATTAATTTAATTTATAGTGCCTTTGGCCTTGTCCTTTGAATTTTGTTTAGAAAAGCTATACTACATATTCTGCTGTATTTGAATGCTGCTTTGAGGTTTCGATGCAAAGTAACAAAATTTTGCTAAATATTTGCATTCTAGAATGTATTTTACTTGCAGATTTGTGAAAATAAGTGACCCACCAAAAAAAAAAAAAAAAAAAAAAAAAATTATATGATTTTGAAGCACTAACAACTGAGGGAAGCAATGTATTGCTTATTTAATAAAAAAAGTTTCGAAAAATGCTTCTCAAAGCACTAGCGTAAGGCGGGATCTATAAAAAAGTAGAAAGTTACGAGTACCATAGAACATTTTTCAAACCAGCAACTTTTGCATCTGAGTATTCCTTCTGTGAATTACTTTAGTAAGTCAAAAAATTCATGGCTCTTTGGAAGCTGAATGTAATGCTTCTACCTGACTCATTCCGAACAAAAAAAAAAGCCTTAATTCACGGTCACACTTGTCAAACATTTGCCCAAAAAAGGGTAACCAACAAACACCAATGAAAAATGTTTTGATCCAGACACTTGTTTTTATTGCTATTTTAGCTATTTTAGTGGTTATGGCTCGATATTAAACAGTTTCGAACACAACTACACAGAAAAAATGATTTGTAAATACAATTAATTTTTTTGTTATATCAATTAAATAATTAATTGATTGTGAACCTACAACGACTTTTGTAAATACAATTAACGAAATTGTAAGTTGAAGGAAAATTTTAAAAATATTTTCAATTAAATATATCAACAAATAATTTGTTGAAATTTATTTATTTTTTCAACATTTATTTTTGTTAGATTTCAAAGTTATTTCAATTAAAGTTATTGTTATATTAACAATATGAATTCTTGAATTTCTGTATCATATTTGTTATATTATCAACCTTTTTATACACAATCACAATCCTCGAAACGATTTTTGCTTGTCTGCGAAAAACACTAAATGTCTTTTAGCGAAGTTGAACCGGCAACCTCAGGACTAATAAACTAACACACTTACATACCTCTCTGCTAAAGAGCAACACTTTATTAGATAAGCAAATAATGAATACACACAAAACATGATTTCTTGTTTCTTCTTAATGTGCGCATTCCGTTATGAAATAATTTAACAAATAATTTTGTTGAGTAATTTAATTGACTACAAAAATTTTAATTTGTTATATCAACAATGATGATTGTTAATTTTTAAATTAAATATTAATAATTTGTTTTGTTGGTTGTATTTCGATGATGTTTTTTTCTGTGTAATGGACAATGTCATACAATCCAACAATATTGGCTACTCTTTAACTTGACAAACTTTTGTCTGAATTGAAAGATTTTTCATTAGCATTTAGTGGTTACGCTTTTTTGGCAAATGTTTGACAAGTGTGACGGTGCCTTTAATCATGCTCAACAGCAAGTGATTCTGTACCATTTTCTCCCTTACAAAAGCGCTTCTACGAAGCAGTAATTTTTGCTGGGGAGAGATTCGAATTAAATAAAGGGTAAAAACTCTTACTAGTCCCTGACACTTGCCGTACGTGACTAGTTTTGTGACAGTTCCTTTTTCCAAACAGCTAGCTGACACATTTCATAGAAGTTTATGTACTTGATGATTGAAGTCCCCTTTAATTTAATTTTTATGTGTGTGTGTAATTTTCTTATATTTTTGCTACTGTTGACAATAATTTATGCGCTGCATTTTATATAATAAAATAATTATTTTAAATCATTTTAATATATGTAATTACCATAATTTTTAAACACCAGAAAGCAGTAAAAGTTTCTCTTTCTCTGGTAATTTTATTTTATTTCATATTTTTGGTAAAATATTTAAACAAGTGCAGCAACGGTGTTACGTGAAGTTGACGTTTATAAACGTTTTCAAAACCTGCTGCTGCTGCTGCTTCTGCTGTAGCTGTTGTTGATGATTAATGCAAAACCGCCTTTTAACTGAATATTATTCGTCCAACTATACATACAAACATCCATCTTAAGCATTAAACACATTCACCACAGCAGGCTACACAAACACACGACTTCAAATGCCGCTAGCAGCATTTGTCGCCTCGTAGCCGGCTACTTAATTATTTTGGAGACGGCAGCAGCACCATCTGCAGCTGATATTCAAGTACAAATACATAGTTCAGTATTGCCACTTTTATATATTTTGCATTTATAAAAATTAATTACTCTTTTAAAATGTACTTATTTCACGTAAAAGTACAAAAATGAATCAATTTTTTCTTTACATCAATTTTTGGATGTTGTTTCTGTTAAATAATATGAAATAATTGTACAAAATCATTCATTCAACATTTTGTATTATACTGGTAACACTGAATTTTCTCATTGTAGCCAACGAAATAGAAATTAGTTTAATTGGACTACAACGACAAAATCAGCATAGACAACAACCTGCCGCCATGTTGCCTTGCTGTCTTCAAAAGAATTATTCTCATATAAACATGTGTATTCTATCCTAGACATTTGGTAGTCGGTAGCTTGCTGTGGTGAATGTGTTTAATGCTTTAGTGTCTGTCCGTTTGTCCACTTTTTATAAAACTTTTTTAATATCATATTCTTTCGTTTGTTTTTTGTTGTTGTATTTTTCTTTATGTTTTCTTTTGGTCTTTTATAATGAATAAAAGTATTTTCGTTTGCATTTGTGTGAGTAATTGGCCTGTTTCTCAGTACAATTTTTAGTTTATTTTTTTCATTCATTTCTCTTGCAAAAATGTTGCAATGGCTCATGTTGATGCATTATATTGGCTTCATTTTTTATGACTTTTTTCTTCTGTTTTTAATATGTTTACTTTAAGCTTCTTCTTGTTTTTTTATGTTGAAGATACTTAAACTTTCTTTTAGCAGCTTTTCTTGAAAGAATAATAAATACGAGTTTTGTAGTGTACTACACCATTTTCAAGAGAAAATTATATATGTAATATATGTATTATATAATTATATATGTATTATAATGTAACTGCATATATATCACTAGAGGCAAAAAATCGGGATTGTTTAATATATTTTCCATATGAAAAACAGGAACATAAATGTATTTTTTTTTTGCGAAAGGGTAAAGGAAATTATGTTTAATTTTGACTGTGAGTAGATATCGTTTTCTTTAAAAAAATTGCAAATAGATCCAGCCAACCCTTCAATAACCAATTTCAATGTACTTTTCATAAAAAATATTTTACTGAATAGGTTATAAATTTAATTGTAAAAAAAACACCAGCAAGATTTTGATTTGCACATTTTAGGAACAGGTGTGATATGTATTAGAGGGCTACGTAAAAAGTCTTGAAATGTAAATACGTCTTGTTTTTTAAATGTATTGTCGAAGCACAATGGACGTATTGATGTACTTGTATATGAGTGTTTACAAGCGATGTCGCGAAGACTTCTTGTTCGTAACAAAGAATCAAAAGAAATAGTGTTGATGCGTGTGTGCTTGTTATTTGGCAAATTGTGCGTTTGTGTGATGTAGATCCCTGCAAATAATGTGACTAGTCCATACATGAATGTAAAGGCTAGTCCAAAGAGGAGTAGGAGTACCACAAAACTACTCCAAATATATGAAAAAAAGGTGGTCGATTTAACATTGCGATTTCCTAGGGATGGACCACATGGTCCAACTTTGCATTACATCGGACTAGCCCCAAAACTACTCCATATAGAATAGTTATAGACTACTCGCATACAATTGTGAGTGCCTAAGAAGAACGACCATATTCGTTTAAACACGAACACTTATCGTACAGCATTGAATGTTTGTATGAAAACGACATGATCCATGACTGCATTACATGGGACTATAATGTAACTAGTCTGTTTTATTTAGATTGGACCCAGTTCTGCCAGAAAAATTTTGGCTCTTATCCCCAATTTAAGACGCCATGTCCCCAAAAAATCCCAATTTCAACAGAAAAATCCTAACTTTTGCCCCCAAAAATATATCATTCATAAAAAACGATTATTAAGTCCTATGCGCAGGGATGCGAATTGAGATTTTCACAAATTTACAAGAAAAACTGTACTTTTTCAGTACGATTTACCAAATTCTTTATTTTTATATTTTTAAATGTTTTTATTAACTTAAAACGTACATAAAATTCAATTGTACATGCGTATGTTTACATATGTATGTGTGTAAAAACTTAACAATTGACAAAAAGGCACTTTCAAGCATGATATAAATATACTTCCTTACTTATAAGGTACTTACATTCTCTCTTTGTTTTGAAAAATAAAGATTTTTGAAGTTTGTTTTTATTCAGTCGAAGTAAACAATCTGAAGAAGATAATAGCAAAAAATAACCTATCGTGAACAGTTTTTCCTTCGAAATATTTTTCCTTTTCCCCAAATTGCAATCGTGAATAATTTTACACCTCAAATGTGGTCCCTTTCTTGATTCCTCTTATCGTGAATAATATTTTTCACTTTATTTTTGCAGGCTAATTGAATTAATACACTGCGTAATTTCAATACTATACTCGCAATTATATATTAAAAATTAAAAATAATTATTTTTAGGGCAAGATCAATAAATAATGTCTACGATTATTAACAATAATTCCTTGGAACACCTTTTTTCTTTGAATATGAATCTCTTAGGTTGACATGCAATAAATTTTATGGCTGTGGTATGTTAAAAAAAATTTGGCACGACACCTAAAACAATTAAAAACACAACTTTACACTCTATAACATTTCATTTGAAACCAGAAATATGTGTATTTCTCATTATTAAACTTAATTTGTTTGATTTTCAATTAATTTTGAAGTTTTACAAGTCTTCTTCCCGTTTTTTTACATTCACTACGCATTGATAGCGGGAACAAACGTTCCCATGAAATTCACGATTGCAAATTTCCGTTCATGGGGAATGAAAATTTCATGGGAACAAAAAAAAATATTAAATACATACATACATTCTTGCAATCGAAATATTCTAAATAATTTCCCCACCCAAAAGCTCAAATTTGTAGCAGTAGATCTTATAACTATTTAAATGTGATTTTATTCTTATTAAATATTCTAACATTTTGCATATTTTTTTTCTTAATTTGGTTTTGGTTTGATAGTGTTCATGCATGAAAATATTCTCTCCAAAAACTCATTACTTATTGTCACTATCAACATGTTGAACACAGCAGCTGCAATTTCACAAAAGAAGTAATTTCCGGCATTATCTTCGTACTGATATACTATTTCCCAAAAGCCAAATATGTCTTTAGGTAAACTTTGTTTTGTTTGTTTTCGCCAGCCGATATAAGCAATTTTATTCCATTGGTTTTCATATACGCTCAATGCCATTTTTGGATCTATAACATTTTTCAAAATTCCATACACCGAAACAAATCTATGTTTTGTGCTTAAATTGCAACTTTTTAAAAAGTTCAAAGTTTTTCATATTTTCTGGGAATCACACATACATTTTTTTTATGCGTGACACAATAACTAAGGTAGAACCGTGCGTAGAACAATTGCACAACCAAAACTTTCAACAGTCAATTTTCTTTTTCAAAAGAAAAAAAATTTAATTGACAAAGAGCTAGTTCTGCAGCTGCGAGCACGGTTTTGCCTATGTATATATATATATATATGTTCGCGGTATTACCATGATGGCATTATCATCTTCATTATAAAGTATAATTGCCACAATATTATAAGTGATTTTTAAAAACTGAAATGTTACCAGTACTAAAATATTATGTCAACATCCACGATTAATTATTTTCCTGATACATGCAAATTGTTAAAGCTCAAAATGAAAAGTCCCCAAATCCCTCCCCACGAAATTCTGTCCCCAAATTAGAGGCGAAATCCCCATTTTGGGAACAGATTCCCTAATCTGGTGGCACTGATTGGACCACGTACTCCAATATTATTTGCAGGGATGGTAAGCTATTATGTGTTTAAGCGCATACAACTAATGTCAATGCATGTGTGCGTTTGTATATGCGTAGAAAAATAAGAGATCAACATACAACGTTTGTGTGTATGTACATGCATGACATTTGCACATGCGTCCATGCGTATGAAGGAGCAAGCACCACAAGTTCTTTCGTCACGAAGTATTTTTTTGAAGTTAGCTTTTTCTTTAAAATCAAGTGTGTTACAATGATGCCATTGTCAAAAACTATTAAGCTGCTGTTACCGGACTTTTTTTTTAATACATTCAGCCTTATCATTTATATTTATTTCCTCAAAATATTTCTTTTAAAATGCATGCACAAAAGTTTTATTTAAAAAAAATACATATTTTAAAGTGCGACTTTGAGTCGCACTCGAAAGGTTCCGTACAGACACTACATATGCAATACCATACGAACTTTAGCCTATATAAAATATAGTTTTGGTATTTTTTTCGTTTTTGGCATTTTTAGGTTTTGCGCGTTTTTTAATTTCACTATTTTCAGTTTTGTAGTTTTTTTCAGTTTTGGCAATCTTTTTGATTTTGGCGCTATTTTTCTCGTTTTCGCGATTTTTTCGATTTCTTCATTATTGCGTTTTTTAATTTTGGCAATTTTTTTAATTTTTAAGATTTTTTCGGTTTTTGACGATTTTTGTTCATTTTAGCTATTTTTTCGGTTCTTGGCGATTTTTTCTAGTTTTAGAATATTTTTCAATTTGGCGATTTTTTTTCGTTTTGGCGATTTTGTAATTTTGGGATTTTTTAGTTTAACCGTTTTTGAAAATTTCAAGAGTTTGCCTTTTACGGTTTCCAAGATACAAGAAGTTGTCAAAATTACATTAACTGATAGAACACCCTTTACTTTTGAATTTGTTTTATATTTTAGTGTTAATTGCTGTAGTCTGTATAAAAATACACTAACTTTACAAATTTCAAGTGTCTATATACATACAATTGCACATATATATTACAATTGCGTATATATTGTAGAGGTCAAAGTTTTAGATATTCTGTGCAAATTGCGGTTCTCGAGAAAACAGTCTGTGACAGACAAACGGACAGATAAAACAATAGGGTTCCTTTTCACCTTTGGTGTACGGGACCCTAAAAATTCATTTTAATTTTGGTAGGAAACGGTATAAAATATACTTGTTATTAAAAAGAATGTTGCTTTATGTTCGTATTAAAATAACTGCATGTATTTGTGTTAGTGTTTGTGCTGTTGATAATACCGTTATTGCCAAATGTAAGTTGTGTTGTTTAGTTGAAAAACGGTAAAGTGCAATTTGACCAGAAAAAAAAGTAAACGAAATAAAATTAAAATTTATTCTTCTTGTTGCCTGGCGAAAAAGCAACACACATCACAACATGCAACGTACAGTTTGTGGATTTGTGGAATGCAGAAGTGGGTAGAAGAGAAAATGGTAGACAACTTTTGGTACGTATGAGGTAATTTAATGTTGCCAGTGTCAAAACAGTGCAGCACGTTTTTCGTTTATAGATTCATTTTCTTTTTCATTATTTTGTTTTGCCGTGGCAGCTATAAATGCTGCTGCAACAACCCGCAAGTCATTTCGGCAGTCAGAATTGGCACCCTGTCCATTCATCAGTCAGTCAATCAGTCATAATTTTTTTTCTACCTAAGTGCGGATTTAAAACGTGAGAGGTGTAGATTTGTATTTTGTCAATGGTTTATTATTTTTTTGAATAAAGGAAATGAAACACACACAACAACATTAGCAGCTAACACTGATATCGACAAGGTATAATTTTTTTTCGGTACAATTTGCTTGTAACCATCACTTCAGTTATGAATTATTAAATTGAAACTACAAATTGATTTATGTGTTGAGATAATTTGCATGAGAAAATTTGTATGAAAGAAAGAAAAAATATACAACTTTTGTCATAATTTCAGCAATTTACTGCAATTTTCCATAATGTGCAACTTTGTAACGAAAGGAGGAGTTTTTTTTTGCCACCAATAGGAGGTGGGAAAATATGCATATTTACATACAAATACATGTTGTAAGTGTATTTAAGAATGAAGAAAATTATAGGAAGTGGCAACCTGCACCTGCATGTTTTTTGAAACATTTAATTACCCAGGTAAAAAAATATGTATGGAGCATATGCGATATCCCATATATGTTTCGGATCCGAAAAATGAGGGTATATGGCCATATATGATAATATATATTCATACATTTTCATACATGAATGTGTATTCCCTATATAGTATGCAAAGTTCATATTGATTCAACAAGCGCACTGCTGTGCAATAAATTAAATTATTAAAATTATTTTTTTGTAAAATTTTGTACAGATAGGTTGTGTTTAATGAAACATTTGTTCGAACAAAATAATACAAAACGAACTAAAAGACATTTCATTCGACATTTTAATAGAAAATGTGAATCGATTATTAAAAAAAAACACAAAACACACATTCGTACACAACATATATATAATCAGATTAAAAACTTATGCAATTATAAAAGAAAAATTAATCCGTTTTTATACTAACACTAGTTTTTGATATTATTTTTTTGCAGTTATATGAATTTTGTTTCTTAAATATATCTTAGAATTGTGTTACTTTTTATAAAAGTAATGACTGAATTATCTTTTTGATTATTTGATTTATTAAATAGGCCCACAATATATAAAATCCTACAAGTACGATTTTTTGGTTGCACGAGTTTTTATTTTTTAAACCTTGAGGCTCTACGCATATTAACTTTGCATCCGCCTATGTATTTTTTAATAGACTTCCAATTCACCAGTGATTAAAAAGAGGGAAAAAGATCGAATTAATAAAATTTAATCTGTTTTCATTTCTATATATGAATCACATATGAAGAGCTTTATAATTAAAATTTCCATATATGAGTTCCATATATGAGTCCATATATCAATTCATATATAATGGTTTTGCCATCTATAATCCCATACATTTCCATACATGAATTCATACATATTCATATATATTTATATACATTCATATATTAAAAATATATGGACCATATATAATTTTTTTAGCTGGGTATGTTTTATTTCTGAGTAAAAATTAAGTTTTGAAAAAGAGATTGTCACATTTGATTGTTTAATTATTCTTTAAATCGATTAAACTTGCATTCCAGAAGCCGGCGGAAAATTATGGCAAACGATATCGACCGAATTTTTCACACCAACACAGTTGAGGTTGCATAAAAATTTGTTCCATACCGAATGCTGCAATTTGCTTTTGTATTTCGTCATCTCGTTACTTTAATGGAGTAAAAATTAAATATTTTTTGGGTAAAGCTGTGATTACTATTATATTATTTTCTGATATAATTCATGGTTTTGATTAACAGAATGTCACAGCAGTTCCTCCTGTTGGTCAGTTTACCATGCTACAATTGTATTTGTTCGCAACATATTTTGAAACTGGAGGGAACCGGGCATAGACGATGCAAATCATTTGCTGGTTAAATACATTAGTTTCTTTTAAATTGAAGTACGGTAGTAAATTGTAGTTTTAAATCACAGTAAATTAAAATTAAAACACTTAGCACACGCAAAGAAAAAATATGGCAAACAGCAACATACTATGATTCAATTATATGGTTGCAGTCAAATCATATTATTGTTAATAGAAAAGCAAACTTTAAATAATATTATTATCTGAGTTAATAATAATATTATCTACAAAAATAATAAACTTTGTCACAAGTAATCTTAGTATTGTAAATATGACAACACTATTGTTAGATGTGACTAAAATATAATTAAGACTCACCATACCATGTTCTAATATTATATTAATATTGTTAAATACGACCACAGTATTATTTAATATAATAATACTATTTAGTTTTTTAATCATATATTTATTGTACAAACAGCTGTGCATTAAATTCGAAATAAAAATAAATTAATATTGCTGAAATAAAATGTATGTATACCTATCTAGGCGTACGGCAGTTCTGGCCAATGCACGCAGTGTGTATATTTACACGAAGCCATTCGAGCTGTTTTACCCCCCGAATAACTTTGTTCCCCGCAATCGTAAAGTTATGATATTCAAACCATAATTAGAATAAATTCATATAACCTAATATGCGAAGTTTGAAAGTTTTACAATGAAAGGTTCCGAGATATAAGGGTGCAAAAAGTGCATATTTTGAGACATACTCACTGACCACTGACCACTGACACACTCATCAAATTGATGAAGCACTTCCGCTATCGCTAGAGAGCTAAAATTTGGTACACCAGTAGATCTAGGTGAGCAATGAACCAGAAAAATCTGAAAACCCAAAAATTTTAACCAGGAGGGCGGGGCTACGCCCATAAAAATTAAAGTTTGTGCTATTGAGCTGAAATTGGATAGAGAGCTAGGTCTAGGTGAGAAGTAAAATACAAAATCTTAAAACTCGAAAATTTTGACTAGGAGGGCGGGGCTACGCCCATAAAAGTAAGAATTAAAAGAGCTAATATAAGGCGCTTAATGGAAGCTTCTTTTATTTAAATTCGGCATATATACTACGATGATGCAAGGCTACAAATTTTTTATTAAAAAAGTGGGCGTAGACACGCCCATACAATTTAAACCTCATTTTAGTGCCCTGCGGCTCAGCATATTTAGATATACTATTTATCTAGCTATTATTATCCGTTTATAACGAAACTAGACACGAATAATTAGCACTGACCAAAAAAATTTGACTTTGGAAAAGTGGGCGGGATTACGCCCATAAAAATTAAAAGTTAAAAGTTGCGCTAAGGAGCTGAAATTTGATATACAAGTAGAATTAGGTGAGAAATCAACTAGAAAAATCTAAAAACCCGGAATTTTTAGTCAGAGGGGTGGGGCTGCGCCCATAAAAACTAAATATTAAAAGTTGCGCTTTGAGCTGAAATTTGATATACAAGTAGGTCTAAGTGAGGAACTAACTAGAAAAATCTGAAAACCCAAAAATTTTTACCAGAATGGGCGGGGCCACGCTAGTATTATTTGAATTAAAAACTTAATACACAGCTTTTAATTCAAGCCAATTTAGTGAAATCTTGATACGCGTTGCACGTACACAATACTGTAAACTATCACCCTAATAATTTGGCGTGATCACTCCCATAAAATGTTAGCCTTGTGTTTAATCTACATAGAAGAAAATTAGCATGAATTATAAGCGCTGCTCACAACAAAATTTTGAGTTAGGAATAGTGGGAGAGATAATGCGGATAAAATCTAAAGATATAATTCGCGCTAGAGAGCTGACATTTTATACACCATTTTATAAACCAAAAAGTTTTACCCGGTATGCGAAGCCACGACGTTAAATCTCCAATTCGAACTAGAGATAAGAGATCACTAAGAAAAATCTGAAAGCCCAAAAGTTGCTATCTGAGGGCGGAAACAAGCACTTCAAATTCAAAATTAACATACATTTTATTAAAACTTTTCATACACATTGCACTTCTCCAAAATAAAAGTTCCCTATTTTGAAAAGTATCCGTGACTTCACCCATAAATCTTAGCCTTTTCGTTCAGGTACTTCTGCTTAGCAGTTTTTAATTTATTACTCATATATTTCTCATTAACTTTTTAATACGAAACTTTGAATGAACCGTAAGCACTAGCAGATATAAAAGTCGGCGGGGCCATGCCCATAAAAATTTTACGTAATATTATACCATAGAGAGCTGAAATTTTGTACACAAATAGTAATTGATTTACTAAATCGGAAATTCCAAAAATTAAAAGCACCATCTACCCTATTGAAACTTTGCATACACATTGGGCATATCATTTTGATTTATGTACTTCGGCTAAGCAGACTTTAATATGTAAATATATTGAGAAAATAGGTGGGATGATGCCCAGTAAAATTTACGCTGTATTTTACATGTTTCTTCCAGTCGGCTCTTACCAAATTGCATACACACTGGCGACCCGTTGTAATGGCACAATAGTGCATTTTTAAGGTCAACAATTCAACACCCATAACACTCTTACCCATTATTTTATGTACCTCTGTCATTTTCAACTCCCCCCAGGGGAGTCTGTAATGGACTACGGGTGTGGCAACCCCGGGGCCCCAGCTGGGGTGATGTGGCTTTTTCTATTGACGTACCTTTGGTACATTACCCATAGAACTTATGTGTTACTACCCAATCTCTGAACATAAACAGAGTAACGGATGTGCACATATTTATAACAAAAGGAAGACAGGTCCTGTTGATGTCAGTTAGGTGCAGCGTCACCTAGAACTGCCCCTGAGTTCAAAAGACGATAGAGGTGAAGCCCTTGTGGTGGAACTTCGAGGTCTAACCAGAGGCTACTTCTGGTGCCACGGGTGCCGGTTGCCCGACAGCCGAGCTGCTTTGAAGTTTTGAGTGCATGTAGCGGTCGTCAGTTTCCTTTGCTGAAATGCCGAGTTCGTCCTACCCCAATGGGGTATACCCCAAGGGGTTAAAGGGATGATTTTGGTATGTGTGGAGTAGGCACTGGTTATTTGGCGACACAGGCATGCGTTCATTATGGATGAGTGGTTGAGCTGTGCCGGCAATGGTTGAGGAATTCTCTTGGGGACCTCGCTATGGGTGTATACACAACACCTTAGCGTGGAAGCCGGAGAATTATCGTGGTGGCTGTGGTTGCTACCAAAATCGCTGGGAGAATAGTCTTGGCTCCCCAGTGTTAAATCAATGCTAGTGGTTGGTGTGACGCGGTCAGCCAGACACTGTTGCCATTCAACAGAGCTGCTATGGGCACGGACATAGCAGCAGAGTTTAGATAGCTCAAATTAGCTCAGCAAGGTAATTGAATATAGTACAGGGATAACTATATTCAAAGATTGCAACCTATGTGCCTTATGGAGTGGGCCATAGGTTCATTCTAATAGGGTGCATGGGGGCGTTGGTCTGGCGTCTAACCCACACCCGGTGCTTTGGCACCCGTGAGATAAGGCCGTAATGGCAGGTGCTCACGGAAAGCTATCGCACATCTGTCATTTTCAACTCCCCCAGGGGAGTCTATTTTTGACTACGGGTGTGGCAACCCCGTGGCCCCAGCTGGGGTGATGTGGCTTTTTCCATTGACGTACCTTTGGTACATTACCCATAGAACGTATGTGTTACTACCCGATCTCTGGAAAGAGAGCAAAGGTTGTGCACATATTTATAAAATTAAATCAAATATTGTACGCCCGTTGTTGTCAGTTAGGTGCAGTGTCACCTAGAACTGCCCCTGAGTTCAAAAGACGATAGAGGTGAAGCCCTTGTGGTGGAACTTTGAGGTCTCACCAGAAATCTAGAAATTATATGACACCCTTACGATTACAAATTTATATCATACATAATATATGTCTGTGTTATGTATTGTGGCAAAGAAGAACTTGGTCAAAATATATATCTCACAACTTTTAATGGCCGAAATTTTGGATAAGAACTTGGCCGTTTTTCACATTTATGTTTTTGTGAGGATGTATACTTACACGAAATACAGACATGTCTGTATAAAGAGATACACAAATGCTTATATATTTTTATTGGTCTAACCTTTTGTTTATATTTTATTTATTTTTTAATTTATTTAACACCACGTGCGCACTATCGATAGCATGCAAACGAATTACTGAACTGACAGATGTTTCTGAAAAAGATTTTGTTTTACAATTCAATATAGTATGGTATTGGATAATATTATATTGTCATTTACATCACATTATTTTTAAATAATAATAAAAATTATGTAGTTGTCAAAAATTTTTAACAAAACTATATTGTTAAACTCTAACCATATCCCACTTTTTTATGGATGTGATAATGTAATTATTAAATTCAAACATTACTCTGTTTATCGTAACGAAATAAATGTTTAAAATAACAATAATTAGTTTTCAATGACCACACATTTGTTTCAGAGAACATAATATTGTTTTCTCAACCATTCTACAACTATATATTTTCTTTGCTTGCAGGAACAATCAGTAAAGTTAAATGCAATCTTCCTTGTATTCCATTAAAAGAGTTGCTGTTATTATACAACTTTTCAAAGAGGTTAGAATCTCAAGTGCCTCCCATAAACAAAATCATCAAAATTTTTTCATATTGAAGAAGTTTTGTTTTTTAAAACTTTTCAAGATTTCGTATGAAGACACACCCGTCATTATTTTTTTTAAGAAAAACTTATTTTTTCAGGCAATAAGTATTTAGGACAATAAAACCGATATTTATAGCTATGCTATTTATGTCACGACACGACGTGAAACAAATTGTTTGATATTGTTTTGTTTTTGAAGTGAGTGAAACAAAACAAAAACAATGAGAAGAATTGTTCAATTTATTTTTGTATTATGCTTGCACATAAGCACAAACCAGAGAACACAGCCGATTGGCTGTAAACCAGCTAACAGGTACCGTCGGTCACAAACAATACAATAATCGCATGCCGCTAGAAAAGAAAATAATAGGAAATAAATAGAGACATTTTGAAATATTTGCAGCGAATTTAACATCATCATATAATGGGTGTTTTTCATTGAGGTATAGAACTTTAAGTTGGCATCACTTTTTTAACTGGCGGCCATTTTGTCAGCTGTCAAGTGATTAATATTTAGTTTGGTTTGCCATTTCATCATGAATAGGTTGACAAAAGAACAACGCTTGCAAATCGTGCAAATTTATTTCGAAAATAATGGTTCAGTTCGCGAAGTTTACCGCAAGCTCCGTCCATTTTATGGTCGACATAATCGTCCATCAGAGCAATTAATTCGGTTAACCATGGATCGTTTTCGCACTACGTTTACTCTATGTGATAATACGCATCCGCAGAGACGTCGAACAGTGCGCACCGAAGAAACAATTGCCGCTGTAGAGCAAAGTGTTGAAGAGGACCCGAATGAATCGATTCGCCACCGTGCACAGCAATTGGAGCTTTGTCCATCAACTTTATGGAAGATTTTGTGCAAAGATCTTGGCTTGCGACCTTACAAGATCCAGCTTGTGCAAGAATTAAAGCCGCGAGACCATGCAATGCGTCGTGATTTTGGTGTATGGGCCGAAAATGAGATTGATCTCGATTCTGATTTTCATCGCAAAATTTTGTTCAGTGATGAGGCTCATTTTTGGTTGAATGGCTACGTCAACAAGCAAAATTGCCGCATTTGGAGTGAAGAGAATCCACATGAGACCCTTGAGACGCCATTACATCCACAAAAACTGACTGTTTGGTGTGCTCTATGGGCTGGTGGAGTCATTGGGCCATACTTCTTCCGAAATAATGCTGGAGAGTCAGTTACCGTTAATGGAGATCGGTATAGAGCCATGATAACCGACTATTTTGTTCCCGAATTGGATGGCATGAATGTGGATGAGTTGTGGTTCCAACAACACGGCGCTACATGCCACACAGCGCACGTCACAATCGATTTATTGAAGGAAACATTCGATGAGCGCATAATTTCGCGGAATGGACCTGTCAATTGGCCACCAAGATCGTGTGATTTGACACCATTGGATTATTTTCTTTGGGGATATGTGAAGTCGCTCGTCTACGCCAACAAACCAGAAACGTTAGGGGACTTGGAAGCCAACATTCGTGGCGTTATTGCCAACATACGGCCCCATATGCTCGAAAAAGTGGTTGAAAATTGGACCTGTAGAATTGGCTTTATTCGAGCCAGCCGCGGCGGCCACATGCCCGAAATCATATTTAAACATTAATGGCATAAAATTATCCTTCCAATAAAGCCAAATTGATGGACATTAAAACGATTTTCTTGTGTTTTATTTCAATTCGAAGTTCTATACCTCTAAAAAATACCCGTTAATATAATTTTATTGCATTTTTATTTAACTTTTTAAGTTTGTTTTATATAGCTAAGCAGCATAGCTATAATCGGGTATTCTAAGACACCTCTCTTCTTCTTTTTTTTCAATAAAGCTCAAATTACTAAAGGGTGTCCCAACAAGAGTGCAAGATTTAAATTTGGCGCCATTCGAAGTGTCATTGTTTGACATTTGAACAATTGTTATTGTTTGCTAGTAGAAGGTACGAGGTTAGTAAAAATGGAGCGCTACATGAATGAACAACGCATTCTCATTGTGAAATTGTTGTACCAAAATGGTGAAAGTTTTGCGGCTACAGTTCGCAAATTTGCGATCAATTTGGGGTCACAATAATGCTCCAAAAGAGTCAACTGTAAAGAGATTAATGGATAAATTTGCCAAAACTGGGTCTGTTAGTGATGTAAAAATAACAACGCGCCTTTGACCAGGTCGATCGACCGAAAATGTCGCAGCTGTACGTGATGATATCGCTCAAACGCAGGTCAAGCGCAAACAGTCAATGATGTTCGGTATCGTGAAATGATAACCAGTTTTTTCGTGTCTAGAATTGAAGAAATAAATGTGGAGGGCGTGTGGTTTCAACAAGACGGCGCCACATGTCATACAGCCAGAGAAACAATTTAATTGCTACATCAGTCATTTCCCGGTCGTGTTATTTCGCGTTTTGGAGACCAGAATTGGCCGCCTAGATCGTTCCATTTAACACCATTAGACTTTTTTCTTTGGGGGTTTTTGAAGTCGATGGTTTACGCGAATAAGCCGACGACGACTCAAGCCTTAAAAGAGGAAATTGGACGCTGCATTAATGAAATACCGCGGCATTTATGCAAAACGGCCATTGAAAATTTCATTAAAAGATCGCGTGTGTGCCAGCAAAGCCGCGGCGGCCATCTGCCCGATATTTTGTTCCACACATAACCTCATTTTGTCTACTTTACGATATAATAAAGTTTCACGATTTTTTTTAATATCTGTGTTTTATTTAAAATTTAAATCTTGCGTTCTTGTTGGGACACCCTTTACATTCCTTGTACATAATTCATCAAAAAGAATTGCTGTTACTAAGCAAGATTTCAAAGAAGTTCCTTCAGATTCTCTATCGCCTCCAACAAGCACAAAAAGCACAAGGAATTCTTAAATATTTTCATGTTTCAAACTAGATAACACCCTTCACTTAAAATATTCACACACGGCACATTTTCAAAATAGCTTTTTTTAAGAAAATTTAATTTTTTCCAAGCAGTAAGTATTTAATAGAATGAAATAGTCTTTGAACAGTTTACTACTCCAGAGTTAATGTGTGCGTTCTAGGTAAGATTTTACAAAATATACTCGTATAATAATATAATATAATATAAAATATAATATAATATAATATAATATAATATAATATAATATAATATAATATAATATAATATAATATAATATAATATAATATAATATAATATAATATAATATAATATAATATAATATAATATAATATAATATAATATAATATAATATAATATAATATAATATAATATAATATAATATAATATAATATAATATAATATAATATAATATAATATAATATAATATAATATAATATAATATAATATAATATAATATAATATAATATAATATAATATAATATAATATAATATAATATAATATAATATAATATAATATAATATAATATAATATAATATAATATAATATAATATAATATATAATATAATATAATATAATATAATATAATATAATATAATATAATATAATATAATATAATATAATATAATATAATATAATATAATATAATATAATATAATATAATATAATATAATATAATATAATATAATATAATATAATATAATATAATATAATATAATATAATATAATATAATATAATATAATATAATATAATATAATATAATATAATATAATATAATATAATATAATATAATATAATATAATATAATATAATATAATATAATATAATATAATATAATATAATATAATATAATATAATATAATATAATATAATATAATATAATATAATATAATATAATATAATATAATATAATATAATATAATATAATATAATATAATATAATATAATATAATATAATATAATATAATATAATATAATATAATATAATATAATATAATATAATATAATATAATATAATATAATATAATATAATATAATATAATATAATATAATATAATATATAATATAATATAATATAATATAATATAATATATTATAATATAATATAATATAATATATAATATAATATAATATAATATAATATAATATAATATAATATAATATAATATAATATAATATAATATAATATAATATAATATAATATAAATATAATATAATATAATATAATATAATATAATATAATATAATATAATATAATATAATATAATATAATATAATATAATATAATATAATATAATATAATATAATATAATATAATATAATATAATATAATATAATATAATATAATATAATATAATATAATATAATATAATATAATATAATATAATATAATATAATATAATATAATATAATATAATATAATATAATATAATATAATATAATATAATATAATATAATATAATATAATATAATATAATATAATATAATATAATATAATATAATATAATATAATATAATATAATATAATATAATATAATATAATATAATATAATATAATATAATATAATATAATATAAATAATATAATATAATATAATATAATATAATATAATATAATATAATATAATATAATATAATATAATATAATATAATATAATATAATATAATATAATATAATATAATATAATATAATATAATATAATATAATATAATATAATATAATATAATATAATATAATATAATATAATATAATATAATATAATATAATATAATATAATATAATATAATATAATATAATATAATATAATATAATATAATATAATATAATATAATATAATATAATATAATATAATATAATATAATATAATATAATATAATATAATATAATATAATATAATATAATATAATATAATATAATATAATATAATATAATATAATATAATATAATATAATATAATATAATATAATATAATATAATATAATATAATATAATATAATATAATATAATATATATAATATAATATAATATAATATAATAATATAATATAATATAATATAATATAATATAATATAATATAATATAATATAATATAATATAATATAATATAATATAATATAATATAATATAATATAATATAATATAATATAATATAATATAATATAATATAATATAATATAATATAATATAATATAATATAATATAATATAATATAATATAATATAATATAATATAATATAATAATATAATATAATATAATATAATATAATATAATATAATATAATATAATATAATATAATATAATATAATATAATATAATATAATATAATATAATATAATATAATATAATATAATATAATATAATATAATATAATATAATATAATATAATATAATATAATATAATATAATATAATATAATATAATATAATATAATATAATATAATATAATATAATATAATATAATATAATATAATATAATATAATATAATATAATATATATAATATAATATAATATAATATAATATAATATAATATAATATAATATAATATAATATAATATAATATAATATAATATAATATAATATAATATAATATAATATAATATAATATAATATAATATAATATAATATAATATAATATAATATAATATAATATAATATAATATAATATAATATAATATAATATAATATAATATAATATAATATAATATAATATAATATAATATAATATAATATAATATAATATAATATAATATAATATAATAAAATATAATATTATAATATAATATAATATAATATAATATAATATAATATAATATAATATAATATAATATAATATAATTTTTTTTTTTTTTTTTTTTTTTTTTTTTTTTTTTTTTTTGGGTCCAAGATGGGAAAATGGTTTATGCATGATGCGCGGATCGTCATCCACACCTTATGCCGGGCTCCGTATAAAGTGACGTATACCGGCTAAAAACCCACCTTGTGGCTTCTGGGATGTGTTGCCCACCTGGGAACTGCTGTGGCATTACTTCCAGGTGGATCCCTCTAGGATCTTAAGATCAGCCTCTTCTATTCACCCGCGTCCAGGCCCCCACTGTTGTTATAGCTGTCATTGTGTTGACTGCCATTATACTCGGGCGAGCTTTGCACTCTATCGAGATCTTTTTTCTTTGAACGAAGCACTTGTTCACTGTATTTGGATATCGCTTCCCAGGCTTCTACGTGGTCTATCATTTTGTCGACAAGATTATCTACCGTGACTATACCAATCTGCGCTTCTAGTCGTTCGCGGCTTATGGACCAGCGTTGACAAAAAAAGAACGTATGCTCTGCGTCGTCAACTACTTCTGTTTCTTCATACATACAGAATGGCGTACTACATTTCCTCATTTTGTACAGATAATTCCTGAAATATCCGTGTCCAGACAGCAATTGTGTCAGGTAATAATTCACCTCTCCATGTTTTCTAGATATCCACTTTTGTATATCGGGGATGAGTTTGGCCGTCCACCTACCATTTCTGTCTTCATTCCATCGAGACTGCCAGTCCTCTATGGTTTCGCGTCTGACGTCTGGTAGGGATAATGTGTCTGCAAGTGTTCTCCTTGCAGTGAAAATCTTGAAGCGTTCTGCTGCGTGAAGGTCGATTGGTATCATTCCGGCTATTATAAAGACAGCAGCTGCCGACACCGTTCGATATGCCGACGTTACTCGTAGCGCTGCTGTCCTCTGCACCGCGAGCAATGCTTTTGCCCTCTTTTTTGTTTTTAGCGTTTCTGCCCAAATTTCACATCCATATAGTAGGATGCTGTTGCAAGCCTCCATCAGCAGCTTCCTCTTGCATGGAAGGGGCCCTCCAACGTTCGCCATTAGCCTGCTCAGTTGGGCTGTTATCTTGGCAGCTTTTATGGTAGCGTATTGTATCTGTTGCGAGTACGTCAACTTTGAATCCAGCCTTATTCCCAGGTAGTTTACGCATCTTTTTGTCATCATTTCAACGTCGTCAAAGCGCATTGTTATCTCCGTGGGGATCTGTCGCCTTGTGAGAAGTAGAAGCTCTATTTTTTGCGTAGCTAGCTCTAGTCCGTGTGTGCTTAGCCAAGCCTTCGTTCGAATCATCACTTGTCGCAGTCTTCTCTGAGCATCTTCCGTGTTCCTCGCTGTGATGACTGCAGCAATGTCATCTGCGTAACCGATTAGGAAGGTGTCTTCTGGCATTTCTATTCTTAGAATCTCATCATAGCTTGCATTCCACAGGTCAGGTCCTAAAATGGATCCCTGTGCCGCTCCCGAAGTGACAGACATCCTCTTCGTACCTTGACTCGTATCATATATAAGAACTCTGTGTTTTAAATAGTCTCTGATCATCCTCATTAGATATTCTGGTACTGAGAAATTTTCCTTTAGAGCTTTCAGTACGTCTACCCATCTCAGGCTGTTAAAAGCGTTCTTTACGTCGAGTGTTGCAAGGAGAACTATGGGTCTGGTAAAGTGGTTCCTCCGTTGAGCAACTTTGACAACGTCTGATATTTCCTTTATAGCGTCTATGGTGGACCTTCCTGGTCGAAAGCCATGTTGCCTTTCTGATAGGCCCCCACTGCTGCGGATAGCTTCCTCCAGCCGAGGTTTAATGAGCCTCTCCAATAGTTTACCTGCTGTGTCCAGCATACAGAGTGGCCTGTAAGAAGATGGCATTTGGGGGTCGCCTTTGCCTTTGCTTATGAGCACTAGCTTCTGTTGTTTCCAGGTCTCCGGAAATACGCCTTCTCTCAAGCAACTATTGTACATTCGCAAGAGTAGTTCTGGTCGCGTAATTGCTATCTCCTTTAAAACTTCAGCCGGTATACCATCTGGGCCAGGCGATTTTTTAGTTTTTAAGCTTTGCGCAGCAGCTTTGAGTTCCTCTGTTGTAAACGGAGTGTATGTTACGGCTCTTTGGGTTTCATTGCTCTCTTCAATTAACTCGTGCGTAGGAAAAAGTGTTTTTACTATATTATCCATAAGTTTTTCATCCATTTCCTGGACAGGATTTTTCATCCCCAGCTTTTTCATAACTAGTTTGTAGCCAAGTCCCCATGGATTTCTGTTCACGTCTTCTCTCAGTTCTTCAAATTGTTTCCGTTTGCTGATCTGTATTGCTCTGCCCAATTGTTTTTTCGCTTCCTTGTAGTCAGCGTGTTCCACCTCTGCTATACCTCTCCGTCTAGCTCTAGTATATTTGCGTCGCTGTCGTATGCAGTCGCGTCTTAGCTCTTCTATGGTGTTGTTCCACCAATAAACTGCAGCTTTATGCTCGTTTCGTTTCTTCATTTTCGGCATCGCTTTATTGCAGCTCGTCTGGATGATGTGCATTACTTTGTTAACAGTATCTGTGGTGTCTTCCTGTGCTTCGAGTCTATCTGCTTGTGTGTTGACCTCTGAAAGGAGTATAGATTTGTCTAGTTTGTTTACGTTCCATCTGCGGGTGCTAACGTTTGTGCTTCTTGGGTGCCTAGAGGTGTTTGCTTCCAGCGTATAAGATATATATTGGTGATCACTGGCCGTATATATTTCGAGAACCTTCCAGTTCAAGACTCGTCTAGCTATTCGGTCCGATACCATTGTTACATCTGGGATTGTACCTTCGCACTGTGGTCGTCTGAAGGTTGGGACACTGCCAATATTGGCAATTGTGAGTCCAGTTCTTGCTGCCAGCTGGAGTACTCTTCTACCTCTTGCATTCGTGGTTTGCATTCCCCATTCCACTGCTCTGGAGTTTAAATCACCAGCCACTAGAAAGTCTCCATTTCGGTCTCGTATAGCGTCCTCTATTGCATCCAGCTTTTCTTGAAAGATATCAATGTTGTCACTCGGAGTTAAGTAGCAACTTACTAATGTTATTCCTTCTATCTGTACCCACACAAAACCATTTCCTTTACCGGTATCTTGCGCTTTTAATCTCTTACCATGGGGTATATAATATAATATAATATAATATAATATAATATAATATAATATAATATAATATAATATAATATAATATAATATAATATAATATAATATAATATAATATAATATAATATAATATAATATAATATAATATAATATAATATAATATAATATAATATAATATAATATAATATAATATAATATAATATAATATAATATAATATAATATAATATAATATAATATAATATAATATAATATAATATAATATAATATAATATAATATAATATAATATAATATAATATAATATAATATAATATAATATAATATAATATAATATAATATAATATAATATAATATAATATAATATAATATAATATAATATAATATAATATAATATAATATAATATAATATAATATAATATAATATAATATAATATAATATAATATAATATAATATAATATAATATAATATAATATAATATAATATAATATAATATAATATAATATAATATAATATAATATAATATAATATAATATAATATAATATAATATAATATAATATAATATAATATAATATAATATAATATAATATAATATAATATAATATAATATAATATAATATAATATAATATAATATAATATAATATAATATAATATAATATAATATAATATAATATAATATAATATAATATAATATAATATAATATAATATAATATAATATAATATAATATAATATAATATAATATAATATAATATAATATAATATAATATAATATAATATAATATAATATAATATAATATAATATAATATAATATAATATAATATAATATAATATAATATAATATAATATAATATAATATAATATAATATAATATAATATAATATAATATAATATAATATAATATAATATAATATAATATAATATAATATAATATAATATAATATAATATAATATAATATAATATAATATAATATAATATAATATAATATAATATAATATAATATAATATAATATAATATAATATAATATAATATAATATAATATAATATAATATAATATAATATAATATAATATAATATAATATAATATAATATAATATAATATAATATAATATAATATAATATAATATAATATAATATAATATAATATAATATAATATAATATAATATAATATAATATAATATAATATAATATAATATAATATAATATAATATAATATAATATAATATAATATAATATAATATAATATAATATAATATAATATAATATAATATAATATAATATAATATAATATAATATAATATAATATAATATAATATAATATAATATAATATAATATAATATAATATAATATAATATAATATAATATAATATAATATAATATAATATAATATAATATAATATAATATAATATAATATAATATAATATAATATAATATAATATAATATAATATAATATAATATAATATAATATAATATAATATAATATAATATAATATAATATAATATAATATAATATAATATAATATAATATAATATAATATAATATAATATAATATAATATAATATAATATAATATAATATAATATAATATAATATAATATAATATAATATAATATAATATAATATAATATAATATAATATAATATAATATAATATAATATAATATAATATAATATAATATAATATAATAACAGTTCACTACACCAAAATTATTGCGTTCTGGGGAAGATTTTAAGAAGATATTCTAAAGTTAAAAATTATGTATCTGGTGGCCATTTTAAACAGTTAGCATGTTCTTTCACTGTCTATCCATCAAAAAATGTTTTTAAGATTAAGATCCTTGGGATAAATTTAATATATATTTTAAAAATTTTATATATTCGAATTACAATTAAAAAATGTGAGTATCATGGTCACACCCGTCAAAAGAGGCAGATTTGGTAATAATAATTTTGGTAGAGGTGGGAGAAATATGTTAATGATATTTGGAGGAAGTGGCCCTGCCCTCTTTTCCAAGTGTGTGTAAGGTAGAGATGAGCGCGTGTCGAATTTTTCCAACACGATACGCCACGAACACAAATAACAAGACGCTCAACACGTATGAAACACGCATGGGAAAAATTTGGATAACACAATACTACACAACACGCTCGATTTATTACTGGTATGGTATTGAAAATCAGAAAATGTAATTGATTTTTTTCAAGAGTCGCTTTTAAAAATATGGCACCAAGTTGGCACTACCAGGTTCTACTATCTGCTACCACAGCTGATACTATCAGTTTACGTACAGAATTTTAAGCTTCAGAGACTTATTCAGTTTTCTTCTACTGGAAATTCATTCATACATATTTTACATCTAAGATCCTTTCGGGTTTTTCGTGTCAATTTTGCTCAACACGAAACGACCCGACCACGCACTAAATCAGATTTTTTGCCACGAACACTTCATGTTGAGTCGTGCGTGTTCTTGTCATGAAAAAAAACACGACACGCGCCCATCTCTAGTTTAAAGCCTTGTAGGATTTGTTTGATATATCATTGGTATTCATAACATGCCGACCATACGAGCAATAAACTTGGCAATTATTGCTCTGGCAACTGTCAAATTCGATTGCCGGTACAAGATATTAGCGTGTGGACCATCTGAATATGTGTTCAAATATATATTCAGCAACAACTGTTAAAATACATTGCTGAGCAATAATCTCTTAACACATGCTATCAAATATAAATTATATTGAATTTTTTTCAACGCAAAAGTAGAAAACAAAAGTTTTAACTACATAAAACCAATAAAACTGCAATTTAAAATAAGAAAAGGATCTAATTAATTGATACTTTAAGTATTTATATGAATAAAAAGGAAATATATTTGAATATACACTGAATACGTGTAGATACATTGTTGAACACAAGAAATTTGACGTCATCATTCTCCTGGCCTTATTGCTTGTGTTAAGACACATCAAATTGCTCGTGTAGTGGTAGTGTTAACGTTTCATAACATACGTAGGTGTACAGTAGGTAGTTGTTATCAGTGTGCTACTTATCAATTTTCTATTTTAATACTATACTAAATTAATTTATAAATACTACACAATTTTTTAATTTTATTTCCAATATTTAACAAATAAATTAAATGAATAACTTGAATGAAATTTTAAGTGATTACCTGCCACAATTGCAGTGGCAAGCACTCCTATTTGTGGTTTATTTTATTCACATAAATAAAACACATTCAAATATCTCTCATGTTAATAAAAATTTAATTATAAATAAGAAGGCTTGTAAAGATTTTTAGCAAATAATATAACAATGCCGCCAAAAAAAAAAATAAACGTAAAACCACAGTTCGACTCAACTCTACAACAGCAAATAAAATGTCAATCATTAAAACAATTGTTGTTGCGGCAATATTTTTTTTTGTTATTAAAGTTAACAAATTATTAATTTAATGAAATTGAGATTATCAAAACTATTAAGAATCAAAAAGATAAAATGGACACGATGAGTCAAAACTATTTGGAAGTAAGTGCTTTTGTGTTAATACAGGGTCTTGCAAGGGTTAAGATCTAGCATATTACAGTAATGGTTTGCAGAGGTTACCAACAGCGTTGCCAAGTTGGTTAAAATTAAACGAAAGCTTTTAAAAACTTTTCTCAATGTGAAGATGTGAAGATATTAATATTTTCGGAAATAAAGCATTATAAATGTTTATTGTTGCTCTTAAAATTGTCTAACTTCCCAGTAAAAAAAGAGCTTACAAGGAAGTCAATAAGATCATAAACTTGTCACTTTCAAAACTTCGGAGGGATTATGCAGAATCACATGAAATATAATATTAAGTTTTAATGGGCGTAGACTCACCTGCTATTTTAAGCAGTGTCATTACAAGACCCCAAGATTTGTACCGAGCTTCGTAGCAATCGCATAAGTGAAAATATTCGAAAGCAAAGGAAATAATTTAGTGGACTGATCCCACCATTTTTGCCCACAATGGGTGGAATCACAGAAACAATTCACTAAGATCGTTTCTATTTGAAGGCTCCAAAAGAAAAGAATTAAAAAGTGAAGCCGTGAAACTTATATACATCGTTAATTTACTCTAACAACGTTATAGGTAAAAAAAATGGAATTTTTGAGTTAATGATGTAGAATTAATCCTCATATCGTGCTTCAAATTGTGTAAAATTTCATATAAATATCCTATTTACTCAGCTCTTAAAAGAGAAATAAAACTTTATTTTCCATTAACTTGTTTGTAAATTGAAAACTTTAAACACGTTTTCTGGCAAGCTGTTTGTTTTTGAGTTATGATGTTGTTCGAGTAAATGTGCGATATGTTTTATTAAGTTGCCGCTTTTCCCTAAAGTAATATTTCTAAAATTAATGTTAAGATCTGCACGTCAAGGTCGCCTTATCTTGGGACTTGTAGTGGTATGGTAGTCTAGCAGTAATAGTTTCTGATTTGGAAATAAATGTATGGAGGATTTGTTTCGTCTGCTATCTCTTTATTTCTTACTTCATTATGAACGGCATATTTAAATAACTTTCTTGCAATAGACATATTTCTTAACAAAGTTCTTATAACATCAAAAAAAAAAAAAAAACATTATCCCTTGATATGATGTTAATGTTAATGTTACTCCTTTCAATTCTGGTGTAGACGTTAGTTACCTGCCGTGAGCCAAATCCATTTCTAGTTGCAAATATGTACATAAAAGATTATGCCGTGCTCAACTCACATTTCCCTTAAATATAAATCAAATGCATGGATAATTAAAATTAGAAATGAGTTGTTAACTTTACAATAGGACCACCCATTCTGGATTAATTTCCTAAAAATAAAATGAGAAAATCTCCTACCACTACTTTACAAATATACATACATACGTGACATACATACATGACATACGTTTACACTATGGTTAACTTTAATAATACTGATATGTGTGTTTGTGTGTGTTTTGTAATTAAATTTTTACAATAAATGCTTAAATACCATACCTACAACTTTGTTTACATGGAAAAATATTTATTTTTTTTTCGTAAATTTCATGTGCAAAACGAAAACTATCCGTAACGTGGTTTTTATAAATGAATGATGAATAATAATGCTACTGTAGTTATCATGGCTATTGTGCTTTTTTTCCCTTTTGTATTGCATCAGTTTTAAGGCATGACGTTTCAATAACATTAATGCACACATGTTTGTTGTACCAGACTGAGTTGTTTGTGGGCAAAATGAAAAACGAAATGTACAAAAAAAAAACAAAAAAAAAAAAATTAAAAAGCATAACATATAAAATATTGTTAAGTAAGGTTATGGTTTAGCAATTCCTGTAATGCTTTTTGTTCTTTGCTAAACACTGCTGGCTTACGCTGCAGTCAGTCTATCAGAGAGACATACATACATACATACATCTGAGCATAAATACTTACACACATTTGGTGAAACATAAAAAAGCAATCGTATACTTGCTACTGCATGTATGTATTTTAAATAGGTATAAACATACATATGTACATCATACATAATGAAAAGTTCAAAATCCTATGCTATGCATTCTCTATGTACGATTAAAATTCTGTACGCGAGTGTATGCATGTGTGAGAAATGTGCTTTTGCATAAGAACCCAGCGAACATTTTTTGCCGACATGGCTGATGTTAGCAAGACTTTGAAACTTTGGCAGAGTTGCTTAAAATTCTCTAAGACATTTAGGAGTACGTTCTGCACATTCGTGCAATAAACAACTTTAATTGAAAATAAAACCAGAAATCAATTACAAATGTATTTAAGTTAATTAAACTTTTGTTTGATTGATTCAACTTCATTTTTAATTGATTTTTGGTTTTATTTTCAATTAAAGTTGTTTACTGCAGGCGTAATTTTTTCGGTGTAGTCTGCACATTGTAGGCAGCGTTGTCATATTTTTTCCGACCTATTTCACCAAATTGATTTTAAAAATCGCCAAAAGTCGCCAAAATTAAGTTTTATGTAGTTTTTCTTAGTAAATATTTGATAATAAATTTGTTTTTATCTAACACTTTTTTTAACATAAATTTTTATAAAATGATCGTTTCAAAATATATCAGAAAATCGCCAAAATGCGAAATAAAATTGCCAAAAATTATTACTTGTAAATTTTTCTCATCCAAATTCAAACACATTAAATACTATAATTAATATAAGAAAAATCATCAAAATCAAATTGTTTTAACTGCTTACAGACGAGTTTTGGTAGAATTTATTTTTGAAACTACTCCCTCCTTTAACAAAATAATTTTCCTGACTTAGAAAAAAATTTAATTTTTATTTTTTTAATTTTGTTAAAAAAATAGCCATACTAATCGCCAACAAATTCATTTATCGCCAGTAAAATCGCCAACAAATTTAATTATCGCCAGAAAAATCGCCATGTCGCCGAAACCAAAAATTTGGACGCCAAAAAAGTTGAAAACCCGGCACGTTTGGCGAAAAATCGCCATATCTGTCTGACACCCCTGATTGTAGGAAGGAATTCAAGTTTCCTGCTCTGTCCCTCTGTCTCTCTCTCTCTCTCTCTCTCTCATTCTTTGTACCTATATTCCTTAAAAAAAAGGCGACTTTTTTCTTCTTGCCTGCAGTTTGGCTTAAGACAGCTGTTAAGGTTTCTACTCTTTGTCATGATTCTTATTATGAAAATTTTTTTCTAGAAGAATTATTTTACCATCTACGCACAGAATTTATTTTATAGAAATTAATTTACTTTCATGTTGAACTTAGCATTATTTTCTCTTTCGACAAAAACTGAAGTGTATCAACAAAAAACTTACTAAAAAATGCAAAAGTTTAAAAAGAAATTCTATTAAAAAAAATCATGCTGGCAATTGCAAATTAGTGAACAAAAGAGAATTTCTAAGCATATGGAACAGAGTGTGTTCCTATTTTCCCTTAAACCTTTGCCTTTAACAAATAAGCTGAGACTTCCTCATAGAAAAATTTCATAGTGTGAACCGTTACTTAAGGATTCTAACAGAATAATTTACACAATATCGGTATGTTTTTTTTGTAGTCATATATTTAATAGACTAATAATAAAGTATGCAGAAATTGTCTAACACAGTAAGGGAATAAATATAAAATATGCAGAAATTGTATGAAATTACGAGTACTTTAAGAATTTTGTCCGAAAAGTGTGCACATTATCGGATGGGTATTTATTTTTTTTTTCGGAATAAAACTCTTAATTTGCATTTATTTGAAAAAAAAACATAGACGCTAAAATACTCAAAGATTCTGCCTAATCAAATCATAAATATAGAAACAAATGAAGTTCAAAAAATAATAATAAAACTAACTAAAAATGTGGCAAAAATTAAATAAAAATATACTTAATAGTAACAAAACAAAAAAGTTTGTCTTAAGTATCTAGAACAAAAATAAGCAAATTAACTAACATCTGCATAATTAGTAAAGAACAAATGAAAATGGCAAGACTGTTGTAAATTTAGAGATAGTAAAATTGAGCTTTCATTACAAAAAAAAAAAAAGATTTCCTTCAGAAAATTGTAATACGATGAATCAAAACAATTCACATATTCCATTTGCAATAATCTACATCAACCGACACGACACACAGTGGATCAAACACAAAGAACGCTGATGATGAAGGTGTAGTGGGCTTCGAAAACAGCTGTTTGTTCCGTTCTACTATGCGTTTGTCAGAACATATACAATTAACTTTGGTGTTATTTGTTCATTAATAATTATCACATGTAGTTTGGCTTACAAAGCGACACGAACTTTAGCCTAATCAAATCATAAATATAGGGAATTAATTTATTAATATGTGTTTTAATTTCCATTACCATATATAGTTCTTGAACACAAAATCTTAAAATTATTGCAAATTTTAAATTGTGTGACAAAATTGAACTATACGTGTTGACGAGTTTCTCTATAAAATTTGACATTAAAAATCAGCACAAAATGTAGCTTTAACACACGATGACATCCTAGCAGGATTTTTAATGAAAAATTGTATGGGCAAACACGTTAAGGCCATGTTCAATTTTGCCCCTTACGCTAACTTTATGTCAATTATTGATTATACATACATAAGGCCGATAGTGATTAATATTCATAATAACGAAATTGTTTGTAAAATGCTCGTCTTAATCCAAATGAAAATTCGTTCGATTAGTGCTTTCCACTACAGTTAAAGATTGAAAACTGCTCACTATAAGGACCTTTTGATTCCAAAAAAATTAAATTTTAGTATTTTTAATTTTAAAACGAATCAATGTTAATTTAAAAATTCTCGACTACCAATTTAAAACCTTTCATTTTTAATTTAAAAACTACCCATTATTAGTTCAAAACAATTATTTTTTAATATAATAACAGAAAATTAATTATTAGAAAAGATGTGATATCTTCTAAACGTCTAGACCCCTTTTTTAGCTAAGAACCTTCTCCATCAAGACACCTTTCAAACAGAAAAAAACTGGATCAAAATCGGTCCAGCCGTTTGGTCTGTACGTGGACACGGACAAACACAACTACACAGACACACACTACGAGATGATAATACTTGTAGCACCTCTTTTTTTTAGTCGGGGTGTTTCAAAATAATTAATTTTAAAATAAAAATGCTTCATTATTTCTTCAAGAATGTTTCACTCTTAACTCAAGTACATATGTTGTTAATTTGATTATGTTCAACTTGGGAGGTCACTGAAATATATTTTGGTGGTTGTTGATGCGGGGACGAAATTTGTTAGACTTTATCCAACTAAAACCACGAATACTAGGGAGGTGATTGGTCATATGAGGGATTATTTTAGGTCCTACAGTAGGCCAAAATGCATTGTAAGTGACAGAGGAACAGCTTTTACTTCGGCTGAATTTCGACAATTTTTAAAGGATCACGATATACAACACATAAAGGTTGCAACTGGTTCCCCACAGGCCAATGGTCAGGTAGAGAGAGTGAACAGGAGCATTGGTTCCATGATATCAAAATTAGTACGTCCAGAGGATAATATATATTGGGATACGGTATTGGATAGGGTTGAACATTCCCTGAATAATACCGTACATAGGACTATAGGGAATCATCCAAGTGCTATGTTGTTTGGTGTGGGACAAAGGGGTGTTGTTATGGATTCATTGAAGGAAACTTTGATGAACGAGTTAGGTGATGACAGACAAGTTGATCGCGTGAAAATTAGGGAAGTAGCTTCTAAAAAACAGGTGTCATTGCAGACATATAATAGGGACTACGTCAACGCGAGGAGAAGGGAACCCACAAAATATTTTGTTGATGACTATGTGATGGCCAAGAACTTTGATTCACACGCTGGTGTATCCCGTAAGCTTATTCCGAGATTTAGAGGCCCTTATAGGGCGTCAAAGGTTTTACGTAATGATAGGTATCTTTTGGAGGATATTGAGGGTTTTTAAGTGTCTCGAAACACTTATAAAGGCGTATGGGCGGTTGGCAATATTCGTCCGTGGTTCCGGTGTAGCGGGTCCTCAAGTGCATAAAACCGAGATCAGGGGATCTCATAGGTCAGGATGGCCGAATTGTAGTATTATTATAGTGTAACCCGTTTAACTTCTATTCATGTACTCACAGGGTGTGCTTTACATTAGTTGTCAGCCCTACTAAATATATGTATTACGATTAGATACACCTTATTTAAAAGAGATACATAAGTAGCTTTGAAGAACAAGTCAGAATAAATTATAACGTCGAACGAACAACTTGTGTTTTATTTCCTTACGGCCGTCTACATTTTTAAAATGAAATTGTTTCTTTTTGATTTTAAAACACATATATGTGTTTTATGTCGTAGAAAATTAAAAAAAATAATTGTATTAAATTGTATAAAGTGATTACTTGTGCATTCGAAGTTAACTCATACTTTTCTATAGTTCTTTAGAAATTATATAATAATAAAAATTAGTTTTCTCCATTGATTGACGCAAAAATTGTCACCCGATGTTCTGTGAATTTTAAAACCTCTTGAAACCACAAGTTCAGGAGAATTTCGTTTACCAGGGATCTCTAACGCTCGGCGTTCGCAGTAGTTGTTTTGCACGTGGCATTTTGTAAAAAATAATGCCCACCATACCACACCAGTAGCTTTAACAGAGTGTACGGCTTTCCGACTATTATCTGCTGATTTTTAGCTCCCCAGTAGCAGCTGTCTTATTGACGTATATTTTTTATCTGCTTAACCCACAAATATATAAGCTGAACTGACATTTACCTCTTATTTGCAAAAATTATAGCATCTTCCGATAAGGTGATTCATTTTATGCCACTCTGTATAATGTCCAAGTGGGAAAATATCGCTGGACGTATCGATCTCGGTTAATTGCGTACTTACCATAGATACTGCGAGAAGCTCTCCGGCGGTCAAACCTAATACATTATAATTCTAGCATTACAAATGCAAACAATTGAAATGCAAATGTGTTTTTGTCTCAAAAGCAACCTCTTTTGTTAGCTACAACCCTCGTATTCCGATATAATCCAATTGTCATCACATTGTTCTTTATTTGGAGTTCAAAGCTTTTGTTGTCTCATATTTAACCATGTGCATTTTACCAAGGCAGTGACTGCATTCCTTGTAAAGATTAAACAAAGATGCATTATGCAAATGTTGCATATGCAACATGCATTACATTTCTGAACAAATAAAGAAAGAAACAAGATTAAACCTGAACAAGGAAGGAACAAGTTTTCCTGTTTATGTTTTTCTTACAAAAAAATAAAAAAAAAATGCAAGAAATCCTTTGAGCAGTTTTCGCTTTACTAAGTAAGTTTTCAAAAAAATAAAAGCAAAAATGTATCTTTTCATAAATTTATGCAAGTGTTGCTAAATATAAAAAAATAAAATAAAAAAGCAAGCAGGAATGTATGTATGTATTTACGTTCATATATATATATATATATATATATATATATATATTTATATTTATATTAAAAATTGTGGCAATTTAAAGCTGTAGGGGCTGTTTGTTTTTTCCTTCTTCTTGCAAATTGTTTTATTGTTGAAAATCTTTTGTCAAGAATTTTCTCACTTGAGTCAATATTTTTATAAAAAATTTTTGGTTTCTTCAGTCGCTGGTTTTACAAGTATTTGTTGTCTTTTGCTTTTATTAATTGTATAGTAAGAAGGATACAAAAAGTGACTGCCTGCCTGCCGTCTTATGAATAGCAAGAGCTTTTGCCATTAAAATAAGAAACTTGTTTGTTTTTTTTATGCGTTTTTGGTCACAAGTTTTGTGTCAAATTAATTTTATTTTTGACATTTTAAAGTGTTAACGTTTTGGGTGTCGCATTTGAGGAGTTAATTTTTGCCAAATTATTATTTAACTTCCGAAAGCAAAAAAATAAAATAAAAAATAGTCGTGAATAAAAAACTAAAACAGGAATTAAGAACAATATTTCTGAAAATGTTACAAACCTTAAAAATTCCTCAATATTTCAGGGATAAAATCTACAGGTTCAGGCTTTTGTATAAATCTATCAAACATTTATTTGAAACAGATAATAATTGCGAATTATTATAATTTAGTTTAACATTTCTTAACGCACTAATTAACCCAAATTTTTATTTTACTTATTCAGTAAAATATTTCTTTTTATTAAAAATACATAAACAAAAAAATTTTTCACCAATTAATGTTTTCAATTAAGAATTTAATCAATCCAATTAAAATTTAAATTACATTAATTAATTTCAGTGGGAAAACTTAATTGATATTATCAACTTGTGTATAGGTGAAAAAAAAATATTATGATAAATGGATAGTTTAGTTGTAGTTGTAAAATTTTTATTATGGATTACAACTTTTTTCACCATGAGACAACTGCTTTTTATCAGTTGTATTTTGGTTTTTATTTCGAGTGTTGTATTAGATTTGCTTCATTATTCCAGACGCCAACCAATCCCATTTGTCAACCAATATTGTTGCCATATTCATAAAGCATGAAATCTAAAAATAAAATAATAGGTCAAATCTTAAAATATTTAAAATGTTTTGTGATGGCTACTATGGTTTCAAAAAACATAACATATGTATATAAAAACCTATTCTTTTCGAACAATGTTTCGAATACAACTAAAATTAGTTGTAATTCAGAATGAAAAAAAAACAGTTAAGTTGTTTTAAAGTTAAGTTGTTATAATTTCAACTAAACTTGGTTGAGTTGTAAACCGTAATAGGGGCATTAATTAATTTTTAATTGATATTACAAATATTTTAATTGATATTACAAAATCATTCATATTGCTTTTTTGTGTGTAAAAATTGATTATTGAGGGGTTAACTGGATCCTTTGCGCATTTCACTGCTGCTAATGCAAATCATCAGGGAACCTTTACCCAAAAATTTGTTAGAACAACTAGAGATCTTATACTAAACTTTCATTTAAATAAATGAGAAGCTTAATGAATAGCATAGTTGAAAGAAGAACTTAATAATTAAAATATTTTTTATTTTCTTATCTTATCATTCCTGCAACTACAGCTCGAATTGTAGTTGCAATTAAAATAATTTCAAAAGAAATAATAACTATCCATTGCTTTTGCAAGAATAGAGTGTTGCCATGTAGTTTTGACCGGGTAGAGTCAATTTAATAATTGCTAATATTTTTGGAATTATTGCAATTAAGTTTTACATTTGTTAACGCACTAATAATGCCAAATTAAAGTTAGTAAGTAAGTTTAAAATTTGCCTCCTGTAGAACTGGTAAGATATCAAAAATAGTGTTACCACAAAAAGTTTATATATATATTTGTATCCTGTGAAATGTTCCAAATCAAGTTTTTAAATTTGTTTTACCAAAACGGTCTTGTAAAATTACGTCCAAATATATGTCCCACATATACATATGTACATCTTAAACTTAAGATGAAGAGAACACAGGATATGTAGGCAGCATTGGCAGGAAGTTTTAGGGATTCAAGAAAATCTATTTGACGAAGACTTTTTAATGACCATCAATCCGATTAACATGAAATCGGCGTTAGACACAGTTTTTGAAGTTCAAAAAAAGAAATGAATCGCTAAAATCGTACAATAGTGTGTTTTCTCTATTCCGATATTTTTCGTTGTCTGGCCTTGTGTTACAAACAAAAAATATAATGTGGACGGCATTGCACATATTTTGAAAATGGCACCAAAAAATGCCAACAAAAAATTACCAAATGTGTTAAAAAAAATATTCTGCAAATTCTTCAGGTGATGACTACTTTATCAGAAGATGCTATAATTTTTGCAATTTGCGCAAATGTCAGTTCTGCCTTGACATTTGTGAAGTAAACAGATAGAGAATACACGTCAATAACAAAAAAAAAATTGCTTTACTCCTCAATTTTATTTGAGTTTTGTAGACATACAAAATAGAGGTGGAAAACTTTATCGAAATATCGATTTAAGACTATTGAAAGTTGGAAAAACTATCAATATATCAACGATACTATTGTGACAGTATTAAAGTTGCATGTTTCTGGTATAATGAACATATTTATTTACACTAAAAATTTAAAACAAAATATTTTTAAACAAAACAAAATAAAACAGAAATAAATGATTGTGTAAGGCGTATTTCAAATACGACTACAACTGTTTGATATTAGATTAAAGAAGACTACAACAGTTTTTCTTTAATCTATTACTAAACAGTCGTAGTCGTATTTGAAATACTCCCATTATTTGTCAGTTCAATAAATAACAAATAAATAACACAAATATTTAAATGGAAAATAAGTGAGATCAGTGGAAGAATTTTTCCCGTCATCCAGTTATTTTTGTTTATGAAAAGCAACATACTACATATTTATATTTTTTTGCTTTTAGTGGTGTATCATTTACTTTCGATAGTGATTAAAAAATATCGATTGTTTTCAAGTATTAATCAATCGATTGCAGAGTTAAAATATCGATAGTCACAAAATAAATTAACTATCGATAGTATCGATATTGCCATCGATAGTTTTCCACCGCTAATACAAAACATAAACAGGCAAAATCTAATAAATTCAATATCCCAGTAAAAAAATGGAAGTCATTCTGAAGGAACCACATTTTCATTGCTTCCAAAAAATCGATATTTTTAATTTGCCGATAGTTAGCAGAAAACCAAGTAAAAGTTTATTTTAATCACACAAAACCTTGTAGTTTTTCCATAGTTTTAGTAAATACTCACCAAAATGTTCAAAAAATCAATTTTTTGAAAGAAATTTATGAACTAATTTTCGCCTAAAATTTAGAAGTTATTTGCTTAAATTTACATGAAAACACTGTTTTGCGTTTAAATTCATATAAAAAGAAACGAATTGTTAAAATATGTAACTTTTTAAAGTTTTTCTTAGATGAAAATATTACCATAGAACACAAAAAATTAAATTTTTCTTAAAATCGCTTCTAATTCGGTGACTAGGCATCGAAAAAAAGAACTTCTTGCAATGACAACCCTATGTAAAAATCATTAGATCGGATCGAAATTTGAACTACTTCCAGACTGCAAACTCTACATTTTCATGACTTCTTTGGAGTGTCTTTTTTTACTGGGATTCTTCTTATTGCAATTTTTTTTTTGTTAATACACATTTCCTCCTCTTCCCCGTTTTCTTTCTTATACGTTTCACTTTTTCTTTATTGAAAAAAAAAAATAATAATAATAATAATAAATGAACATGCGATTGAACATTTAATTTCATTAAATAATTTCATTGTGTATTTTTTGTATCGTTTTATTTTTGCGTCATTTTGTCTTTGTTTTATTAACTAAATTATTTATGCAAATATTGCAACGCAATTTTATTGCATTACACATAAATTGTAATGAAAACAACAACTCAAATAAATAGAATATTGAATGTTTAAACACATGTTGAATAAATAAAAAATAAATAAAATAAAAATGTATGCCGTGTGAATTTGTTAGAAAAAATAAATAAACAAGAATGCTAAATATGTCATTTAAATGCACGTCCAATAGAATAGTTAGAATTCTAATTAGAAAAATTTGTGGGAATTTGTTTTTAAAGTGTACATGCACATTTTATCTAGTGGCTCTATGTATTGAAATTAAATTTAGGCCTCGCCGAGCGTTGAGTTGGAAATTGTGTTTTTGGAAAAAGAATCATTAAAAACATAAAATTAATTTAAGATATAATTAATAATAATAATAATAATAGTATTATGAATACAATTGAATTAAAAAGAAAAGATTTTTACAAAAATAATTTATCTGTGCTTTTGTTTAATAACATCCGAAAGAAACTAATAAAATAACTCACTAAGCAAATGTCCGCCGTGATTTCGCTTGATCTGGCACTCACATCGCCCGTGAAGAATGTTGGTAATCATTGACGTATAACACTAGGAGTGCAACGTTTCCCGAACTGAACACCCCTATTTTGATGAAATAATTTTGTTGTTGAACTCTATATCCGTCCATGGTGACTAGGCAATGTAAACTGCGTAAATGACAGCCAATGTGGCAGATGTAGCTTCAACATTGAGGCCGCTATCAACTGTCAAAGTTCGGAACTCCATATTGGAATATCCTTAATGTTATTATGTACTATATCAAAGCCCATTACGTCTTTAAAGTGCAATGGAGACGATCAAACAGACTCATCAAGCACATAAATAGTTGTGTGTGTGCGGTCGTATTTGTTCGGATACACGTATGTGTTGTCGTCAACGCTTGACGAAAATCAAAAAGATGTTATCTTTTAGTTGACTTTTGATCGCTCTTAATATTGGCTGCCAAAAAACGTCTGTTTCTTTGTGATTATTGTTGAGAATGGAGAAGTACAAATCTAGACTGATTGACGAGATTATTTGATCGTTTCCAGGGCTTAAAATAAACTGAAATATTATTAACAAAAATTATAAAAAAGAATTACTTTTGAAAAATTTTATAGCGTATCTTCTTTCTTCCTTACGATTTCGTTTAAGCTAACTATATGCTCGTTTTTATTGCGTTTGGAAAATTCAATATTCCATTGAATAATAAAAAAAAATAGAATTACTCAATTCACACACCTTGTTGTATCGTTTAAAGTTGTATTTGAAAATAATTTTATTTTCAAAACAAGTTAATTGTAAAATATTTTTCTTTTGAGATAATTTATTTGAAATTGTTTTCATAGAAGAAAATGATTTTGATATTTGAATAAGATATTTTGATATTTCAATAAAAAAGTTAAGTTTTCTGTGATAAAAAAAATTGTAAATTTTGTAAATAAAATCTTACAGCCTTTATAAAGTCTTAATAAGTTTTATAAATAAGGCTGTTATTTTTTAACCGACTTCACTTCGTCTGTATTTTTTTGACATTGTTAATTCATAACTCGGTTCATATTACACAGATTATAAATTTTTTTATTGTCTGAGAGGATGTAGCTTCCCATTAAGCGGAGCCTCATCCACAAATTTTTTTATTTGATTTTATGATATTCTACTTAAATGATTTTTGCAGAATCTAGAAAACACCTTTGGTTCTTGTAATTACAAAATTTTAATGTTAAAAAATTGGAGGTGGGCTATGCCCATTAAAATTTTTTACTATATTTCACGTGGCTCTACTTAACCAATTTTTACGAAACTTACCACTCACCTTGAGCTCTAAAATAGACACAATTTTCCATTTAAAAAAATGGGCTGAGTAACGCCCACTAAAATTTAATATTTTATTTTAAGTGGTTCTACTTTACTGATTTTGACAAAGCTTAACAGACACCTTGAGCTTTTAAAGACATAATATCTTGCAATAAAAAATAGGCAGAGGCACGTCCATTAAAATTTAGTTTTATAACCCATAAATTCTTTCTCGAAAATGTTCTATCAGATATTTTCGTTGAAGTCAGTTTTTTTTGGCAGAATTATTTCAAGATACTTTTATAGTGTATAAATAAATTAATTTAATGAATCAAATAGAAAAGTTGTTATTAAAATTTTATTTTTGATAAAAAATTGTACTGATTTATTTAAAAATTTTATTAACAATTTCAGGCGTTTCAATAAAACAATTTTCAAAAAAAAAAATCTTAAAGGCAAATCTATATAAATATATGATGATTTTTTAAATTAAATTCAAATGTTCTAGAAAAAATATTTTATTGCAATTACAATTTTGATTATATTTGCTTAATTCACCAGCCATGTTGTATCGTTTAAAGTTGTATTTGAAACCACAAATTAAAAAAAGAATTCTCAGAAAAAAATATTTTAACATTTTAAACAAACATTAATTTCTCATATTCCGTTTCATTAGAATATACGTTAAATAGCTGATGTTAATAACAATCTCTACCCAAATAGATAGACTAGGGTGCTGATGAAGTGCGTAGTTGCACAGAAAAATATCGGTATTTCCCCCCAGCTAATAAGTCTATTTTAATTTTTCTTCTCTTCTTTAGGGCCATTATTACAACTTAAAAATAGTTAAAAGTAGGATTTTATCGGACGTATAAAAAGCTTTCCATTATTGCCAATTGGATTTAACTTACCAGGTAGGATAAACTTGCCTGTAATTTATCGCTCACTTTAGGTTAAAGTAAAATCCTAATTTTAACTATCTTTAAGTTGTAATAATGGCTCTTAGAAACTCACATTAATTTATAAAAATATTTCATTCGATAAGAACTTAAGCTCGAATAAGAAATTATTTCTGATTATAAAATTCTCTAGTCCTACGAAACAGCTGGATTGATTTTTATGAAATTTCGTAAGTGCATTCGGTAGGTCTGAGAATAGATTCTAATTAAACCCCTAAGTGGGCTATGTCACGCCCATACGAAAGAAATATCTTATATCTTAAAAGCTATAGGAATCACAGTATTTGCATGGAATCTTTTGAGAGCAAGGTGCGAAGTAAATTAAAATATGAGTAGACAGGGGGAAGGGGCATGCCCATATAAAGTAATTCATAATAATATAATGTGTTAAAAGCTATAATATGAATAGTCTAAAAATTCGGTATGAGCTAATTTAAAAGCAATAAATCGCCCTTATTCCAGTTGTCGACATCGGCGTCACTTTAACACAACACCAAAAAAATTGGAGCTTGTGTGTGTGCCCGTAGTCGAAAACAACTGACTCTTGTTGGCAAGTTTATTTTACTTTCTAGACCTTAGGGAACGGAAATAGATTGTCAGTAGCACAATATTGTTCTCAAGAGCGAGTAAACAAGACCCAATTTTTTGGTATTATGTTAAAGCGACGTCGATGTAGACAACTGGAATAAGGGTGAATATAAATAAGAGTATAAATTGAACTAAATTTAAAATAATAAATATTTGGTGTTTTTTTGTCTTTATATCCCGTCATCATTCATAGCACTACCTGTTTCTATCACTCATATACTCGTACCAAATCCTCACAAACCTTCAATGAGTTAGTTATTATTTTATATATAGAAATTCCTTAGAAATAATTTATGTAGCACAGCAGCGTTTGTCGGGTCAGCTATTTTTTTTATAAAATGAAACAATTCCGAGAGCATACTTTTTATTGAATCTTAAATAAAAGATAACTTGCAATACAAATTTATAAACGTTAACTCAATAAAATTGGTTATTAAAAATTTACAATGATTCAATAAATTGTTTATCACACAAAATTGTTGAGTTCTATTTTCAGTAGATGCATTTTTGATAAACTTAATTTTTGAATCATATACAAAAGTTATTAATCTTGCTTATATTTTAAACAAACGGTAGTGTTAAATAATTTTCTAGAAATAGTTTGTTCAAATGTAATTTTAAACCATACAACAAGGCTTTAGAAATGAGCAAACATTTTCGAATGAAAAATGAAACAAATAAATACGAATTAAAAAAAAAAATAATGTACTATTTAATTAACAAAAAAATAAATTTTTTAAATCATATTCATTTTGTCAAACGTTAAAGAAATATAAAATACATATTAAAATAAATAAATAAATCATATATACTTGCATGCACGCATACATTCATCTGAATAGTAAAAATACCAAAATCAGTGCTTTTACTACTTATCACTACTACTACTATCACAGTGATATAAAAAAAAATCTCAAGCTCAATTGTAGGGGAAATGAGAATATTAATGCTTTTGTTTAAACCTGAAATTGAATTGCCACTTTTCTCCTTTAAAACATCTGTGTATGTAACTAGAGAGAGCTGCTAATGATGGTGCTGGTTGCTCTCTCCCTCTCTCTCTCTGTCTTATTTTATAATATAAAATTTATATCTTGCTCTCTATGCATTTAAATAAAATTATCACAGCTCTCTTTTAAGTTATTTGCATTGATAATAAGCTCTTAAAAAGTTTATTCTTTAATGCGAGTGACAACTACGTATGAGTATTGTTTGTATTGGCTTTGATTTTTATTCATTTATGTACGTACATATGCATACTTTCAATGTGCTGAAGAGAGAGATACGAGTGTACAAAAAGGAGGTGCGCATATAAATGCGTACATCATGATTCTGTCATTTCCCATCTGTGTGGTATTTTATTTTTGTGTTATTTATGTTTCGTGTTCGTCTTTCTATAGCGGTGCTTATATGTACATATGTATATTGTGTCATTGACCTTTCAAACTGCATTTTGGTTTGTTCTTCATCATCACAATGTCGCTGTCGTTGATGATAATGATACTGATAATAATGATTATGGTAAAAACAATAATGAAGCATATATGTAATACAAATATTTTGTACAATCGTTTGTTTATACTTACATACCTGCATACAGATGTGAATATATCCAAATATGTATGTACATATGTATATGCTTATATGTGTATGTAAGTATGCATGTGTGTATACATGTATGTATGTGTATGCATTTGTATTTTAATTGTTTCCTTTAGTGGTTTTATTCTAGCAACATTCCTTCCATCAATTGGAAGTGTTATATGTATGTATTAGTTTTGAGATCTAGTCACTTTACTTTGAATGATTTTAAGTTTTATGAGAAGTTGACTTGACCGGAAGAGTTCTTATGTAGCTATGTTTGAAGGATATCGGTCCAGCCGTTTAAAAGATATCACATCTTTGCTATATGCATTCTGGTGAATATGTGTCTCTTTGACGACCTACATATGTACACATGTAACTCCCAAACGGATAGACCGATTTAAATTTGGTTTATTTTTTTCGTTTGAAAGGTGACTTGATTTAATATCCTTTCCCTTGTACTTGAACAAAAGTATGTCGAGTCGATTATTCTTCTATGATTTTTTTTTTCTAGATTAAAGAAAACTTGCACACGTAATAAAATTCTCATAGAGGAATATTCGACTTGACATACGCAATACGCGTGATTGTAACTGAAAAAAACAAAACTTTTAATTTCTCCGTTTTTATATTTTGCACATACCAACCAACCCCTTTTCTATATACTGCATACATACATACAGTACCGCTAAAAATAATAGCACCAACCAAGATCGTTTTTACAACAAGCAAAAGAAAAATGCAGTAATGTGCTACAATGGACAGATGAGTCCAAAATCGTTATTTTTGCTTGAGAGTACGCTGATTTTTGTCAGAAGACCAACCAATACTAATATAAGTCAAGTAAGTTTATAACAAAATCGATCAAAAATAGCGCTTTTAGTGTCATGGTGTGCGTCCTATATATTGTATTAAAACAACTATGCTTGCTATACTGTATATCTTTGAACCCTCGAAGAAATAATTTTGCTATCTAATGCTCTAATTTGCTACAAATATGGCTGAAAACGAGACGGTAGCCATCTACGACGACAGCCAGGCAACACTAAAAGCTTTGAAGAGACACAATGTCAAATCGAAGCGTGTTAGGGAGATAATTGCTGATGTGCTGGCAAGACTTGGGTCGGCATTAGATGAGGGAATGTGTGAAAGATCGGTGAAATGATCGATATATCATTACTGCAGGGAATTCAGTAATTAGATGAAGAGCAGGACCAGCTGTTCATGATGAAGTAGGGAAGATGGTAGAGTCCCGAGGGTTGTGTGGCCCAAAACTTGACTCAAGAAAATCCAAACTGCCACTGGATGTGATTAGAAAGGCGATACGAGTCTTGATAGGAGCATTGACTACACTCAAAATATTCCATGCTTAAAAATACGAAATATTTTTTCGTAATTTAATTTTTGTACAATAAACGAAAATTTTGTACATTTTATAAAAATATTTGTAGCTTGTGCAGGAAAACAGATTTCGTAATTTTAAGAATTTCTTTAAGTTACAAAAATTATTTCGTACAATTATTTTTGTATATAGTACCACATTTTTCGTTTATTTGATCGAATTTAAGAGAAAATAAAAAATATTTTATAAAATTAGAAATTTCGTAAAATAAACAAATTTCGTTTTGTTATCATTTTCTTTGCAGTACAAAATTATTCTTGAATCTATGCAAGTTTCGTGAATTTTGCGAAAAAAAATTTTTGATATACACAGAGAAAACAGTGCCTAATAAATACCGCATAAAATTGAACAAAATTAATAAGAAATCTCCATGGTTTTTTTTTCAATAAGGAAATCTTATTAATTTCATAGAGAAAACCTTTTTAAAAAAATCAAGAAGAAATCTTGTAGTTTTTATGAGGTTATCTTATTGATTTTTTCAATAAGGTTTTCTTCTTGATTTTATTAGGCTATCTTATTGATTTTTTCAAAAATAAAACACAATACTTATTGATTTTATTTGAAAATTTTATTTATTTTCATTTACATATGTATTTACTTAGGATTTTATTAGGCTACACAATGTCGCTCAGATTGTCCTCAACACGGCTTTATTGAAGACAAAACGGGGGACATTGTCGTTCAGATTGTCCTCAAAAAAGTTTAATTAATGACAAAACATGTGACATTGTCGACGATTTTCTTTAAATTGTGACATGTCGTACATTAATCGTAGAAGACAAAGGGTAATATGAATAAAAAAAGTATTTGCCTTCTACTTGAAAATTTGTTTGAAACCCCCAAATATGTGTATGTGTTTTGTATTTTTAAACAAATTGTTAAGTAAAAAGCAAATACTTTTTTTTTATTCATACTTCCCAATGTCGTCTGCGACGATTTGGCTAACTGGGTATGAATATTGAAGTCTCTGCAGCAGAGATATTACGGAACAAAAACGAAAAAGATCATTAAAAAATTGTCTCTATGTTTATGTTTATTTATATACATGCATACATATATAAATGTACGTACATATGTACATAAATAAAATAACAAGAAACCTAATAAAATCAAGAAGATTTCCTTATTAAAAAAATCAATAAGATGCTTTACACATAATCATATAGGAACATAATAAAATCAAGAAGAAAACCTTATTGAAAAAATCAATAAGATAGCCTAATAAAATCAAGAAGAAAACCTTTTTAAAAAAATCAATAAGGCAACCTAATAAAATCAATATGAAATCCCTATAGTTTACAATTTATAAGAAACCCTAATAGAATCAAGAAGTTTTTCTCAATGGAATGTTTTTTGGTGCCAAAAATAATGGAAATTGAGTAAAAAAAGTTGTGAATAATAAGATTTCTTCTTGATTTTATGTGGTTTTCTTCTTGATAAAATTAATAAGATTTACCACATAAAAACAATAAGGAATCTCTATGAAAAAATCTTCGCTTCTTTCTGCTGGGATACCCCTTAGCCTAAAAACGTTTCATAGAGAAAATCTTATTGATTCTATGAGGCAGTTTTTTCTCTGTGTATGAGAATAAAAACTGTTGTTTTGTTTTATTTTTTAATATTTTCCCAATTTATTTTCCTATCATTGTATATGTAGGTTGTACCAAAAATTATGTAATAAATTTCAGTTAAAATAAAAAATTATTATAATTATTGTTTTTTACGCTGAGAAAACAACTGGGACGAACGGTAAATCTCCTCCAGGCACACCAACGAAGAATACGTAACAGATCTTATAATTGACAATTGAATATTTGTTTATTGTTTGTGCAAACAGAGAGAAAATTGTGTTTTCGTCGTTCGTCGGCGTAAGAAATAAAAATAAATCTATCGCAGAGTTCATCACGCTCGATGAATTTTGTTCTACAGCGGTGTGGTGTTAATTTTTATATAAACAAATGTGTTTTATTGAAAGTGCGCAACGAAAAATTCGTTGTTCCTCTCAGTTGTGTTCCCAGTTTGATTCGTGCGTTTAAGTGCAAAATATTTATGTATGTACCAGTATGTGTATGTGATGTACAGTGATGGTATTTTGGTGCGTTTCGGGTATTTTTGGGTGCTTTTTTGCCTCTTGATAAACGCGAAATTTTGGATAATACCCTTTTTTAAAAAGCGGGTATTTACAATGCTTTTAACAATATCTTACAGTGCTTTTGGTGCTTTTTTGTGAAATAAAAATATTATTAATTTACAAAACTTAAATACTTTTAAGCGCTAATATTAGCATCTTTTAACTGAGGCTTATTAAATTGGTTTTAATGACAATAACGGAAACTATGTTAACAATCTAGAAAACTTTTCATAATTGGGATTAACAAATTTAATTTTTTTTGGAAAATAAAAAACGGAAGTAACTGGAAAGTACCACATAATTCTCTGCATAATAATTGATTGAAAGTATTATGCAATAAGCATTTGTTAAAGCTTACACAAATATTTAATCATACTATAGGGTGGTTAAATTTTAAGGGCCGATTTCGATTGAAAGCATGAGGTTATCAATAGCAGTCAGTTGTTTTAGACAACGCGTAGCCAACCCCTAATTTTTTTCATATCGTGCTGTCAATGTTGACAACTATAATAAGGGTGAATATCGCAAACACAAAAACTTTTAAGTTAAGAGTACTTAAGAAAAAAGTGACGCTTTTAATGCATTCTTTATGTGTAAATGATTTTTCAGTAACATACATATCTTAATCTAAGCCTAAACTTCAACTACGATTGTATGTACGTATGTATGCGAGTATATGCTACTATATTCGGGTATGTTCTGTATTTTACGTGAAATTAAATCGTTCGGAATTGCTGTAGAATTGTTGTTGGAAATATGTATGCAGAACATACCCAATTATTTGACTCATATTTTTTTTATTATTTGTTTTCACATATATACTTATTTTTATTAAACAAAATTTTGTTTTAATTAATATGTTAATAAATTCTGTTATTACATCTCAAATACTTTGTTTATTTCGAAGCAAAAGTTTTAAATTATATTTTCAGCTTTTACACTCTAAACTCTTCTTTTTAAATGGCTTAATGTATTAAAATTAAAAAAAAATATTTTGGTGCTTTTTTACCCTCTTTTTCGTATTTTTTTGCGCTTTTTACCCTTTTTGCAACAGCTTAATGTGCTTTTGCTCTTCGTGATGTATGATGATGTATGATGCTGTAACAATTCCCATTAAATTATTATTTTCTTCGTATTGTTACAACATTCAATTCCAATATGTAATTTTTTGCAGATTTTTATGTTTTAAAGATTTCAGTTTTACACAAAATTTCGTATATAACACAAAATTGTTTTTCATAATTCACGAATTTATTTTGTAATATAAACACTGGGTTTCGTAAATTTACAAAAAAATTTGTAAAAATACAAAATTATGTTATTTACAAACAAAAAGTATTTCGTAAAATAAACAAATGTCATTTGTACTATGTACGAAGGATTTCGTACCGTAAAAACAACGAATATTTTCGTAAAATAAACCAAATTTTTCGTTTATTTTACCTATGAAATATTGAATATATTATCAGCCTTTGCCTGAAGGTGCAACGCCATAGTATTAGATGGCTGAGCACATGTTTCCATGAGTCTCCGAGTAGATGTGTATTATAGCACGTAGTGTGGGACTTCGGACAAGACACTGACTCGAAATATACCAGCAAAAAATCAAAAAATGGTTTAGTAATGATTCCGTAAATATGATGCAGAGACCACCACAAAATTTAGAAAATTTGTGATAGGACTCAAAGGAGGGAGTGATTGCACTAAAACTAAGAAGTAGTGAAGGTACTTGGAAAGCGTTAAAAGCATCGTGGAGGTCTGTTGATGCAGAAATGTGTCAAAATATAGTTTATTCAATGAAACAAAAAAAAAAAAAAAAACAAAATATAATTGTAACAGTGTCGAACATAATCACGACCCAGCTCCTGCGTCTGACATTAAGAGAATAGCTCTCTCTAAGCACCTTTTGATTCAGACATTTGTTTATTAATTTAAACAGTTTCATACATAACTAATAGACTATGCCATAGAACGCAACATTTGTGGAAACTATTTAACTTAAGCAAGGAGAAATTATTTATAAAGAGTTTTTGTTTGGAAAAATTTTCTTTGAAATTGTCTTTTCAAATACAACTTTTGAATTGAGCAATTTAAATTTACTTTTTCTAATTTGTATTAAGAAGCCAAGAATGTTTAATGGAAATGCACTAAGGTGTTATTTTTTAGAATTCTTAATAACTAACTAAATTCTGGTTGGTGTTTTTTTTTGGGAATTGTTACAATTAAATTTAACACTTGTTCATGAAATCATTTTAGAGCACTATAAGAAAAAAATTTTTTTGTTTCTTTTTGAATTAAACGAAATAAGTAGCCAGAAAATGTTGAATGCATTTTGAGTAAAATCAAATCAGCCTTTTATTAATGTCATGGTGCTATTATCTTGACTGCAGCTGTACATAAATAATGCGAAAAAGCAACACATGAAAAATTTATGACCTCTTCCCTTATGCACAGAAAACGAAAATACCAAAACTTTTATACACACACACACGAGCGAAATCAGCAAGAGATAAATGAAAAAAAAAATCAGAATTAATAATAAGATGCACGCGTATTTCATAAATTAAAAATCAAGAAACATACATACATAAATAACTCAACACCCAACTGAATTCCATAAGATGACAACAACAAAATTATTTTTGCAAAAAAAAAACATATTAAAACAAGTAAGAGTGCTATATTCGGCTGTGCCGAATCTTATATACCCTTTACCAAAGTGTTTTTATGTAGTATAGAGATACATACATAAGCACATACATAAAGTACAAACAATAACAAAAATTAAAAATTTTAAAAACCCCCGACTTTTTTTCAGAAAAGATGTTACATCTTCTAAGCGGCTTGACCGATTTTCTTCAAACATAGCTAAGAACCCTCTCGATCAAACAGAAAAAACTAAATGAAAATCGGTCCAGCCGTTTGGCCTGTACGTGGACACGGACAGACACACAGATACACATATACACAGATACACAGACACACAGACACACAGACACAGGCACACACTACAAGCTTATAACACCCCTTTTTTTAGTCGGGGGTTAAAAAGAAAAAAATAACTTGACCTTGTTACTTTTATGTACAAAAAAATAAATTTACAAACCCTAGAATCATTATATTAGATTTTTCTGATTCCTTATATCAATCTAGTAGTTCTTAAAAAAATATAGAAAGTGTGTTAAGTAAAAAACGAAAAAAGGAAATTAAAAAAAATGTTTTATTTAGTTACTTTAATATCCAGAAAAAAGGTCAAAGTTTCCAGCTCTGGAGCTGTGGTTTTTATTTTTATAATTTTTACACCAAACTTTTCTTTCCAAAACGTAAAATATGTATAATCTATAAAGGAAAAGATAAAAATTAATTAGACTTAGTTACTTTTATATATCACAAAAAGTGTAAGTTTCCCAACCCTGAGATGAATCTTTTTAATTTTTCTGATTTCTTACACCAATCTTTTTCTTTTAAGAATTTAAGATATGTTTAATTTATAGAAAAAAGGAAAAATTTGTTTTAGTAAGTTACTTTTATACAAGTTAAAGTTTTCCAACCCTGGAATCGTCTTTTTAATTCTTTTAATTGTTTTTTTTATTTTAAATACCAATTTTTTTCGTACTCAAGCATAAAATAAGTTTATTTAATAAAAAATAAATAAAAATTAATTTTCGGTAGTTAGTTTTTTATATCACAAAGAGTGTAAGCTTCCCAACCCTGGAATCTCCCTTCTTGATTTTTCTGTATTCTTAAAAAGAATCTTTTTTAAGAATGTAAGATATGTTTAATTTATATTAAAAAATGGAAAAATTTGTTTTAGTAAGTTACTTTTGTATAAAAAATAAGGTTTTCCAACCCTGGAAACTTCATTTTATTTTTTTTTTAATTTGAAATACCAAATTCATTCGTACTGAAGTATAAAATAAGTTTATTTTATAAAAAAAATAAAAATTAGTTTTCGGTAGTTAATTTATATATCACAAAAAGTGTAAGTTTTCCAGCCCTGGAACCGTTCTCTTTGATTTTTCAGATTTCGTACACCAATATGTTCCTTTTAATAATATAACCTATGTTTAATATATAGAGAAAAAGAAAAAATTTGTTTTAGTAAGTTACTTTTGTATAAGAAAAAAGTTAAAGTTTTCCAACCCTGGAAATGTCTTTTTCATGTATTAAACTTTTTTTTAATTTTTAATATCAATTTAATGTGTACTGCAGTATAAAATAAGTTAATTTAATAAAAAAAAATATAAAAATTAGTTTACGGTAGTTAATTTTTTATATCACAAAAATTTTAGGTTTCCCAACCCTGGAATTATCCTTTTTGATTTTTCTGATTTTTTAACCCAATCTCTTTCTTCTTAGAATATAAGATATATTTAATTTATAGAAAAAAGGAAAAATTTCTTTTAGTAAATTAATTTTGTATAATTTTGTATAAAAAAGTTAAAGTTTTCCAACCCTGGAAACGTCTATTTAATTTTTTAATTTTTTTTATTTATTTTTTATTAAGAAATATTAATTTTTAACCCCCGACTAAAAAAGGGGTGTTATAAGTTTGTAGTGTGTGTCTGTGTGTCTGTCTGTGTCCACGTACAGGCCAAACGGCTGGACCGATTTTCATTTAGTTTTTTCTGTGTGAAAGATGACTTGATCGAGAGGGTTCTTAGTTATGTTTGAAAAAAATCGGTCCAGCCGGTTAGAAGATATAAAATCTTTTCTGAAAATAGTCGGGGGTTTTTAAAATTTTTAATTTTTGTTATATTCATACTGAAGTATAAAATAAGTTTATTTAATAAAAAAAAATAATAACTAGTTTTCGGTAGTTATTTTGTATGGCAAAATGAAGTTTAAGCTTCCCAGCTCTGAAACCGTCTGCTCGATCGATTTTGTTGATTTTCAATACCAATCTTATTTTGACCATTTCTGACACACCAGTCCAAGAACGAAGTCTCTAGCTTTTCTGGGAGCTTCGGAAAACCGATTTCACAGACGGACAGACGGACATAGCTTATTCGTCTTCCCTATGCATAAGGATCCAGAATATATATACTTTATGGCTCGCTTATTAATATTCTAGAAATTACAAACGGAATGACAAACCTATATATACCCTTTTACCATTTTTTGGTAAAGGGTATAAAAAGAAATGCGATCAACAAAAGAAGTGGGGAACTGCAACCAACAAAACACAACACAATGCAACACAATTAAATTTAAATAAGACCTGAATAATAACAACAAAAATATTCAAACAAATGTAAAAAAAAGCTGATTGTGGTCCCAAAGTCAAAGGGACTGGAAACCAGAGTACGTACCAACTTCACTCAAAAAGAAAAAAAATTATAATAAAAATTATCACATAGGCAAGAAACAGGGAGCTGGAGAAAGGGCGAAACATGACGTTGAAATTAATAAAAGAAATATTATTTAAATAAAAGCTAATAAAAGTGAAGGCCCAGCACAAAAGAATTCGAGTGGTGTTACTGATATTTTATTTACTTGTTTGTTCTTTTTTTTTTGTATTTATGTATGTATGTATGTATGCATGTAGGTTTGAAAATATCACAAGGAAATTGAACTCTTTAAAAAGTTTGTAGTAATGCCCTTCCTAATCACTATGTCTTTGTAAAATTATATAGTTTTCCAATGCTTTCTATTAAGGAGAACTATCAAATTTTACGCGCCATACTTTACGGTAGGCCTCAAATATAAAATTAACTCGCATAAAACTGCTTTTTAAATTAAATACTTTTAAATATTTTTAAGTCATTTGTACAATCTAACGGGTGTGTTATTAGAGGTATAGAACTTCGAATTGAAATAAAACACAAGAAAATCGTTTTAATGTCCATCAATTTGGCTTTATTGGAAGGATAATTTTATGCCATTAATGTTTAAATATGATTTCGGGCATGTGGCCGCCGCGGCTGGATCAAATAAGGCCAATTCTACAGGTCCAATTTTCAACCACTTTTTCGAGCATATGGGGCCGTATGTTGGCAATAACGCCACGAATGTTGGCTTCCAAGTCCCCTAACGTTTCTGGTTTGTTGGCGTAGACGAGCGACTTCACATATCCCCAAAGAAAATAATCCAATGGTGTCAAATCACACGATCTTGGTGGCCAATTGACAGGTCCATTCCGCGAAATTATGCGCTCATCGAATGTTTCCTTCAATAAATCGATTGTGACGTGCGCTGTGTGGCATGTAGCGCCGTCTTGTTGGAACCACAACTCATCCACATTCATGCCATCCAATTCGGGAACAAAATAGTCGGTTATCATGGCTCTATACCGGTCTCCATTAACGGTAAGTGACTCTCCAGCATTATTTCGGAAGAATTATGGCCCAATGACTCCACCAGCCCATAGAGCACACCAAACAGTCAGTTTTTGTGGATGTAATGGCGTCTCAAGGGTCTCATGTGGATTCTCTTCACTCCAAATGCGCCAATTTTGCTTGTTGACGTAGCCATTCAACCAAAAATGAGCCTCATCACTGAACAAAATTTTGCGATGAAAATCAGCATCGAGATCAATCTCATTTTCGGCCCATACACCAAAATCACGACGCATTGCATGGTCTCGCGGCTTTAATTCTTGCACAAGCTGGATCTTGTAAGGTCGCAAGCCAAGATCTTTGCGCAAAATCTTCCATAAAGTTGATGGACAAAGCTCCAATTGCTGTGCACGATGGCAAATCGATTCATTCGGGTCCTCTTCAACAATTTGCTCTACAGCGGCAATTGTTTCTTCGGTGCGCACTGTTCGACGTCTCTGCGGATGCGTATTATCACATAGAGTAAACGTAGTGCGAAAACGATCCATGGTTAACCGAATTAATTGCTCTGATGGACGATTATGTCGACCATAAAATGGACGGAGCTTGCGGTAAACTTCGCGAACTGAACCATTATTTTAGAAATAAATTTGCACGATTTGCAAGCGTTGTTCTTTTGTCAACCTGTTTATGATGAAATGGCAAACCAAACTAAATATTAATCACTTGACAGCTGACAAAATGGCCGCCAGTTAAAAAAGTGATGCCAACTTAAAGTTCTATACCTCAATAAAAAACACCCATCTGAAAATAAAAAAATACAAATAAGCAATTAAAATTTTAATAGAGTTATGCCCCTATCACGGTTCTCAACTAAACTCAGTTTGGTCGTCTAAAAGTAGACCAAACTTACACATGAACAAACTGTATTTTAGTATTACGAACGACAACTGTTTTTTTTAGTTGAAATTGTCATGGCGTTGCCAACTTAAAATATCAAGTTTGACAGAAAGCAATTAATTTGTGTGAAAATTTAATAAACACATTTTTTGAAAACGCATTGTTTTTAGTGTTCACAGAAATCAAACCAAATGGATACAAATATGTGTAGATTTATTTTATGATGACGAAAATCAAGTCGAAAAAATAGATGTGTTACGTATTAAAAGAAAAATTCCTGATGATTCCAACTCTCTTGAACTACCACGAACTCCTTAAAAAATAATTTTGGAAGGATTTTTAGTTATTTCCGGCAGAACAAAGAAAGGTATTGTTACTTGTAGGATCACCTAAAACCATATTTAAGGAAATCTTTGTATGTGTCGATACAGAAACTTTTAAGAAAATTTTGTTATTAATCATAACAAATATTTTTAGGTAGTCTATTTTTTTCTGCTTTTCATATCGCACCAACCTGTAACTAGAAAAACCCAACCACAGACTCAACTACTAAAAAGGAGTTGTGTATACTCAACCAAAACTTATGTAGAGTTGTAAATGATAATACTAAAATACAACTGAAAAGTCAACTGTTAGTTTAGTGGGGAATAGCAATGCAAATTTATCAATCCCAACCAAATTATTTTAAAAGTTGAAAACCGTCAGAGGGGCATTAATTAAACTCTTGCTTGAAAATTTTATTGATGAAATGTATATTTGAAAATTTCATCGTGTCAGTTCAATTAAAAATTTTATTAACTACCAATTTTAATTGATACAATTAAAATTTTAACTGATTTTTTTTCAATTAAAGGCGTTCATTGCAGAAGGTGCAAAATTTAATTATTTTTTCATTGATTCAAGAAGCGTTGCGATGACTTAAAACTATTTTTAATTTTTTCTGTGTCTGTGCATACAAACATACATGCGTCATTCATATCGTTACCTTAATATAGAAAGGCCCTAGTTCATTATATTTTTGTAATTCAAATCGAGAATTTTGGCATTTTTCGCTACATACGATGTTCTCTCATTGAATTTTTTATAAAAAACTCGATTTCAAAATGATAATGGGTCAGGGCCTTTATATATTAAGTTAACGATATAAAATTTAGTTGTTTGCTAATTTAAATATATTTAGGTCAAACATTTTCTTATATTCTTGCTTAATATAGAAATATTGTCAGAGCGTTGCTTCTTTGTTATCAGTAAATTAAAAATATAATTATAAAAAAATTTGTTGTATATACGAGATAAGCTGCTGCAAAAGCAACAAATTATTTTGTCAGACCATATCTATATATTTGGAAGTTTAAGAAAAAATCATTACAAATAAGAATATAAACGATAATTAATTAATTATAATTCATAATTATTATCATAATTGTAGTTCCATTAAATTTAAAATGTCTCACTATATATCATAATTTCATAATTTACACTAAAAAAATTTCATCAGTTTTTTAGGAACTCTACTACGTTGTCCGTCTGTATTAATTAAAATTTAATGAAATGTTGACTATATAATTTGGAAAAAATGCTAAAACTGAAAAGTACCAAAATAAAATAAATTCAGTGAAGTGCGACTTTCACTCGCGCACGAAGGGTTCCGTACGTACACTAGATATGTAATTCAATACGAACTTTACCCTATATAAAACGTAGTTTCGGCTTTTTTTTAGTTTTTTTCGGTTTTTTCGGCTTTGAGCGTTATATCAGTTTTGGCGTTTTTTCGGTTTTGGAGATTTTTATAAGTTTCGGCGCTTTTTTTAGTTTTGACAGTTTTTTTCTCGTTTTGGAGATTTTTTTCGGTTTTTCGCGTTGTTTTTCATTTTAGCGATTTTTTTCATTTGGGCAATTTTTTCGAATTTGACGATTTTTTTTCGATTTGACGATTTTATAATTTTGAGATTTCTTACTTTTACCGTTTTTGAAAATTTCAAGAGTTTGCCTCCTAGGCCTAATAAATCAGTCAAAGTTTAAACGCTGGTTTAGCTAAACTAAACTCAAATTTATTTGTGTTTTAAACGAAACTGGAGTAAATCAGTGAACCATGCCTTATGTGTAGTTAAAAAAATAATTTTGTGGCAGCACTAGAATAAATGCCAAAAAACAGCTGTTTTGCAGCAGGCTATCAATTCTTTGCACAATCAACAAGACAAAAAAGTTAAGAAAATTTCAATTATATGTCGCCAAATTGTACCAAGAAAGGAATTATCTATGTGCTTGCCGAAGTAGAATAGTATAAAAGAATACTAGAGTGTAAGAAAACAGGTCGAACAAGATTTGAAGAAAAAGTGGAGGCTGGGAAAAAAAGTTGAAAGCTCGTTCAATGCAAAACATATGGTCTGTAAGTAATAAAATCATATGGCCTGTATTGGTTTATGCGTTTACAGATGGTTTAAATACTGTATTGATTTATAGGTTTGCTAGTTTAATCACATTTTAAACCAAAAATCGAGATTAACTTGCACTGATTTATTAGCCCTTACGGTTTCCAAGATACAGCAAGTTGTCAAAATTACATAGTAAAAATTTTATTAACTGATAGAACACCCTTTAATTTTAATTTTTTAAACTTTAGTGTTAATTTTTTTATTCTGTATAAAAATACACAAATTTTACAAATTTCAAGTGTCAATATACATATGTACATACAATTGTATGTATATTACATGGGATTTTAACATATTTCGTTGCTCGTTTTGGAACACATTTTAATTTTTAACTCTCATGTATTTTTTGTTGTAGCGGCCAAGGTTCTACATACTCTATCTAAATTTCAGGTCAGTAGCTCTTACAGTTCCTGCGAAAATAGCCTGTGACGGTGTACCTTTCACCTTTGGTGTACGGAACCCTAAAAACGCCAAAACGAAAAAATCGCCAAAACCGAAAAACTGAAAAAGTCGCTTAAATTAAAATAAGTCACCGAAACCATAAAAACGCCAAAAAACGCTAAACCTAAGAAACCAAATCTTAAAAGCACCAAGAACCAAGACAAATCCCTAAAACGAAAAAAGCGCCAAAACTAAAAAAATTTCCAAAAACCAAAAAAAAACAATAAAAAAGGTTTACCGGTTACTGAATTTTTTTTTTAAATTTCTACATCAGGAGGATATTCAATTATATAGGCTAAAGTTCGTATAGTATTACATATGTAGTGTCCGTACGGAACTCTTCCCGTGAGAGTCAAAGTCCCACTTTAATGAATTTATTTTTTCAAATACTGAAATGGTTTATTATATTTATCTAAACTTTTTCTTAATTATAATTTGATTTTGAGTGATTTTTAATTAATATTCAATTAATATATTAATTGATTCAATTACGAGTATATAATGAATTAAATCGAAATAAATTCTAATTTTTTTGTTAAAGCTTGTTATGTTAAAATATTTAATTTTTCTCAATTATATTTTCGGAGTTTTTATCTATTTTTATATTTAAGAATTTAATTGCAATTATTTTGATGAATTGGCATTATAATCATTGAATTGGTTCTTAGTATGAATTTAAAACAACCTTTATTTATTTATTTTATTCATTTACTGCCTGGCTCACGATGTCGACAAGAAACTTTCTTTCGCTTATTTATATTGAAAACAAAAACAAAATAAGAAAATTTGTTTTTGTTTTCAATATAATGTATTTTTCAGTTTATTCTGTTCAACATTTTAATTATTGAATCGTTCAAATTAATCATTTGAATTTATTTTCAAATAATTTATTTTGAATTGAAATCGGACACACATATTTACAATTATTTTTGAACTGTACGCTATAGAAAGTTAATGATTTTATACCAATTTTTGAAATCGAGTTTTCATCATATTTCACGGTCTTAAGGTCCTGGAAGTATTTTTGCGATAATCGATCGATTCAGTTCGGTATATATACAAAATTTTCGCATAAAATTTAAAATAAGTTTGAGATGTATTTTATTTAAAATTTTTCATACAAAATTTTCTTAAAATGGATTTCAAAAACATTTTATTTTTTTATGAATACGGCTGAAAATGTTCACAAAAAACTTTTTTTTTTTACAAATTTTAAACTACTAAGCCGATCAAGTTCGAAATCGTTCGAGAGAAGGATTTTTAGTTGAACAAAAAACTGTTTCTTTCTAATAACTTAATAGTCTGCAACAAATCAATTTTAGATATTCACTGATTTTTATAGACCTTAAAAGGGTATCGGATCCTGCAAATTTTAACAAAATATGCACTCGTAGTTTAGCGAGAAGTTTCAGGAATGGCTTTCCAGGTCACGAATGGCTTTCTAGATCAGGAATGGCCTGCCGATTCTCATATTTTTAATTTTTATTATAAAAAATTAAAATGTCATTAATCTAAATTTTAATATAAATGATCGAAAAAACTTTTTTTTACCTCAATGGTCAGGCCCTTAATGTTGTTGAATAGTTTTAGACAAGGTTACTAGTTTCAACGCACCAGTTAAAAAAATGGAAAAATTATAAAAAATTCCATCTTTCAAATAATTCGCAATCCGGTTTAACTACAATTTTGAAAACGCTGCCGAGATCAAGCTGTTCTCTTGGTTTATTTGATGGTAAAATTTTGACAAATACTTCCAAGGGATATTGAACTTAAAATTTGGCCATTATATTCATTGCATTATTGTTGCAATTATATGAGACAAAACTAAAAAATGGTTTTAGTTTATAGTTTAACAATGAGTTTATTTTTTTATACCATATTATCTATATTTTATGTTGCTCTTTATTCCGTCTGATTTTTTAATGTCGGCAAATTTAAAAATTTTATTTTTGTTCAAATGCAAGTATGCAATCTTTTTTAAGAAATAATAGCCCAATTCACAATCTTGTGCAAATGGTCTTGCATCGTTGCATGTGCAAAATGGTATAGTATATTGATACTCACCACAAGAATTGTTAAGTGGTGAGTAGAATATACTACACAACTTTGCACATGCAACGATGCAAGACCATTTGCACAACATTGTGAATTGGGCTAATGTTAATTTTAATTAATTTAATTAAAATTAAAAAAAATAAAAATAAAAATAATTTAATTTAATTTAATTTAACTACAAAATGATTTGCTTTTAAAACAATTTCATATTTTTCTTTCGTTTTAGATTATTTACATCTGTCTACTTCAATTATTTTGAAACCAAAGGTATGTATGTATGATAAATAATTTGATAATTTTAAGTGCAAAATATTTTTATGGGCCTTTTCATTGTGTCGAACGTAACTTTCTCTTCTTCGTCTAAATTATATGCCACGAAATTCTTTCAATCTGATCAGATGGCATAAAATACACTTTAAATCCACATTTTTCCAGCATTCCGCACTTCTTACTTGTTTTTTAATTTTTGGTTTTACAATAACAATTTATCTTTCTAAAATTTTTCTTTCCACCATCAACTCTTTTTATTTGTTAAACGTCTTTGGTGCTAATGTTAAATTAAATAATTAAAAATAAAGTAATAATTTTAATGGCAATTAATTTTATTTTAAATATTACACTTACGATGTCACATGTGACTAGCTTTAAATAGGCACCAGGATTACAAAACTTAATATTTTTAATTTATATTTAATTGTATTAGATATATGTGTTTGAACTGAAGATTTGATGAGCTTTCTTCTTGTACTTTAAACGCACTGCTAACAAAAATGAAATTTTTCAATGTCGCTCGTGACATCAAAATACACGATTTTGAAAAACAAAAATTTATAGTTATTTACAAATGCAAATTTTTATAGGGCAAATTCCAATTGATAATTGCTCTCGTTAAGAACGTTTTTTAAAATAAAACGTGCAAAAGAAATATCCAAATGAAAAAAGTTGCTCTTTTGTGACTTTACATTCGCATATCTAGAAACTTATATTTTACACTAGGTTAATTCCATTATTTCTCTAAGAAAATATGATAAAACAAAAAATTTTCAACAACCTCTAATTTTTTGCTGTTGGTGGACCATTCAGTGGAAATGCCCATATGCTACGTTTTCAGGAAGAAATATTTCCTTTAAGGAATGGATGTAGAATATAAATTGTCTCCAGATCTTCTATAAAAGTGGCAACAACGATATATAGTATACCGAAAGACTACTGCAGGCGCGGTACATACGAGTATAAAGAAATTTACAAACATTTCTATTTATATTCAGTTGAAATATTTTTAAATTAAGTTCGATGTCCTATGATATAATTTTTCGCCTGCTCGCCCTTGGCAAAATTTTCTTTAATAGATATTATCTACCTTTCAATAAATTTCATTTAAAGATGCATACTTTCAATCTTTTATCGAAAAGATTATAAGTTTTTTACTATATATACATATAAAAGCAACAAATTCTGCTGAATAGCATTAAGAATCTTAAGTTTTCTCCCTTTTGAATCTTATGATTTTTTTGTTTTTTATTAAATTACAAAAATTTGATACCAAAAAAAAAAATATCTATAATACCGTCTTACTAATTTAAGAGAAAATTGCATTTTTGGTATGAACATTTGGTAATTATTACAAGGACAGTGTGTCCAGTATATGTTTGCTGATTCCAAGAATGTAATGCATATTTTTAACAAAACGCCAGCATACATATATAATGTTTTTTAAAAGCATTTAATATTTTTTTTGGATGATGTTTAGTCCATTTAATTACGATGTTATAGCCCATTAAATTTTTTTCATAAAAAAATTTTTTCCGCGAAAAATGGCCGATGTGCATTAAATTTTTTTCATAAAAAAATTTTTATCGTATTTATATTAAAAACAAAAACAAACATTAAAGTCTGGAAAGTGAAGTAAATTTCATGAGTTTTTTATGTTTTAAAATAAATGGTATTACGTTGATTTTTTTTCTCGCTGAAAGATTTGATCAAAAGGTATTTTTGTTACTAAAAGAAAAAAATTGTCTTGAATATTAGTATTGAAGCAACTCGTTTAAAATTAAAAAAAAAAATATAAAAACTTTTTTTGCATAAAGAAAACAGAAGATTTTTAAACGTGAAGGTAGCTACATGTAGAATTATGTTTTATGCCACAATTAAATTTAAAATCTCCAATTTAAAACGCAAGAAAAAGGTTTGCGCCTTTTTTTTGGTGATGTTTTGAAAATTTCATCTTTTTTCTGTTGATGATATTTTTTTTTTTTTGTTATAAAATGTTTTGCTTTGAGGGTAAGGATAGTTTCCCCTGTCCATAAAAGCTCAAAAGTTTAATTTTTATGTCATCTTATGTTCTCCTGGGTCTAAGTTTAGGGTTTTGAACTTTCGTCGACGTTCAAATTTATTTGCTAAACAAAAGTACGGGAGGGGACTTTGTTTGCCCTTCAAGGCTTAACAGCCTACTGCTATAAAATATATTTTGGCCAAGTTTTATTGATCTAGTGACACTTAATAACTTTTCACAAGCAATATAACTTAAAAAAAAGTTATGGCCAGCTTTTTGGCTCAAATATTCCTCTGTATAATAAATACACTAAGGGTTTTCATGCGAATGTTCAAAAGTCTCGCAAACTGTGCAATTGTGCATTTTTACACTCTCGTAAATAATATGTCAAAAATTGTATGGAAGTTTATTTACACAAACCTTGTAACTTTGCCCAACAATTTTCGCTCGTAAACTTAAGCTGTGCAATTGTGCATTTATTAAGCAACAACTTCTTGGGTTTTTGCTTCCTTGAGCCATTTTTAGCTACACACACACACTTTTTTTTATTTTTATAGAAATATATAAATATGTATTTAATTTAAAAACAGCTAAAAATTTAATTTTTTATTTTTATTTTATTAATTTTTTTGACATTTCATTCGAATTTACTTAACTGTTTGCGCATAAGTTGAAAAAAGGCTTCATAAAACAAGTCTCGCATATTTGCCCAATTGCACAAATGGGAATTTTAAGAGTTCTCATGAAAACCCTTATTATCTGTTACAATGCGCAAATCAATCGGAAAACGTTTAAGAAATGTTTTTATTTAAACAACTAAATCTTATTCCTTTTCCATTTTTTATAGCTGGTACGTTTAAAATAGTGCATAATTTGTTTTCATGACCAAAACAATACGAAACTCAATCCTTTCTATTGGTTTTGTTTTACTTATAGAAAACAAAATTAAAATAAAACGAAAGCAAACGTTTTCATTTATTTTCATAATATGGATTTGTGGTATTTTAGTTATAAACAAAAAAATATAATGGCACGCAAGAAAAAAAAACGTTAAAAAAATATTTATTTCACAAACTGTAGTTTTGTTTCTTTCTTTATGATTTTTATGTATGTAAGACGCAACATTGTTTTTTTTTTTTTTTGTTGGAAGAAATCTGCTACAATAACATTTTTGTTTATATTTGAGTGTATGTGTGTGTATATGTGTGCTTATATAGAAGGGCTCATTCAAAGGGATCCGACAAAATCCCCTTTGTACCTACAGCTTATTATTTTGTGTATATGTATGTACATATAAAAAAATATTTTTATTTACTCATACTTCTGTTTGTAGCCGAATAAAAGTTGAATGAACGATTTTGCCAGTATTCTTATTGTAGTCGCAAAATTCTGCTGTTGCAAGAAAAAAAAGGGACTAAAACAACATAAATACGTGTTTATGTATATAACTATATAACGAAACTCTAAAGTTATTCGTAAAGGAAATCAAATAAATTTTTTTGTTTAAGGGGAAATATATTATTTTGAGGTAGAATATACATTTTACAGTTGCTTCTTAAGCAGACAATTTATTAGAGATTAAGCTTGAAAGGTGTTACACAACATGATGGGACTTAAAAATGCAATAAAAAGTTAAGTCTTATATTTCAGGTAATTTTATTGCTTAATTACGAACTTTTCTTATAAGGCATTTTCGTTGATATATAAATTTTTTGAATACTAAAGAGACTTTGCAAAAAAAAAAACGTGACTTATCAAAATTATGTACTTTGCTTGCTAATAACTTTGTGTTAGTTAAAAAAAAAAAACTAATATGTATTCAAAATTTTTAAGATTTGTAAGATTTGTTTTTCATATAATTTTTAACGTAATGCAAGGAACACAAATAGCAGGAATGACAATTTTTCGTTGCGAATTTTCGTCATCAGAAATAAAACACATTTATGCACGAACGAAATTCGTCGTTCGTGACGAACTCTGCTTATTTAGATTTATTTCTATTTCTTACGCCGACGACTGACGTACAGATAATTCTCTATTTATTTTGGAGGGTGGCGTTGGCTGAAGTAGTTAGCATGTCGACTACAAAATCGAAGGTCCTGGATTCGAAGCCGGTATCCAACAGTCATTAAAATAACAACATCACGCATTTTTCTGATGTTCATTAGTGTCGCTTTGTATCAGTTGTTGTGATGAAGGCATAGTCACTGTACACTGAACTAAACCGACTTCGGCAAATACTAATCCTTATGTTACATCAGAGTGCCCTATTTCGCTGTGTACCAGAATCATCGAAGAAGTAAAATAACCAATATAATGGCTAACAAGCACAGCTTCAAAAAATTTAATATACCTCACTTAACACCAGAGGCTCAGCAACACTACATTGTTAAAAAGAAAACATGCAAAAAGCAGAGTTGTAGAATTATGAAGCTTTCCTCTGTCGCTTCCTTCACCACCTGTCTTTTCTATCACTATCCCTTTCCTGAAGGCTATCATTGCCTGAGTGTTACTACTCTTAAAAAAAAAACAGTAAAGGCAGAATTAGTTTGTACGTGCTGCTGTTCTGTTCTAAATCAGCTGTTTTATTTCTGTTCAGTTGAAAATCTGTATGTGTAGTTAGTTTTTCCTTTTTCATTCTTTTCTGCACAGAAAAAACTAAATTTCGTTTTCAGTAACCAAATTCATTGAATCAGTAAATTTTTGTGTGAATGCGGACCTACAAAGAAATTTGTAGATTCTGATAACAATTTTGTAAAAATTTAACTGGAAAAATAATTTTATTTTTAGTTAAATTATTATGGCATTAGAGAAAAAAGTTAACTGAAACTCAAAATATTTTCAGTCAAATTTATTAATAGGAACAGAAAAACATTTTTGCAGATTTTTTTTGTATTATTCAGCAATTTTTTTTATAATTTACAAACACATTCACTAAAATTTTTCTTATTATCAGAAAATAAATTAACTGAATCAATAACAATTCTTAAAAAATTTTTTTTTTAATAGTAAAAGTTTTATCTCAAAAAAAAATAACTGAATCAAATGAAAGGTTCAAATATTTTTTTTTACTTTCAAAAATTGGCTTGTTTTTATGGTTAAGCATTTCGTTACCGCTTTTGGAACTCGTCAGTAGACTTCAACCCAAAAAATTTTTTAATTTAGCTAACAAAGTCCGTATGTTTATAGTAAGACTCTTAATACTATATTGAGAATCCCGGTATACAAACATAATAACTTTGAAAACCGCAAACAAAAATCTTTAAAAAAAATAAAATGTTTTTTAGAATTAAAAAAAAAATCAGATAAATTTTTTTACAGTATTTAAAAATAAATTTAACTGAAAAAATTAAAAAAAATCAGACAAATTTTTTTACAGTATATAAAAATAAATTAAACTGAAAATAACAAATTTAAATAAAAAAAATAAATCAAATTTTTTTTTTACATATTTTACTTTATATAGATAATTTTCATTCTATACAGTTTTTTTACATAAAATAAAATTGGAACAAATAATTTACTGGAACAGTAAAAAATATTTACTGAAACTAAATTATATTTCAAAACACACGTTTGTTTGAACATTTTTTGGGAATAATTTTTTCTGTGTGTTGCTGACAAATCTGTAGGAAATAGAATTCAATGTTAAGTGGCAGCCAAAGGTGTGGATATATTAGTGTGTTGTGATATTTTGTGTACAAGTTTGATCAATTTTATAGGTTGCCAGCTGATTTTGTTTCACAGAAAAAGTAATTACAAAATATTTTATACAGAAAAGAACGGCAAGAACTAATGAGGCCTTAAGACGGAGTTTGTAGGGGAGAAGGGAAAAGAGAATGAGAGCATTCATACTTGACAATAAATCACCAACAGTATGTGTTTCAAAAATAGATTTTTTTAAAGCATAACCATTTAAATACCCTGAAAGTATATAATTTTATAGAGAACAGAAAAAATTGCACAAGCTCATATCATTACCAAATTTTGCTCAATTCACATCAAGCATCTTCATATCATTCCTAGATCAATAATACGCTTAGCTCAAAAAGCTTTTTTTGATAAAAAAATCTAAAAAAAGCTTTTATTGCTTCGTGCCTATAAAATCTTGCTATTTTTATTTCAATCGAAAAATTTCATACATCTCTCTCTCTCTCTCTTTCTACTAATATTACCTAAAATCTGGTTCTTTATATTTTTCAATTTTTTTGTAATAACTTGCTTAAAACAAGTTTTTACTTTAAATCATTTTTTGATGTACGAAATTCAGCTAGATATAGCGAGGAGCTTTTGCGCTTCTGTCATATGTTTGAATTGTTGAGATTTTTTTTTATTTCCATAAAAATTATATAAATAATAATATATACATATATGTGACAATATGGAATAGTAGCTTGAGTAGACTTAAGGAAATTTAGCTATTTTTTGTGCTGTGTTATGTTCCAGTTAGAGTTTCTAGTGGTTTATATATGGAAAGAAAGGATCACATAAATGTAGAATCATGAATTAGATCCTTTTAATCTCTTATCGGTAGCGTCACAACTTGCGAAAAACACTGCTGTGCTTAAGTCGATTTAAGCTATTATTCAATATTGCAACAGATATAATAATATAATAAAAATTTGAACTTGCTCACAAAGTGAAACTTTGACTTTGAAAAATATGTTTTTGTTTAATGCCCTAATTCAGTAAGAAGATTTAGGACGTTTTTGTTTAAAAATACTTCTGAGTTCTTGTGTTTGAATTCTCTAAATTATTTTGTTGAAAAATAGTTGTTGTCTTTGATAATGAAAAACAAAAATATTATTGCCATGTTTTTAAAACATAAAAATTAATTTAAAGTACTATACAATAGTTTGAAAAATATATGAAAAAAATATGTGTTGGAAATAATGTTTGGAACAAAATCATAAAGCAAATACACGAACCTCCTAGCATAGACAATAAATAATATTTGTTTTAAAGAATCAAAACTGCGGCTTTTTTTTCGTCAATAGACAAGACGATACATTCGTCGAACAGAATTAGGGCATAAGTCTTTTTTTGTCGCTTCTCTATCAGGGGTTTTGCTGCGAAAATTTAGTTTCCTATTTTTATTAAGTTGCGTGTAAATTAAAATTTTTAAAATAGTTTCCTGAAGAACTAGTTTCTGATGTGTAAACATCTATACGCTAGGAGGTAAAAATCTTTTGACTTTGATTTCTTTGCTGAGATTTCTTTGCATTGTCAAATCGGTGTGAGCTATGTATGAGTGTATTAGTGTTTGAAAGAAGCAATACCAAGGAGAGAAACAAGTCGACCGGCTCGAAGCCGACGGTGCGCCGCCGCCGCCGGTTATTTTTCTGTATATTTCCGTACACCAAAGGTGAAAATGAACCGTAAGAGCTACGGACTTGAAATTTGGACACAAGATGTAGACATTTGGCCACTACAACAACAAATACATGAGAGTTAAAAAGTAAAGGGTGTTCCAAAACGAGCAACGAAAAATGTTAAAATCCCATGTAATGTACATACAATTGTATGTACATATATACACTTAAAATTTTAAAAGTTAGTGTATTTTTATACAGACTACAAGAATTAACACTAAATTTAAAAAATTTAAATTAATGGGTGTTCCATCAGTTAATGCAATTTTGACTTTGTAATTTTGACAACTTGCTGTATCTTGGAAACCGTAAGAGCAAAACTCTTGAAATTTTCAAAAACGGTAAAACTAAAAATATCAAAAAAATATAAAATCGCCATATATAAAAAAATCGCCAAAAACAAAAATCGCCAAAACGAAAAAAGCACTAAATTAAAAAAATCTCTAGGACTAAAATAAATCGCGAAAACCGGAAAAATCGCCAAAATTAAAAAAATCTTTAAGCAAAAAAATCGCCAATATGAAAAAATCGCCAAAATGACAAAATCTCCTAAATAAAAAACCCCAAAAACAGAAAAAAAATCGCCAAAATGAAAAAACCCCAAAACAACATAAAAAAATCGCCAAAATGAAAAAAATTGCGAAAATTAGAAAAACCCAAAAAGAGAAAAAAACGCCAAAACGAGAAAAAAGCGATAACACTGAAAAAAATCGTTTAAACTAAAAAAACTTAAAAAATTAAGAAAGATAAATCAAAAAAAAAACAGAAAAAAAATTATCAAAACCGAATGTGCGCGAGTCAAAGTCGCACTTTACTGAATTTATTTTAATTGCAATGTGTACACAACAACAAGAACAGCAACAACTAAACGATGAACAACAGGTAAAGGCATTTACCATAGATGAGCACTGCAGTACCACTAAAGTTTCAGTAAAAACAATAAAAAATGTTTAACAAGTAAATTTTTACTGATTAAAATTTTTTTCTACAATTTTTATAAATTGCCTAAATGATTTGTTATATGATGAGGTGCATTGAATTTTCAGTAATCAGTAATGCCCGTATTCATAATGAAATTCTACCAAGTGGCTAAATGTTTTTCATACAAAAGTTTCAAAATTTGAATGAAAAAACTTTTTCACTTGCTAAGATTTTACTGGTAATGCAAATTAAATTTCATTAGCAGTAAAAATTTACGGAATTTTTTTAGTAATCAGTAAATTTACTGCTTACTGCAATTTTGAATACAGTACATATACATATACTGCAGTGTGCCCATTTACTAACCAAATAAGTTTAATAAAACAAACAAAAACCAACAAATTCATATGTATTTACAATATTGAAAGTTTTGATACTTTTATACTTTTAATTAATTAATTTAAAAAAAGATACTAAAAGCATAAGTACTTCCAACTTAAAAAAAAATTTCATTACTAGATGTTGACACATCTCCTCTGTGATAGGACTATATTTAAAATTTCCAGCCTGAATCTTAACTTTATCATGTGTTTCTTTCATTTTATTGTATTATGTATTTATTTATTACTTTTTAATTCTTAATCTTTTTTCAAAAACCATTTTAAAATCAAATCAGATAAAAAGAAATCATGAAAACAATGCGAATTGTGTAACAATAGTTTCGTATCTTAATACTTATGGAAAAACAGCCTTCTCAAAACTTAAAGATAAAGCATACAATGTAAAGAATTATTATTTATTTTTTCATTATTTCTACAATGAGACAGTTTAATGGAGGCCATTAAAGCAGAAAAAAAGTTGTAGAACGAATGTTCGCAAGCAACATTTGTAGTAAAAGAGTAGTAAAGTAGCAAAAAAAGTATATTACTAAAAAAAGTGCTAAAAATACTACAACAGACACAAAAATTCAATGCACGATTCTTGTAAGCAGACCATGACCCACACCAACTTTTGGCTAAAATATAAATATCCATATGTATGTATGCACAAGCATACCATATAAAAAAATATTGCATTTTTTTTTTCAATTTATTTTAGATTTAAGCAACTTTGGAACATGACGAAGCACATTTTTTTATAAAACAACCTGACTAACTGACTGGCAGTGAATACAGAAAATGTGGAAGTAGAATTGTAGAGGAAGACAAGCAACTTACAACATTCATACATACATACATCCATATGCATTTACATACATATATATGTATATTTTTATTGTACATATTTACATACTTTTATATTATATGCTACATTTTAATTTACATATAGACCCTTAAGTAATGGGAGGGAAAGTACAAACTCTTTAAGAAGCACATCCTTAAAAAATGAGGTTACAAAAATTATTTTAGAAAAAATTAAATCAATTAAAAATTTTTTATTCATGAAATAAAATTCTTCATGTGTTCACATAAACATACATACATACACACATACATACGTGCGTGTGTAAATATTTCTCTTAAAAGTTCACTCTTCCTCTCTCTCTCTCTCACACATTGCTTATGGATGTGTTGAGAACGTATGTATGCGTTTAATAATTGTAAAAAGCGTTGCCAGATAATTAAACTTTGACGTTGCACTGTTACAATTTTCATTATTAAACACAGAAATTAGAGCTAAAATCGAGAATACTTCCGAAAAACATTAATGAAATCAGCGAAACTTTCTCTTTGTATTTCCAATATAATTTTATTGTTGGTTTATCAGCTCTGGGGGCTGAAGAACAGCTCTCGTGCCATATCACGTCTGCGTGTGTTGTTTGGCCTTTGAGAGCTCTTCGTTCCGCTCGCACTGGTTGACTGATTTGCCACGGATAACAGCATAGTCTTGCGGTGCTTTTGTGGAATTGGGCCCACAGCCACGTTGCTTCTTTCTACGTGAAGGTATTGGTCGTGTCAAGTCAGTCACATAAACATTTCTAAGAATACTGTTAATAACATCATAGGCAAATGGTCTAGCTACTCTGCCCATTTTTGTTCAACGATACTATACAAATTTACTTTATAAAGTATTTACTTTGTAAAGTATTTATGAAATAAATAAATAAATAAATAAATATATTTTTTATTTAATACCCGTATTCTAATAAATTGTGACAAATTTTTTTGTCACACAATTTTGTCAAGTTTCTTTTTATAAATTGTGATTGTATCCTGTGGTTCACATGACAAGAAAAAGCTTAAAAAGCTTAAAAAGCTCAAAAAGCTTTCAACATACTATGGTGAGATTTATGCCAAATTGAAAACTAATTTTATATATTTAAAAAATTATAATAAAAAAATTTGCAAAGATATATATTTTTTACGACACGAGCCGGGGTCATATATAGGTTCGATAATACTACCAGAGGGTAATAAAATAATCTACCAAACAAATCTTATCATCTTATTTCAAAAAAATAATTTCTTCTTACGCTTTTTTTTGCAAAAATTTTCACTTTCTTAGAATAACTTGCAGGGACTCCTAATTTTTTGCTTACGATATTTGGGAAAATTGTATCTACGGTAAAGCTGGGCAAATTCTGTGAATACATCTATATAACCTGAACGTATCTAGGTGCCCTATTTACCTCATTAAAACCACTTTGTAACTTAAAAACGTTAGTTTTTTTTTTTACTTTTTAAGCATTTTTTCCTTTGTTTGTTATTATTGTATTTCTTGTGTTGCAGATTTTATCAATAAATTCTATTTGCACTTCTAGTGCTTTGAAAGTAAAATGTGTTGAACAGATTTAAAAAATCCAATTCTTTGAAAAGGAAGTCATAACAGATTCATTCCGGTAACGGTTTTTTTTTAACAGTCGAAATAGTCTAATTTTTATTGTTAATTTTTTTAATATGTAATGCAAAACTTTGTCCAAAAAGCTCAATGTTATATTATTTAGTGAGTGTATAGGAGGGTCACTCTTGTAGTAGTTACTCAGTAACAATCTAACGGTAAATACTTGTTCTTATTTAAATATGAAACAAATGAGAATTCATTCATTATTTATTAAATTCTGTAATTGCAATACAATGTAGAAAATATGTCTACCTGGACATTTATTACCAAGGACAGGGGTTTCATGCAAATGCAGGTTTTTTTCCTTAAGCCTGATAGTGGCAAGAACGAAATATCTTTACGAAACATTGAACTTGCGTGAAAATGCCATCGATTTGTTAGTGCATATTTTTGCATATTTTATTGAAAATGCATATTTTTGCATAATTTGGTCATATATGCATATTTTTGTCTCATATTTTGGTATAATTTCATGGTTTTTGTGTCATATTTGCTCAAAAGTTAAAATTTCAAAAAAAAAAAAAAATAAAAATAAAAATAAAAATTATTGACAAATTATTAATGCAAAACAATTGGCAAATTCATTTGCTTGCATTGTTTTAGAATTGTAGAAGGAATGCACAACCACACACGCCTACCAAATATAATAAACATTGTCATTTTGATGATTCCAAGAGGAAATTGTTTGCTATTAAAGCCGAAACTAGTTAAACAATTCTGCGGAAACTTGATATTGCTTTTAAAAATTACAGATTTAAAAAAATCTAATAGCTAGAATTCAATCCATTGTAATGGTTGAGTTAACTAAATATGTAACATTATATAAAAATTATTTAAATTTGAGCTTTTCTTCAATGCACAAAAGCTTTCTTTCTTTCTAAAAAAAATTGATAGAACTTAACATTCAAAAGTATAAAAAAATACAATTTTTAAAAATTCGTGTTTGGTGCTAATAATGCAGAAATAATCGTTATATCATTTATAATATGGTGTACAAACTTAATATAAAAGGCATGTACACGCACCTCTTGAGAAAATAAAATATTTTTGTGTCTTTAATTAGTTGTATGTGAATTTAAAACTTTTCTTTGAACAAAAAATTTTTAAAATATGTGCATATTTTATTGTTTTTAGTGCATATTTTGTGTTTTTAATGTCATATTTTAAGCCCCTAAAATACCTTTTTTAAGTGCATGAAGTCCTTGTCCCTGTTTATTACGTTTTAATAACTTGAAATTTTTTGTTCAGTAAGAAAAAAAAAATGGAAAAATAATTTTGCATCATATGAATATGATATGGAATTATTAAATTTTCCAGTATTTTTGCAAGCATTTGTATTCTATAAAGTAAAACCTTAATAGGATCGTTTCAGCGCCTATGACAGATTACTTTGAGTTATGTTGAAATTTTATTCGTTATTTAAATTCACAGACAATTCATTGCTGGAAATATCAACGAAAGAGGGTACTGTATTATTCACTCGCGTAGACACTCACATATATCGGAATAATGTATAATACAGATATGACTGGATCTGGCCAGGGATCGGCAGAATTAATCCTCATTTCGTTTTTAGTACTGTGCAAAAATTTCATATAAATATCTTGTTTGCTCACCTCTTGAAGGCAAAATAATATTTTCTTTTTTCATTAAGTTGTGTGTGAATTCATGAAAGCGTTAAACTCATTTTCTGGCAAACTACTTTTTTTTTTAGTTATGATGTTGTTTGAGTATATGAGAGGCGTAGTTTAATGGCATTCATAATAATCAATAAAAAACTCGATTTTGAATTTTTAGTTAGTTACGCCTTTTTGCATTTTAGCTAACGATATATACTTTAATAATATGTAATATAATAATTCAATGAAGTTATATTATTTGTGTGTTATAACTAAAGGTAGTGGAGAATAAAAAAATTGAATTGCGAACGAATATTATGTTAGAATTTATTAATAATACTATTAAGAAAATCACCAATTATCTGTGCCAAAAAAATATTAAATCATGTTAATTAAATATGTTTAGTTTAATCATTCTGGCAACGCTGACGTCGAGCATAATTTTTATTTATTTTTGTATTTCCTACTCTCATTCAATCGTCATTCTTATATTATTTTATGCGAATTTCGCAAGTAAAACAGAACGTTGAAAGGTTAATCAACTCGAAACGTCTGCTGCTTTTGTAGGTTGTTGTTGATGTTGTTAATGTCGATATGTCTGCAGACGTTTGCATGAAAACCTACACACGTATGCTTAATATTTCTGAATTCATATAGATGGATGTGTGTGTGTGTGCGTTTGTGTGTTTGTATAGCTGTGCGAATGTTTAATGTTCATGAGAGATTGTTGGCTAGGACGACACACCATATTGCTTTGCAGCAACAATAACAACAAAATTGTTGGAAAAAAAAACACAAACAGTCACAAGTTTATTTTCAACCTGTTTTAGTAGTCTCTGTCTCAGGCAGTCGCTTAATGTATATGGTGAATGGCTTTTTATTTACATATGTGTGTATATATGTATGTACATATTTACATACATACTTGCGTATTTACGTACGTAAGAATATACATACATGTAGTTCAGATGATATGTTGCATATTTCTCTTTAACACTGCAGGCAGGCAGGCACTTTAAAATGTTTATATGTGTATATCAAATACAGTGAAGGCGAAATAAGAATTGTAAGAAATTAAATTCACTAAGATTTAATGAAGAGTCGAAAATATGTAATACATTCTTCTACGACGATCAGCATAAAGATATTCAGCTCCTAAGATTTTTACTAATAGAAGAATGAAATTATGGGATGCAAGTTGAGAAAAATTTAACGAAATTTCCTTGATCAAAAATTCAGAACAGATATCACCATTAATAATATTCAAGAAAAAGAACACATAGTTCTGCTGCTTTTTAGAGTAGGTAGCTTAATTAGCTTAAGTAAGGCAGAATTTGAAGAAAAATTAACTGGTTTATAACGTAATCATCGAACAAAAAATAACTGAAAGTATTTTTGCAGCGATTCAATTGAATCAGAGTGAATTTGGTAAATATGGTCCCATATTATTGATTCATATTCCAGAATCGGACGTTCCTAATATATTCCTTATCTCCTTTGCCCAACAGCTTATGTAGCAAAGTGAGCCCCTAGTCTGGTTGTTAGGTTGGATAAAGTTTTTTTTATTGGAAATACGTGCAGCAAAAATTAAAATTAAACATAAAGAATTTCCACTCGTTTTCTTCAGGAGGCCAATAACAGAAGAATGAAACATTGCAGGAGACTAGAGTAACTGAAAGTTGTAATTTTGTGAACTGAATTCAGTGTTAGTGTATTTTCTAATGATTCTTTAAATAAAATATGTGTCTCAATTTCATTTTGATCTATTCATAGTACATTAGATAAATTTATTAATCAATAGAATACTTTATATTAAGTATACGTACCCTGCACAGAAAAAATTATTCCGAAAATTTCGAACAAACTTGTGTTTTGAAATATACAGCCGTGTCACAGATTCCGTTCGGAATGGTTTTGATTCCGTATTAACCATTCCGTTCAAATTTCATTTTGGTGCTTCAGATTCCCGTCGTTTTCATCAATCCGAAAAAATTGCTTAATCTTACAAGTGTGGCAACATAATTTTGTAGTAAATGATAATGTGGCATATGTTTAGGCGTTTTAATTCTGCCTTGTATTTTTTGTTTTGGTTGCTGCCAATATGAAGATTTTGATAAAGTACATACAAAAATGGTATGGCAATACCAAAGAAACCAATTCCGTACATTTTGTTCTGTTGATTTTATTTTTGTAATGACTTGAGAAATTTGCAAAATAAATAAATAATAACTAAATAATTATAATCCAGCTTTGAATAAATAAATGAAAAATAGTATTCTTAATTGAAAAAAAAATTGTTTAAAATGTTTTTTTTACTTTAACATGCAGAAAATGTTAATTCCGTACATGAAATTAAAAGTGATTTCATTCCGAAATTTTTTTTCGTTTTTCGTTTTCTAAAGCACCAAAATACGGATTGAATTCCGTTTCCGAATGGAATTGAGCTCTGTGACATGGCTGATAATTTAGTTCCAGTAAATATTTTTTACTGTTCCAGTAAATTATTTTTTCCAATTTTATTTTATGTAAAAAAACTGTATAGAATGAAAACTATCTATATAAAGTAAAATTTGTAAAAAAAATTTTAGATTTATTTTTTTTATATATTTAAATTTGTTATTTTCAGTTAAATTTATTTTTATATACTGTAAAAAAATTTGTCTTATTGTTTTTAATTTTTTCTACAAATTATTTTATAGATATAAAAAACATTTTATTTTTTTTAAAGATTTTTGTTTGAGATTTTCAAACTTATTATGTTTGTATATTGTATTGTGTGATTAATTAAGAGTCTTACTATAAACATACGGAGTTTGTTAGCTAAATTCAAAAATATTTTTTGGGTTGAAGTCTACTGACGAGTTCCAAAAGCGGGAACGAAATGCTTAACCATAAAAACAAGCCAATTTTTGAAAGTAAAAAAAAAATAGTTGAACCTTTTATTTGATTCAGTTATTTTTTTTTTTTCAAATAAAACTTTTACTAATTAAAAAAAAAAAAATTGGTAAGAATGGTTATTAATTCAGTTAATTTATTTTCTACTAATACGAAAAATTTTAGTGAATGTGTTTGTAAATTATAAAAAAAATTTTGCTGAATAATACAAAAAAAATCTGCAAAAATGTTTTTCTGTTCCTATTAATACATTTGACTGAACATATTTTAAGTTTCAGTTAACTTTTTTCTCTAATGCCATAATAAGTTAACTAAAAATAAAATTTTTTTTCCAGTTAAATTTTTACAAAATTGTTATCAGAATCTACAAATTTCTTTGTAGGTCCGCATTCAAACAAAATATTTACTGATTCAATGAATTTGGTTACTGAAAACGGAGTTTAGTTTTTTTTTGTGTGCACTCATATTAACAAATGTATAGAGCTGGGGTCACACGATTGGCACAATGTACCGATTTTCGTCGTCTCAGTGCGATAGAGTCATAAGTAATAAGCCAAAATGACATTATTACTTATTTAATTATTGAATAAGTCTATATGGCTTTATTACTAATGCAGTGTGGTGCAGTTATGAAATTATATTTCAATTAGTTGAGAAATAAGGCAAATTTACTGTGTTACTTATGAATTTATTTCAGTGAGCCGACCAAAAATTGGTACATTGTGCCAATCGTGTGACCCCAGCTCAAGGAGAAGGAAAAATCAGATTTGTTGTACTCGCAAAGTTGATATCGAGCCATAACCGCTAAAATAGCTTAAGTGACAAATTTTTTAGACTTTGTTTTTTTTTACGAAAATCTACTATTTACGATCGCAAATAATCGATTTTGTTAAAAAATTGACGTTCGGATATTATGTCGATTAAGTTTTTTTTTGCGGTTATGGCACGATATGTGTCCATAATTATGAAAGTGTTCTAAGTTGTATGCATTTTTGCTTTGAAATATTAAATAAATTTAAAAAAAACCTTAATAAATATTTAATAAATTTTATATTGATCACAACTGGTACAACTCTAAATTAAAATGCTGCATAATATGGAAATATTATTTTATTTCTTCAAATATAATCCATTCAATATTTCGAAACAATACATATGTGATTTAGACCACTTTCACAATTATAGACGAATATCGAGCCCAATTTTCGATTTAATCGTAAACAAGATGTAGTAAAAAATTAACTATTTTATTGAAATTAAAATTTGATGGGCCTATCCATAGTTTAGAATTATCAAAAATGGCAAAATTGTAGATAACTTTTCGGATGCCGGCTGTAAAATTTTATCGTAAGCTACAATTTGATTATGTAAAACATGTTTGAATATTATCATGTATATAATATAATATAATATATATAAGTAAATTTTTCATAAGCTGAAGAGAAAGTAAGTTTAAAAGGCTTTGCCAAAATTAGCTTTGCATATGAAAAATGGCCTTGAGGGCCAAAAAAAAAAAATGCAAACTCAAGTGATATTTTAGTTGAACTAAACTGTTTTGATCAACTGTTTTGTTGATCGTATTAGTTGGACTTGTCGAGGTAGTGTCAAGGACAAATTGCAGTGATAACCAAAGCACTTTAACTTGGTTATAGTAGCAGATAAAAACAAGGTTTTAAGTCAAGGATTATGTCAAGGCCGAATCATCAAGACATGTGTAAATGTAACGCAAGCACTTGGAACTTGGTTATAGCCGGAGAAATAAAAAGCGCCAGATTGGTTTGAGTGGTTAATTGTTTTTACCTGAAAATATTTGTGAGTGTTTGAACATAAACCTAAATTTATATGTAGTTTAAACTATGTAGACAGCGCTAAATCAATGTACCGTTTATTATGTATAGCTTAAAAAAATAATATTGTGGCAGCACTGGAATAAATGTCAAAAACCAGCTGCTTTACAGTACGTCATTAATTCCTTTCACAACCAAAAGAGTAAAAAAATAAAATCAGTCGTTAAGTATTTTTTGGTTTCGACATTTTTTTTATTTTGGAATTTTTTAGTATTAGAGTTTTTGAAAATTTCAAAAGTTTGCCTCAAAATTATAATAACGAGTAATTTTTAAAATTTCAGTGTTCGTTTTTGTAGTCTGCATAAAAATACACTAAATTTTGAAAATTTCAAGTGTGTATATATAATTATCTGTATATTACATTCTGATTATGTAGTTGTTGTTTTGTAGCGGCCAAAGGTTTACATAATCTGTGAAAATTTTAGCTCTTGCGGTTCTCGAGAAAATAGGCTATGATAGACAGACGTACAACAAGCAAAAACAATAGGGCTCCGATTTACCTCAGGAACACGCAACCCGAAAAATCGTCGAGTGCTTAAATTAGATGATTCGTTCGAGAGATATCGTTCACTAAAAATTTCGATAAAAACAACACTTCTTGTTCTTCAATAACTTTAAGCCTTCATCAATTCACTGATTTTTATAGAATTGCTGCGTAATTTCTTGTCTAATCGATTTCAGATGCACATTATTTTTTTTGGATTTAAAACTGGCCTACTGTTGAAAAATAAAATAATTTTCACACAACTAACTAATTTCATAAGGAAATACAAAAAAACTATATAAGTATATATGTACAAGTTCCTAAACTAAAGCTTAAACCGTTTTCGTCTCCACTGTATGCCAACAAGTTTTCAGAGCAATTCTTTGTTATTTCGATTGTGTCTGTTATTTATCTGATACATATTTGCTTTTGTTGTTGTTTTTGTTGCAAGTTTTGCTTGCATTCGCCAAAAACAAAAAGAGCAAAATACCAACTTTTGTAAATGTTCACATGGCCATAGTTGTTGTCTTTCCTGTTTGATTTATTGTTGTGTTGTTTGCCTTTTACCCTGACAATGGCATTGAGTTTAAACAGTAAAAGCTGCTGGCAAAAACAACAGAAAAGCAACAACAAAAAATTACAAAATTACATACATATACACATGCATAAGTACAACTGCAAACAAAAGCAAATGAAATAATAAAAATTGCCAGAGTAAAAATTCAATTGTTATCCAATCCTGGGAAGTAAAAATCTCTTTTACTCTCTTAGCAAAAACTGTCAGCTCTTCTGTTTTTGTTGTTTGAATACAACTACAAGCAGGCATAAATGCTACTCGTGTACATGCACATGCAAGTAAACTTTTATTATTAACTCATATGGTTTTTTTGTTGTTGTTGTTGTTGTTGCTGCTGATGTTGGATACGTGCACTCACTCACGTTACGTTAAGTTGGTTTTCTAAAAAAGTTGGGGTAGCTCAGGATTTTTGTTGTTACTGTTGTCTATATTTTGCCTTGGTCGTTTTTGTTTATGCCTGTTTCTTGTTGTTGCAACATAACGAGTAGTAGCAGTTGCTGCGGGCTCTGCTGCTACAATTGAGCTGTTGAGTCTAACCAAACAAACTCTTTCATTTTGTTGTCCTGTTAAATATTTCAGTTACAATTTTCAAAGTAGGGGAAGGCCATTGTTGTTTTCATTATGAATATGAGGTAATTTTAGTGTTGTTTCTTTTTTTTTTTTTTACTTAAAACCAGGGTTTTTTGTATGGCAAAAAATGTCTATATGCAAAAAAAAACAGACGTGTTTGAAGAAGTAAAAAAATGTGTCATTTATTAGAGGTTATGACACAATTTTTATAACTTTTTTTTTTAATTATGACTTTTTATATTAGATTTTTTTTTTTTTTGAAATCATAATGCAGATTACAAATGCTAGAAATCTTCATTAATTGATTCAATCTGTCAATAAGTTTTCGTAGTGGATTTTGTTTGCATATGCCCGTATTGTGTTGCAGCCTTTGAGTGCTCGTAGTATATCATATTTGTAAGTTTTCATAGTATGTCTGTTTATTGAATTCGTTTTATTCATATTTTAATACATGTTGATGCATACTATTCTCTAAAATACTAAAGAATTTATCATCAGTATTCGCAATTATATACAAACACTTGCTATTCTCTGTGATAGTTGACAAAGCATTGACCTTTTTAATTACAATATTTCGGTATGATCCAATTTAAGTTTCATATTTCATTAAGTTAGGTTAGGTTAGGTTTGAGAGGTTACTGAGAAGAGAAATCAGGTTTACAGCTCACTTGTGTGTTAACAAAAGATCACTTTTAGTTAATTTTAATTATTATTCGAACTCCATTTGTTTCTATATTAATGATTTTAACAGGTTCTCATTTTTTTTTACCTGAGAGTAGTAAAGGGCATTGTCCCTTGCAAAGTTACAGATAGATAGATAAAAGATGAGCTGAATTAACTTTTTCGTTTTTAGTTAATTTTTATAGCATCGTTACAGCGCATCTGGTGTTAAGTAGGCCCATTATTTTAAGCTATAAAGCCATTTTATTAGTTATTTTACTTCGCCGACGATTTCTTACTATAAATATTAACGAGAGGGGGTGAGGGCAATGCGATAAGCATTAGCATATACACAATAATGAATTTCAGGCAAATTTAGAGCTGAGGACATGACTGGACATGACCACGGTTTGAGATCGAGCTCTCAAAGATCGCGATTTGCATTATAGTCGACGCACTAACCACTTCAGCCAATATCTTACTGTGACTTTGACTATTTTGTCTTAAGCCTGGTACTCTGTTCAACATTTCACGCGAAAAGCTGCCAAAGTATATATAAAAAAAATTAGCACGAATTGTTCATGAAAAAATTTTGCAATAATAGTACTCTGTTTATCTTGGTAAAAAAACATTTGAAATGTATGTATCTTCAACATTTAAGTTTTCATGCGAAATAGGTAGAGTGTCACTTGTTTCGTATGGAATTTATAACAAACACTTGGAGTGTTTCTACAGGGTGGGCCAAAAGAAACCAAGGGCTGTAAAAGTTTAATAACTTTTTTGTTTATTAACTTTTTTATTTTTTCTTTCAGATTATATAATATACAAAATGGAAATTTTTTTACACTAAGTATGAAAATTGATGTCTCTTAAATGACCACCGTTTTCAGCTTCGCACTGATGGGCTCTTTTTAGAGCATTTTCCATAACATCTTTCAAAATTTGTGGACGTAGCGTTCGAATTTCTGCAACAATGTTTGCCTTGAGTTCAAGGATTGTCTCTGGCTTGTTCACATACACTCGCTCCTTCAGAAAGCCCCAAAGAAAATAGTCGGGTGCTGTCAAATCTGGCGATCGCGCTGGCCAAATAATTTCCGAATTTCGAGAAATTATTCGCTCTCCAAAAATTTGACTTAAAAGTGCCATTGTGTCTCGGGCAGTATGGGCAGTGGCTCCGTCCTGCTGAAACCACATACCAGGTCTGTTTTCAAGAGCAGGACGTAAAAAATTTTCTATCATAAACCGATACCGCTCTCCATTTACGGTTACAGCACTTCCATCTTCATTCTCGAAGAAGTAGGGCCCAATGACATTTTCAGATGTGATCCCACACCATACTGTACACCTGATGGGGTGCAATTGGCGTTGATGAATGGCTCTTGGATTTTGAGAACCCCAGAACCTACAGTTCTGCTTATTAACAAAGCCATTCCAATGAAAATGAGCTTCATCACTCATAATCAAATTTTCAATAAAGTTGATTTCATTTATTCATTTCTTATTTTCTGATTATCATTTATTATTTTCATTCATTATAAATTCTCCAAGTGTTGTCTATATAATCTGAAAGAAAAAATAAAAAAAATTAATAAACAAAAAAGTTATTAAACTTTTACACCCCTTGGTTTCTTTTGGCCACCCTGTACAAACATAAGAAACTGTAGCATAGTTTCAGGCGCCAGTTAATATTGTTTAAATGTCCAATTTCTCGTATACGAATTAATCAATGTTTTTAAACATTTTTCACAAATTTGAACAGAGCACTATGCCTTATAAAGGCTGATTTTCACAACGTATCTTTACATTTTCGGCGCCATTTTTATTTATAACTTGTATACATGAAAAGTTGCAAAAGAATGTAGCCATGAGCAGCCACTTTGAAACTGATGCGCTAATTGCTTGTTTGTGGATATATTATGGAACAATACAATCTTGTTAAAGACAAACACAAAGCAATTGACGTTTTGTAAGTTCGCCAGAATATATACATAGGTAACAAAAAATTTATTTATTTAATATTTTTATAAATAAAATATATAATATATAATATATATAATATAATATAATTGATTTAATACCAGCCTAGTTGAAAATTTTTTCAATATTCAGACGACAACTTAATCAAATTTTAATTGTGATCCCAATAAAAAAATTTAGTTTTCTTCTACCAAATTTTATGAAGTAGACCTAGTAGCAGATATCGAGCCATAACAGCCAAAAAATGCGACACATATTTTGTAGCTCATTTTTTTTGACAAAAATCCATTACTTACTATTGGAAATAATCGATTTGAGTTCGAAAATTATGTCGCTTTTTGGGCGATTATGGCAGTATGACTACACTTTTATACAGTAAGAATAATTTTATATTTAGCTAATTAAAATTAATGAAAATTCGAGGAATTATATTACATAGATCGGCAGTTTGTAAACTTTTGCTTATGCATGTTGCTAAAAAAGAAAGCCACAATAAATTAATGTGTTTGTCTGCAGTCAATATACTAAATTATTCTATATTAAAGATATTGATATGGTTATGAGTGGGTCTTAGTGAGTAAATAGAATAGTTTAGTGCAAGGCGAATTTAGTATCAGGTGACCCTTTCCGCCCGGCTGATTATCAGTTGTTGATACCAAATTGAGCAATTTGAACTAAAATGTCAAAATTTGCTTATAAATCTTTTGACAGATTGGTTTTGTAGCGTAGCAAACTTCATATTATTTTTTGTTTAGTTGCATTGTTGTAATGACAAGGTTACCTAATACTGAATTTGCCTTGGCTTAGTGTTTCAGTTACAAATCCGTATTTTATTAACACACTCGATTTACTTTTATTCACGCAAAGAAAAAAGACTGATTTTTTAACAAGTACTTATTGTGTCAGCTTTATACTACAAGTACTTATTGTATGTCCATTCATACTTACATACGCATACCAATAAAGTTTTTTTTGCTGAAGCAAAGTAAATATATAAAATATAATAATAATAAATATAATATATAAATTCATAAACAATGAAAAAAATACAAATATTGGTTTGTAACTGTTTGCACAATAAATATTTTTTAATATTTACTGGTGCAGCAAGTATACATTCGTTGTACAAATAGATATTCAAAAACAAGAAACTAGTCGTATTGTGAAGTTCCAACTTTAGGGCACTTTTTTTGGAGAATTTATGGCCGTATGGCGTGAATTACGTGAAAAATTATAGTCTCCAAAGTTTCAATTGTTTCTGGTTCATCAGTATAAGCCAGGGACTTCAAGTATCCTGATAGGAAATAATTGAAAGTTTTCAAATCGTATGTCCATGCAGGTCAATTGACTGCTCCATATTTCGAAATCAACTTGACGCCAAACTTTTATTTCAATAAGTAGATTTCTGCAGTCACCGTATGGCATATAGAACCATCTTGTTGAATCCAACCTCAATCAATAGCGCTCATATTTTGAAATAAAAATCGTAGCCTTAAAGTCAGCTTCGGCTTCAGTTCTTGAAGAAATAAGTTTCAATGATCCCACAAGCATATAAACCACATCAAAAGGTGAATTTTTTTTTATCTAATTTAGTTTGTGGCAATTTTATTAACAAATCCACTTAGCCAAAAATAAGCTTCATCGCTGAGCACAATTTTGCGATAGAACATCCTCTATAATTTGCTCAAATTGATGATTGATGGTATCATTGGTCCAGCATCAATCCATTAATTGTGATTTGACAGATAATAGTGACAGATCTTAGAGAATTAATTAATTTGTAGAATTTATCATGTGCGACAAATATATTTGCCATAAATTCAACTATAAGTTCCTGCATAGACCAAAGCTCAAAACTCAACTAAGATACGAGGAATGACTGAAAACTTGAAGTCTATTTATGTGTTTATTTTGTACTAATCAGCATTTCATGCTGATCGGTATCATGACTATATAAGTTTTTACAAATTTCCAAAATATGCACAAAGTGCAAATTTTTGTTTGTCTTCAGAGTACCGATCTTGTTGCTTTGCTTACAGAGTATTATTGATGGTCTAGAAGGAACAAGGGGCTATTACTCAAGATATCTTGGAAGCAAAAGTTAGTCTAAATTTAGATTTTTTTTCGTAAGGAGTAACGCCTATAAAGAGAAAAGTATTATAAAAAGGAGTCAATAATAGAGCAAAAAGTGCGTCACCTTCCAAGAAAATTAAATATTTATTTTTATAATATTTTGCTATCTGCTGATTCTGCCAATCAAAGAAAATAATAGGGATTGGAAAAGTAGCATGGATTCTCTCAAATAGCAAATAGAGAATATGGGCATTTCTACGAGAAATTACTCGTTTTTTTCGCGTGCGACAGCAAGCAGTTAAGCTTGTATTTCAGAACAATGTGCCAATATTACCAAATGTAGAGCTGCTGAAGGCCTGCGCAAATATATACAAGGAAGTAGAAAAAGTTTAGTGTTCTTTGAAAAGGCAATCATATTGGTTTGGTGTTGCACGCTACAAAAAGTTGACATTGTTTACTTAAAAAATATCTTGTAAAATAATGCAGTGAGAATTTTGAAACTCTTCGTGACTGTTTATGTTAATAATGAGAATTGTATTCTACAAAATAGTGAAGGTTGAATCGAAAGCGTGGCACTTCTAATAAAAAAAATTTCTTTTCAAATTATTTATGGGGTGTAGCGAAGCACGCATGTTTTTGGCTAGTTAAGCAATAACCGCACTTAAAAGAATATTTATAATGAATTTTAATCAGTTACATTTTAATAAAAATCGAACAAGAGATTGAATTCTTCAAAAATATAAAAGCGGGATAAAGCGTAACAGAAATTCGAGGCGGGATCGACCTGTGAAAAACGGGATAATTCCGTCTAAAGGGCAATGACTGGTCAGGTTAAATTTTAGGCTACATTCAATTTTAACATTATATAATTAAATAAACAAAAATATTAAAATTTTGTTGCAAAATTTTTGTACCGGCCTTAGTCTGTATTCAAAATGATTAAATTTGCTTGAGACAATCTGTTATAATTATTAATGAATTTTTTTTGATAAATAAAACTAACTGAATTCCTGTCATTAAATGTGTAGCATGAAAACTAGATATTAAAAATTTGCTTGGACTTCAAAAATGTTTGAAAAAATATGCAATATTTGTCACCTCTAATTATAAATTATTAACTTTTTACAAAATTTGTATTTTGCATAATATATTTAAATCCTGTAAATTTGGTTATTTATATATATGTATATGTACATATATGTATATACATATAGTATATGTTTCTATGCATGTGTATGTGTATATAAAAATGAATTCGAGACTTGCGTGCAGTGCCATTGTATCCAAACCAAATGCTTCTTGAAAGACAAAAGACATAAACTACACGACAAAAAAAAAACTCAGCTGAACTTAATTTTCTGCATCAGTTACCAACTATTTTAAGCATTTCAAGTAATTAAAATATAAAATAACTTTGTTGCAACGCTACATACAAAAGTAAACATGTGTATTCGGCAAAAATGAATGTTAAAAATAAAAGCAACATTTTGCTAAACTTCTACAACAGCGTGTGCTACAACTTGCATATGAAAAGAAAGGCAAAAACTTTTTTTTGTCGAATTATAATTCTAAGGAAACTACTAAGAAATACATAAATATAATACAGCAATAGTTTGTAAAAACTTCATACAACTTCCGGCTTTTTTTGTTTGTTTAATACATAAACCCTTTTTTGCTTTCCAATACAAACAAGTACTTTTTCCGTAGAATTATTACAAAAGAAAGGAGAATATGATGAAATATTTAATTAACTTCCGTTTTAGAGAGCATGACTAACAATAAAAGAGTGGAGAATTTTCGGAGGGAGACACTCTCTCTTACACACACACATACAATCAGGGTGACCGATGACATTTTTCAAAAAGTGGCACCAAATAGGGGATTTATCAAAAAAAGGGGCAAAATTAAAAAAGAAAAGAAAACTGCACTAAACTTTTTATTTTTAATATATTTTCATATAACTCAGCCTAAATAAAGGGGGTCAAAAAGTGGCAAGGCAGTCGAAAAAGGGGAAACGCAGGCGAAAAAGTGGCAAATTGCCACTTTAGTCGGTCAAACGGTCACGCTGTATACAATCACGCAGGGTTACCGTTGATCGACTAAAGTCGCAATTTGACCCTTTTTTTTAGAGGTCTGCCACTTTTGTGAGACTTTTTTTATCACCGACTTTTGCAACTTTTTTAATTTTGTTGGAACTTTTTACCCTTTTTTATAAAGATTCTCACAGAAAACATTTAAATTGCAGTAAATTAAAAATTTTCTTATATTTGTATCAAAAAAAAAATTTCAAAATTTAAAAGCAATTCACAGATTATTATTATTTATTGCAACTTTGTCACGTGTACAATGTATTTAAGAAATTTTTCACAAATTTTCAGTAGAAGTTTCAAAGAATAGTTTTAGGAAAAAAATTAAATAAATAAAAATTGTGGGTTTTGAAGTGCTGTGTTATGAAATATGCATTGTTTCAACTTACTTTATTGTTGTGTTGTGCTTTTTATTAATAAAAAGGCGGTAAAAAAGATGTGCAACTTTTATTTTCTCAAACGACTTTTTTGAGCGACTTTATTTGTATAAAACGACCTTTTGTGCAACTTTTCAAAAATTCCTAACGGTAACCCTGCAATCACGCATAATTTCAAAGAAAAAAAGCAACAGTGCTTTTAAGAGAGTTTCCTTAATGTTTTAACAGAGAAGAAGAATATAAAAGAGTTCAACAACGAAACAAAACAAATAAATGCATATTGTTATTATCGTTCTTATTTATTACTTTCAAGTTTTTGCTGTTTTTCTTATAACAAAACAAAATACATAAAAGAAATCAAATTTCAGACAAACACACACAGACACGCATGCCCTGCTGCTGCCAGACTTAGGAATTTTTTGTCATTTGACGATTTTGGGAATGAAAAATATTCCTCCATTTTAAGAGTAAGAGAGAAAAGCACCCACTGCTCCTGATATTGGTACTTATATTTCTGAGTTTCTTTTATGATATCTCAGATAGGCTACTGAAAGATTTTTTGCCCAGAAGCCGAAGGCAGAGGCACGAAAGATGTAAAGTATTTTCTTCTTTTTAATAACAACTGAAGCAGAAGTCATTTAAAGAGAGACCCGTGCATTTGACTATTCACAAATGTCAAAATGAATGTTAAAGGCCCAACTATAATATGAATAAGCTGGCTTAAGCTAATATCAGAATTGAACGATAAGTCTGTCAAATGCTTAAACAATTCAGATGTGACTTTTAGGTGGCCATAATGTACAACTTACATGCACTTAAGTATTCTTTAGCCACAGCTGCACATCTAGGTATTGTCAATAATTTTTTTTTCTTCTCATAACTCCTAAATGAATGCAATTCAATCAAACTAACTTGAAAGAATGTCCTAATCTATTGAAAATTCACATATAAATATATCCATCACCTTATTACTTGTTTTATTTGTTTTGCCTACTAAAAATTACAACAGTGAATATACATAAGTAAATACATGTGTATGTGTGTATATGTGTATTGTAAAACAAACAATGAAAATAAAAGTTTTGCTTTATTTTCCGAGTTTAAAATAAGAAACAATAAAAAAATATTTAAAATCAATGAATATTTTCTGCTGCTGCTTGTTTGAGTTTAAAAAATGTACATACAGTTGTTTCCTTACGGAATGTGCGTTCAGTTTGGCACTTTACTTAAGCAAATGACATTTGACGAAACTTGACGAAAAGTTTGTTAAGTACATTATAGTTTGCCACATGCGTTTTATATGTAACCGCACAGTTGCTTAAGCTATCTTATTCATATTATAGTTGGGCCTTAAAGCGGACAATTTTTTTCCTGCAGAACAATTATTTTTTTCACTTATCGAAGTTAAAGAGAAGAAAATGTCGTTTGGCAAAGTAAGTGTAAATATAAACCAAAACAAAAATCAAAAAAAAAAACAAAAAAAAAATTAAAGAGTCATTGCGTCATCCACTTTTCATTCATGTTTACTTGTTGGTGTTTAAGTGTAATCTGATTTGTTGACGTAGATAGGTGTGTGAGTAGCTTTAGTTTCATGGTGAAAAATTTTAAATAATTTTTATTTATTTAAATCAACAAAAAATATATGTGTCTCTTTTTATGCTTTAACAATTAAATAGTTATCTAGAATTAATATTTTTTGTTTCTAGCAAGCTTTTTTCAGATACCGAAATTTCAATATTGAGGGGTTTTTCACTATTTCTGTCTCTGGCAACTGCGATCAGGGTTACCGTTAGGAATTTTTGAAAAGTCGCACAAAAGGTCGTTTTATAAAAATAAAGTCGCACAAAAAAGTCGTTTGAGAAAATAAAAGTTGCACATCTTTTTTTAACGTTTTTTTTTATTAACAAAAAGCGTAATACTACAACAAAAAAATAAGTTGAAACAATGCATATTCCATAACATACACAGTTCCATTATACATATGTGCTTCTATACATGTTTTCATATATGTATGTATACTGAACTTAAGTAGTTTAATAAATTTGGCTGTCGTATGCTGCCGAGGTCAGAGGAGTAGGATTCATTAAAAAAAGCTAAAAAGGTTAAACTTAAGATGTTTTTTACAAACATTTTCAAATAAAGCCCCGTTTATTTTTTAATTTAATTCTATTCGTTTGATCTTGGTGCCATATATTTTTTGGATGAATGTATGTGTACTTCAACAATATTTTCTTAACATAAATATTACTTTTTTGAAATTTCATTTCTGTATTTAAAAATAAGTTTATCAAAATAAATCCAGTCTTCTATATGTTTGTCTATTAAATTTAAGGCTAACAGCATTAAGTTGCATGTTTTTACTTTTAATTTATTAGTTAATTTATTATTAAGCAAAGCTAATTTCAAAATGTTCACATGTTCGTATACACCTGTATATATTTTACGATAACTTCTTTCATTGACTCGGCGTGTAAAAATAATTTTGTAAAATAAGCACTCCAAAAACCACAATTTTTATTTATTTAAAAATGTTTTTTTTTTGCTAAAACTATTCTTTGAAACTTCTACTGGAAATTTGCTAATTTTTTTTTTTAAATACATTGTACACCTGACAAGGCTGCAATTAACAAAAGTGCTTCCAAATAAACAATAATTTCTGAATTACTTTTAAATTTTGACGATTTTTTTGATAAAAATAATATGGAAATTTTTTAATGTATTGCAATTTAAATGTTTTCTGTGCGAATCTTTACAAAAAAGGGTAAAAAGTCCCAACAAAATTAAAAAAGTCGCAAAAGTGGGTGATCAAAAAAAGCCTCACAAAAAGTCGCACACAGATAAAAAAAATGGTCAAATTGCGACTTTAGTCGGATGAACGGTAACCCTGACTGTGATTAATTACAATACAAACAAAGCTGAGAAATTAAATTAAATACAAGACAAAAGTAAAGAACTTAAGAAAATAAAAGTAAAATATAAGAATCAGTGTAGCCTTATTAGCATTTTTTTATTTTTATTTAGCAACAACAATTTCTTGAGGAATTTTTCAACAATTTATTTAGCGTTTTCTTAGCATTATTAAGTATAAAATATTTAATAAATTCTGGTCTAACCTCATGCATATAGAATGTTAAATATTTATTAGAAAAATTTTCATAAAGCGATTTAGACAAAAATGACATAAAAGTTATTCTGTTGAAAAAAACAAATTTTTTCGATTCACTAAAATAACTGAAATTTATTCAATTAAATTTGTTTTTGAAGCCTGAAAATTTCACATCAAGTTACTTATTTTCCATTTTAAAAATTTTGCATAAAATTTTATTTTGATTACAGGATGAAAATAATTGAAAACAATTTTAGTTTTTCCCTTCAATTTTTATTGAAAAATTTCAAGTAATATTCTTTTCTGTGTAGTTGTAAGTAAGAACTTTTAATATGAATAATTATGAATATTTTTTAATATATTGATTTTTATTATTGAATTTTGCTGTATTCAAATTAAAGAAAATATTTTGTGGATTTTGGAAATTATGAATTTTTTTTTGCCAATTAGGATTTTTAATTTTTATTATTTTTTATCAGTTTTTTATTATCTTTTGCTAAAAAAATTCAAATTAAAGTTTGTAGCATTATATTCTTACTAGTTTTCTAGCACAGTTTTTTAAGGCCGATTGAGCAGCATTTTTTTCAAATCTGGCAACACTGATAACAAAATAAGATACGGCTGTAATGCTATTGAACCCAAGTAGGTACACATCTTCACTATGCCCTATAGGAAATTTTCCCCCTCTTTTTGGCCGAAATTAATTACAGTCAAACGGGTGGACTGATTTGAAAGATTTTTTGGATTTGACTTTTGGTGAACACTTAAGAGAGAGCGAGTGATCGAAAAAGTTTTTCATACACTCAAAAAAAAAAAGATAAGTAAATTTAACTCAAAAAATTAACAAATAATTAGTTCTAAGAAGGCGTTGCGGGTTATAGGTTCCCGCATCCAAGATTTTTTTAGATCTTTGATAGATAATCTGGTTTTCTAAACTGCTTTTTTTCTAAAAATTTTTTCCAGTGTACACTAACCTTTCGAATATAATAGTAGAAATTAATTTGACCAATTTAATGAAGTAACAAGCAAAGCCAAGTTTAAAATGATTTTATTCAATAATTTGATTTTCCAAACGGTCAACTAAATGTAATATACATGGCTTCAAAATGCCACCACTCTCTATTTCTTCATCTTCATCAACTCGTCGTTTTGTTCTCTCATATTTTTGGAAAAAAAGGTATTTGCGGTCGTCTTGGTTTCGATTTAATGGAGGCACACTGCGTTTCACGTTTTCTGATCGATGTACTGTCTTTAAGCCAAACAGCATAGTGTTCAAAAACTTTAAAATTTCTCGAACTATTACGCCATTTAATATTCATATTTGAACAAAATAATCGTGAATGGTCTTTAAAATACTATTTAGAGTTTTCGGAACAATCACTCTCAGAAATGTATGACAAGAAATGGGCGTAAATAGCTGTTTTTTTTTTGTCGATTTCGTCGTGTTTCTCTAGCCATATATTGAATAATTCTGAATTTGGCACGCAGTTAAAAAAGTTTTTTTTTTAAACTCGCAAAAAATTCGCAGATGAAATATATTAAATTTGGAAGATAATTGATTGTTCTAGAGAACTACATATTATGATATTATGTCTAACATGTTTTATAATTTTTTTGTAAGTTTATATAAAATTCTAGTTCATAATTCCATTAGTTAATTTTAAGCTCACTTTAATTTTTCCAATTTATTCAATTTTATAGATGAGTTTATCAAGACTTTGCTATGAAATGTAAAAGTACTTACTTTCAGCATTACATTCCATTTTTTAATTTTTCAAACACATACATTTTAGTTATGAAAAGTTTTATTAGAAGAAGTCACAAAATTCACTGCACTTCAAGGTTTTCTGATAACTGGTTTAGAAATCGTAATCAAAACTACTGTTTAAGTAACAAAAATTAATGTTTTTTGAAAAATTTAAGAAGCTATGTATATTTTGTTATATACTTTATTATATTAAAGCAAAAAAAATTAACTTTGAAAAAATTCAAATTTGTACTTTTGGCCAAAAAATTGGCGAAATTTCCTATAGTGCTATGGCTCGAAATGTTACTCGTAACCTTGGCATAAAAATTCAGAGTAAAAATATAAATATAAATATAAATATAAAATCTAAGACTAATAATATTTCATTTAAAATCTTATTGTAATTAAAGGCTTTAATAGGAAAGCAAAATGTTATTTTATGGCAACGCTGTTACAGTCCCTATTAGTGTAAGTGTGAGCATGTGTATTTGTTTGTGCGAGCGACTAAAGAATTGACTAAAAATATTAAAACAACAACAATTACAATAACAAAAGCATGGCATAAGAATTTTGAGATGGAATAAGGAAGGAAATAAAACACTAACACACACACACAACACACACTCGTTCTTAGGCACATCTAGACGAGCATGGCTGATTATAATTTTCGGTATACCATGACGTGTTTTGTTTTTGTTTTCGTTTTGCTGTGTCTACTATATATTTATGTACGTAAGTATGTATGTTTTGCATAGCAGACATTTGTGTGGCATTGATTGTTAAAGCACCATGTGCTTGTGTAGTGGTGTAGGTATGTTTGCTTCATTTTCGGTTGTTTGCTATGAATTTGTTGAGGCAGGTCCTGCACAAACATAAAATATTGCTGTTGATTCTTTTTTTAGCGAAAAATATGTAGGTACAGCCAACGAACTCGAAATGGAAACTGATGATGGTAATGATGTTGGTTGGTTGTTTGTTGTTCATGATTACGATATTGTTAAGGGGAGCGACGAGGTTGATTGTTTGTTGATAAACAGAGTTTGAAGGAGTGAATAAATAATGGTGTATTATAAAAATTATAATACAGTGGTTTTTGCTTAACTTATGCCCAGCTTTTTTAATTAAGCATACAGTTGCTTTATTGAATGAATTGAAAAAGTATCATATGCATGATTTATTCGATTAATTGTATAAATTTAAAAAAAAACATTTATGGAAAATGATTTAAGGTGAATTTACTGTGTATGCTTTGGTCTTCTAAAAAGTATATATCGCACACTAAATCATAAGGATTCAAAACTCAAAAAATCCCAGATGTTGATGCTGGATAAATGACGCAAATATATTACATAAAATAGAAATAAAGGTGTTTTCTATTGTTCAAGAATACTGTGTAAATTTTTGGAGGTCGTTAAAGATTTGTTCATTCAACTAATTGGCTTATGAAAAAATAAAACCATTTTGATAATTTTTACTTGTCACTGTTTATGATTTACTGCCAGTTTATAGAAGACAAGTAAAAATTCTCGTCTGGGTATTTAAATTAAAAACAAAGCACACAAATATCTCTTTGTTTTTAACTACGATGATGATGTTGTACTAGACTAAAGAACATTGCAACAGTTTTCCTTTATTCTAGTACAAAATTGTTGTAATCAAAGTTGAAATACGACATTCTAATTGCCCAATCATTTTAGAAAAAGAATGATAATTTGTTTCAATTAATTTTTTTGTTGAAAGAAAAAAAGTACTAAGTTGCAGGCCCTGAAGATATTCTGCTAAGGCTCAGTTACCCGACTGTAATGGAATGTAACTGCAACAGCTGGAAGCAGCTGATCGATATTATTATGTAAAAAGTAATGTACATATTCTTACATTCTGGTTACATCTCCATAAATATTTTCATTACTTTTCACATAACAATACCGATCAGCTGTTTGCTACCATTGCAGTTACATTCCATTACAGTCGGCTAACTGAGCCTTTAAGGTGCCCACGGACGTATGATTTGTACATGCTCTACGTTTTATTATTTAATTTTTTGTTATATAGAATCTTAATCAAGAATAGTATCTTAATCGGCCACAAGTTCAGTATTTTCAATTCTTTTTGTAGAATGAAATATTTTATTCCTTAATTTGACGCAATGTAATGTTAAATAAGGCTAAGGAAAATTCAGCATTTTTCTGTGCCACCAAGCAATTCCCTTAGAAAATTATTTTGTATATTCTCTCGCACAAAGAATGCATTCTTTTTAAACTCATTAATGTTAATGATGAAAGCATTTACGACTTTAATGTTACTAACGAAGATGATGTGCTTGCTGGTTGATGATGGCCTTTAATAGCCATGTTGTTACAAACCTGCATACATACATACATACATGCTTATTTGCAATATATTTTAGCTAGACTATTTATGGTTAAATATCTCTTATTAAAAAATTGCATTCCAAACCAGACCTGAAAACCTGATGCTGACACTGGCTTGTATCAAGCAGCAATAAATAGCAGATTTTGCAGTACAGAAGTAGCTAAAAGTTGAAAAGAGCACACAAACACCTAAACATGCCTACAAAGAGATAGATAGACACATTTTAACTGAATTTAAAAGTTTTCAAACTTTCAAAGATTTTCCTTTAACTTGATTCTTTACAATTTTCTTAAGTTTTATTTTATATTAACTTGTATACATGGAGGATTTCAGAGTTTTGGCTGAATTAAAACCAGTATTAGTTTTAAAGTTGCATGTATCTATGTGAGAATGTAACGATCCCAACAATAGTTGCATACATATAGTTATTTAAGTGTATATGTATCTTTTATTATCCATGATTGTTCTACCATTCATTTGATTTTGCTTTAAAGCCTTTGTACTCCTGTTTTAGATTCTTTCATCTTCCCAATTGAAATTGGTAATGGTTGGTTGGGATGTCTGTCTGTAGAACTCCATTTTACTCCACTTTGAGACTGTAGAAGTTTTAAAATCGAAACACGACAGACGAAAACATCAACAATAAAAAAAGATTAGAAAATAAGAACATTTTCATCTTGTATATGCTGAGTTAGGTTCAGCAGCAACAACAACAACAACATACAGTAAGTAGTTGTACAACTATTGCCACAACAACTGATTACTGACTCTATGACGACTACGATTCATTCCCAAAAGCATCTCTAGAAAATAGTGCAGAAAATGTATGTACTCCCATTGAGTTGTATGTGTCAGTATCTGGTATACAGATGGGAAACAATAATGAGAACAACAATAACAAGAAGAAGTTGCAAAATCATATTGTTGTTGCTGCTATTATTGTCGTAGTTCTTGTTAATGCTGCTCCTGCTGCTGCTGTTGACGATGCTGCTGCTGCTGTTGTTGCATGTTGTACTCTTTTTCATTATTATTTTGTTGCGTGTTGTGTGTTTTGTGTTGTCGCTGTTGCTGTTTTTGTTGTTTGTTGGCTTTTGTTGCCGGTTTTATTTCATTTCATTTCGTGGTTTATACACTGGTGGTAGTGGTTGTAAATTTTGTTGTCGCGGCTGCCAGACAGACACAATACTGAAATAATCAACGAACAAACGAAATGGAGTAGACAAATTCTATTTGATTTTTCATAGATACAATTTAACAAAAATATAATAAATTAATAAAACAAAAGAACTGAATAAAATAAAATTAGTGTAAAATGTGTAGAAGTTTGTTTTTAACCAAAATCAAAGCAAGTGTTTTACAAAAAAAAAAAAAATAGTTTAAAAAAATTTAAAATAATTAATAGTTATTAAAAACTAAGCATATTTTAACATTTTTGAAGTTCTTTGTGTTGAAGTCATCTCTATAAAAAAATTTCAATTCTCCCAAAATTGTAAAGGTTTGTGCAATTTTTTTCTATTTTATACACCAAAAATTTGAAAATGAAGTAAAACATGAAATAGTGAAATAACTAAAAGGTTATTGAACTTGAAAATGTAATAAACTCCATAGGAAGAATAGGAAAAAAAGTACAAGAAACTACATACAACAACTCTTAAACGTTTACACTCGAATAGAAGAGCAAGCACCATCATCATCACCATCGTCAACAACAAGAACAACACCATCATCGTCATCATCTTGGTTGTTGTTGCCAGCAGCTGCAACAGCACTGGCAGCAGCAACAAACTCATTGTATGCTACATGTATGTTGTACTAAAAGGAGCAACATAAAATCATATGGCACAATATTGTAGAATATAAAAGAAAACTATAAAAAAGAAAATGATAATTGAATATTCATACATATACAGATGAAGAATGGAAAAAATATATATACACATATACATATGTATATTTATGCACACATATGTATGTATGTATGTATGTGTAAGTGAATACCATATAAAAATAGTAAAAAATTGCGAATACCCTGTGAAATTAAATATTTATTAAAAAGAAAAGTTTACAATAGCTTTTGTTGAAAATTTATGAAATAAAAAGACGCATAAAACAAATAGTTATAATCATATGTACATATGTACATATATAAAATAAATGGTGGACATTACGAGTATAAGAAAGTGATTATAAAACACTTAAATTTTTTGTACTTTTTATGCCAACCAAATACCTAATATAAAAAGTTTGCTAAATTAAATCTTATAAAAATAAAATAATACAAATTATTTGTTAAAAGCCTTGAATTAAAAACTAAAATATTGCGTGTTATTTTGAAAAATACTCGATCTTTTCATTTGATTTCATCACAAACGTTCAACTATGAGTAGCGCTATTGTGAATTTCAATCACAATGGACCTTATCGTGGTTGGCGTCAGGGCTGGCAGATTATAGAACTTGTTTGGCGACATGGCGATTTTTTGGTGACTTATAGACTAGTTGGCGATCTTATTGGCTATTTTTGAGAAGCCATTAATTTGTTTCGAGAAAAAAAATATTTTTATTCTGGTGTTTTTATGTATAAGATAAATCTTGTGAGGAAAATGATGGCTCGTGAAGATGATATGTTAACATATTTTTTAACATTTTCGAAACCCTCTCTAGTAAATAAAAATAACTATTTCAATCTTGAACTTCAGTCGAACACAGGCTGTATGCATCAGTGGCTGTATTCTACTCTTTCTTCATTTTCCTCAAAAATCTTAAAGTCATCAATATTGAATGAAACTCATAATAGTGAAAATTTTGTAAATAATTAGGGTGTTCACAATAGCGTTTTAAAATATGTCTTAATATTGCAACGTTTCAATTTGAATACTTTAATGTGGGCTGGCAATTTTGTTAGTTTTGTGTGTGTGTAAATCAAATTTTTTTTATCGTGAATAATATTTTTCACATGGTTTTTTCACTTTTCACTTGGTTTTGTTCACTTTATTTTTGCAAACGAACTGAATTTATACTACGAGTAATTTCAATATATTAAAATTATATACTAAAAGTTATAAAGAATTACTTTTGGGACAAGACAGTAAATAATGTCCACGATTAATAATAATAATTCCCTGGGTGCCTCGGTAGGCTAATGAGTAGTGTGCTAGCCTATCAGTATGGAGCTTGTGGGTTCGATTCCCACCATAGACTCTGGTCTTTTTCACTGCAACGAGTGAAGGTTTTTGTTACTATTCTCGTTTCAAATAAAGTTATGATATAATTTGCAATTGTATTTGTAATATTTAATAAATAAATAAAATAATTTCCTGCAACACCTTTTTCCATTGAACATGAATCTCTTTGCTTCACATGAAGTAAATTGTATGGCTGTGGTATACCAAAGAATTTTTTCCACGGCACCTAGAATATTTAAAAACATAACTTTACGCTCAAAAAAATTTTATTGGAAACACAACATTTGCGTAGTTCTTACTATCAAACTTAAATTTGTCAGATTTTCAATTAATTTTTAAGCATTACAAATCTTCCCATTTCTTACATTCATTACTCATTGATAGCGGTAACAAACATCCTCATGAAATTCACAATAGCGAATTTCTCTTGATGGGGAACTAAAATTTCATGGGAACAAAAATTTCACATTTTATTCACCATAGGGGTGAATGTTTTGGAATCCAATACAGAATTTTGTTGAATTATTTTTCCATACTCACAATAGTTGCAGGTTTTTTAAATAATTTTGGAATATTTTTTTCTGTTTAGTACATGTTGGACTGTCTTTGTATCTCTGCAAGAAATGTTGAATAAATTTAATTCCCATACTTTTCCAAAAATTCACGATGTATGGTGTTCTAGATATATGATAAAACTTAACAGGATTTTTTTTTTTGCATAAGCAATATCTCCATAAATGCATTTCGTTTCAAACACAATAGTTTTATATAAAACTTCTATCACAGTGCACATTTATTCTGTTCACTAATCAATTTTGCTTTGTTTTAAGTAAAAATTAATCGAAACTTACAACTTCGCAACAGTTTTTTTTGCTTGCTTTGGAGATTTTGGTGATTTCTGATATTGTGTGCGAGAAAGTTTAAAATAAATCTGAGAACCCTGGTTGGCGTATTTCGCCTTCGACTACGACATTTTGATCTCTTATATTAAAGAACAAATGTTGGTGTGTTCTTTAATCTGTTACAAAAATTTCATACTCAAAGTTGAAATAAGCCAACAACGATAAGGGTGAATAGTACACAGTACGCCTTCGCTATGTGTTCACATTTACCGTAAACCCCTATTCTATTGCAACATTCAAATTATTTTTACATTGCAAATTTTATTAACGCAATACTCCACATTTCTGGGGCTTTGTTATAGCAACAAGTTTTTTGTCTTTTCGTATAAAATAAAGAGTTTATGCATATTTGAAAATTTGGGCTTAAGTTCAGTATATTCAATTCTTATAGAATGAAATATTTCTATTAGTTAATGTGATTTTCTAAAGAAGACCAAAAAAAATTAAACTAGACTTTAGCTGGGTGGAAATGCCGATATTTTTCTGTACAGCCTCGCACTTTATCAGCACTCATGTCTATCTATTTGGGTAGAGATTGTTATTAACATCAGCTATTTAACATGAATTGTTAAATGAAATGGAATATGAAAATTTTTTCGAAGGAGATTATAATTCTTCAATAGCTTAGAGAAACAATTAAACAATTGCATATCTTGTTGTTAAAAAAAAACAAAAACTGCAGACTTTTTAAAAATTTATGCAAGTTTCTCTATAACGTCAGTGATCATCTTCTTTTTAAATGAACATTCGAGTGTGTATTGAATTTTTTATGTTATGTTATTCTTTTATATTTCATGTTATGAATTTCCAATAGGCAACCCAGACAGCCGACCTAATATTTTTTTTTATAAATTTTCTAAGCCTGTCCACTGTATGTGTTGTGTTATTAGCATGGGAAAAAATGCAATATTAAAAAATCATAAAAATTTTAGTCCATAATTTTCATTAGAAAAGCAAATTTGTAAATTTGCGAGTACATAAATACACTCAACTAAGAAAGAATTCTTACAACAAAAATGTTCGATTTTCATTTTTGAAATGCTGCATTTTTAAAAATTATTTTTAAAATAAGAATGTGTAATAACGAAGCAGTTTTATCCACCAAAAAAATCTTATTAGCTTTCTACGCCAAAAAAAAAGGCCTTTAATGAGTTGCATTCCATTCTCGATCTGTGCTGGGTATCGAACATCGAAAATCGAATGTTTAATTTATATTATGAGCATCGAAAATTTCGTTGAGCAACGAATTTTCCATCGAACAGAATTTAGCTTTCGATGAAGTATTTTAGTATAAAAAATTATTATAAACGATTGTTTTTTATTTTAGGTAAAGTTGTTGCAAATTTAAAAAATCACTTTGAGTGATATTCACAATAAGGACATTCTTTCTGGTATGCTCGTCATAATACCAAATGAGATCAGTACTTTCGAGAACAGTCGAAGATCGAAAGTTGCTCATAATAAGGGACATAGTTTCTTCATACACTTTTTTTTGTAAAATAACTTATAAGGGACTACTAACTTTTGCTAACAATATTTGGCAAATTTTGTAGCTACAATAACAACAACTATGAACATATCAATAGGCCATACAAACCTTCAAATTTTCGTCTAAACATAATGAAGTTTTTCTTCAAATTTTGTTTCATAAAACAACTTTTCCAAGAATCAAATAACGTCCCGTAATTGGTATCCGAAAACAGTGCAATTTCTAATCATTTTCATTGTTTTTAAATGATTATATCGTAGCAAAAGTTTCACTATTTTGATATTCTTTTACAGTTAGCTGTGAGGAATCAAAATGATTCCCGTATTCCGTTTGCACTGCAAAATTTGTATGCAAGGCTGAAGTTTTCCAAATCAAAATATCATTCTGATTTATGTTTTTTACATTTATTTGCAGATGCCATGCATGTAAACGAATGACTAGAGTATCTTATTCTCCAGATATAGGTAATTATATATTTAACATTTTGCAATAATTACAAAAATTTTATCAAATTATTAAAATTACAGATATACCACCAGCTAATTGGAGTGACTGAGGGAAGTAGCTTAAAGAGACAAAACAAAATGGTAACTCAAATTAAAATATTTTTATACTTTTTTTCTTAAATTTTATTAATCCGTTATTCCCTTCCTTTTCCTATAAGTGTTAAAATTTTTTATTTTTATTTTTTTTTTTTTTTTTTTTTGTTTATTTTGTTTTGAAATGTCAAAAACATTTAGTGCAAATATCATAATTGTAAAGAAAGACTCCAAACAATGAAATGGTGCATATATGACTATGGACCATTAACAGAAACCCGTAAATCCGAACTTGTGCTATTTAATTTAGGTTACAAGACCGGCATTATGGGAGTCTGTCAATGTAAACAACATAAAAAAAGGAGAGTAGCCAGTGGTTAACGAAACCCCCCGGCCACGTGCATATAAATATGACAACCATAAACTCCTTCAATGCGTCCTTCTAATTATTCCTGTCCCAAAATTAATAGATTGTTTTTTTTTTTTTTTTTTTTTGTTTAATTTTATACACTTTAAATTAAAGCCTCAATAATTTAAAAAAAAAATTAATCAACTAATCTTTCTGGCAAATTGAGGTAGTAGGTTGTATAGTAGTATTCTTAGCAAGAGAGTGAGAGGAGAGCATTTGACATACTATACAACGTGCTAGCTTTCTTTGCTTGACTAAAAGCAGCAAGTGTAGCAAAATTTATGGAAAGCAGTGTAAATGTTCTTGTGTGCTAGAGAACAAACACAAGTGAATACCCTTAATAATTATTGAAATGTGTATGTACGTGAGTGATTTTTTTAATATTAAAATTTTACATTTATTTTCTAGTTGTTGCTTTTATTACATTTTTAAAGTTTGTTAACTCAGAGTATTTGTGGACAATTTACAATAAATGTTGCATAATTTTAATGAAATTAAGGTCAGACATTTACATACATTAAAGTGATTCACAGGAGTGTATATATACTATCTTTTAAATCTGCTAATACATAAATTAAAATAAATTCTTTGGCTTGTCTTGTTGTTTTCAATATAAATTGTCCGACGGAAATTGTTTTACGTTTTAAAGAATCAGGCAATAATTAAGACGGTTGACTACCGAAAAGGATAAGATAATAAAAATAATATTTAATATTTGTGGTGTATTGATATTGAATTGAATGTGGTAAAAAACTAAAAATCTTAAGCCGGAATACCGCTATCGGAACAATATACTAATAGCCCATTCAGGCTGACACCAAATTAAGTAATTTCGAGATTAAGATCGAAATCAAGTTAAAATTAAGTAATTTCCCATACATTTTAACACTTTCCAAATTAAGTTATTTTACTTAAATTGCAATATACAACTCTGATTTTGTACTAAAACTACTTTTTTTTCTCAAACATGGGTAAATTTACAACTATGAGAAAGAACAATTAAAAGAAATAAAAAATTTTAAATTCAATATGAAATTAAAAGAAGATTGAAAATTAATATATTTATGACAATTTCTGAAAGAAACATGTATATAAGTGAAAAAAAAAATTTATTCAACTGAAAAAAGTACTTCAATGTCTGCCGCTGTGAATAAAATGTTTGCGAAATCAACTCAAATGTCATATAGTATATACCTGTATAAACACTTTTCATTTCGTTCGTAATTTGAGCTTGAAATTACTTAATTTCGTGTCAGCCTGAATGGGCTATAATACAATTTTTTTTAATTTAAAAAATTGTATTATTTAATTTTAATTTTAAAAATCGCATAACAATTTTTAATTTAATTTAAAAAAATTGTATGAGCTATTAAACGTTATTATTATAATAATTTATCCGACCTTTTAGTTTAATATATACAAGTTTTATTTAAGATTTAGGTCCTTTTGTAAATAATTGATAACAGTATTTATTATTTTATCGATATTTCCTGATAAAATAATAAATATTGTTATCAATAATTTACAAAAGGACCTAAAGCTTAAATAAAACTTGTATATGTTATTAAACGCTTTTGTAAAAACTCAGATAGTTTCAAAGTGATGTATATGCTGGTTTCGAAGCTGTTGAACAAAATATGACATTTTGGGTGTTGTTCGAAGAAAAAAAAGTTACAATTAGATATAATTAAAACATATCATACCTTTAATTAGCAATAATTTCAAACATGGAATCATTTTTTTTAATTTATACATATATTTATTGTATCTTCAAAAAATAAACTAACAATAAGTATTCAAATCTTAAGTCTATATAAAATTATTAGGCCCGACAAGTGTCGCACATAAACTTAGTGATAGTAATTAAAAATACATAAATTGTTGATAATTAACTTATTGGCCTATGTGACTCTGCTTTGATAAAATCTTTTCCCGACTTTAAAATTATTTTGACCTTGGAAAGCTTCCAGCTGTGTAGATAATACTTCAGTCGTTAAATGGCATTAAAAATAAATAGCAGGATTCTAATTGCAATACGAGGCAACTTCATCAGCATACGAGTATGTGAGCTTCTCCGAGAAAAGGGACCTAGTGTGTTAAAAAATGGGTTTGGATTTAAGAGTGGATTCTGGTACCACACCTTTTAGGAATAAAAACTCCATTTTCACCCTTTCCTTCCAGAAGGTCATTTATTGTTACTTATTCCAACAATACCAGGAGCTTTCTTTGGGTTGAGTTCAGCAATTAGTTTTTGTACATCAAGCAACTTAAACTTTAAGGTACGTGGGGATAGAGCACTTACTCTCGGCAAATCAATAACAGCAGTGAATGTGTTTGAAGTGAATACGTATTTTAAGTGCTCTGAAAATATGTTACCTCTTTCTCAGTATCACTTCTCGCTCGAATAAACATAAATAATTAATTTGATAATTGCAAGAGATAAACAAGAATAGTTCAACATATCGAGCCATAACCGCTAAAGCTTTTTTACATTTTTTGGATTTCGCTTAAGCTATTTTGGCGGTTATGGCGCCATACTTCGGTAGAGTGATACAACTTCGTGCTAATCTGTACATAAAATTTAAAAACGGAAAAACAGAAAATGAATTGTTATACTTACAAATGCATTTACCAATAGTAAATCAATAATTATATATGCAATAGAACCATTTCTCATATTCCATTTCATTAAATATTCATGTCAAATAGCTGCTGTTAACAAACAATCTCTGCTCAAGTAAATAGACGTGGATGTTGATGAAGCAAGTGGCGGCACAGAAAAATGCCGTTATATCACTCAGTTAAAATGAAGTTCAACTTTTCTTCTTTTTATTTTAATTATTAAAAATACTTTCATTCTATAAGAATTGAATATACTGAGCTTAAGAAATTATTCCTGAATAGCGGTGTCACCTTGCGTCTTGAAATTTTGCAAATGTGCAGAAAAGAGAGAGATATATAGATCTTCCGTTTCAAATCCTTCACAATGAACAACATGTAATTGTTTTGAGAAAAAAACGTTTCGCAAACGTTTGCTGATTGATTTTGTCGTTATAATAGTCCTAGTTTACACCATGCAAGTCTTATTGCTAAGGTGATTAGTTTGCTAGTAGAGAGATACGAGGGGAACAGAAACGTTTGCATAGTGTAAACTATGACTAAGGAATTCTGTTGCTGATACTTTCCGTGTTTTTTTTCTTTGCATAATACTAAGCACAAATAGCAGATACAAAATGAGCACACTGTTATGAATACCTTTCAATAAATATTAATAATATGTATTCATTTCTTGTAATTTGTCCAAATACCTTTTTAATGTTGTTCTAATTGTGTTTTAATTTCTTGAACTTAATTTTATTAAAAAAAAAAAAATAATAAAATAAATTTAAAAAAATTATTGTGAGAAAAAATGTTTAGGAAATAAAACACCAATTTATTATATAGATATATAAATATGTTTGAATTGTTTTGTTAGATTTAAATGTTTGTATGGCTGATTCCCTGAGACCCTAACTTGTGACTTAATATCACAGCTTCACAAGTTTTGATCTCCGGTATTGGCCGCAAGCTTACTGTTATTGATAAAACTCTTTATAGTTAAAGAAGCTACAAAATCTTAATATCAGTTCCATAAATCTTTGTAAATAAGTTTGAAATTTATTGAATTTTTTTAATATGTGTTCAAAAGTTTGGTTAAATTAATGAGTTTTGTGTCAAAAGGTAAGTGCACGTATGTGGTTTTTATATTTTACTTTTTAATTAAAAGCATGTCTGATTTCATTTTTCAGCACGATATTCATATATATATATATATATATATATATTTTTATCTTAATTTAAAAAAAAAACAGTTGTATTACTTTGTTTTATTTTCTATTGATTCTATGATATCTACATAGCGTTAATTAAAACGCTAAACCAAAAAAAAATATAATTTTGTTTAAAATAAGCTACTGAATCACAAGCAATTTTTTTTTAAATTCTTTTTAAAAATAAGTCATCTGTTCGCTAGAAAATTTAATACTGCAAGAAAACTAAAAGAAAAAGAAATTAATTACTCGCACTCAATAGTATTAAAATTGAGTTTCCGGCCTTACTGTAGTCAACGTCTGATAGTAGAATGTCAAGCTCAATATTTTGGTAGAACATTTTATTCATTTAAATCTCTGCTTAAGGTTACTTTTTGCATCCTTTTTCCAAAGCCACCAAAAAGAGACACATAAGAAGAAGAGTTAGAACGTAAAAATTTTAAGGAAACTAGCTTCCTAACCTAACTAAGTCCCGTAGGTTTTCATGGTTCTTAACTGCGAACGGTATATAGCCAATTTAATTTTTCTATATGAAAAATTTACTATACAATTTTTCGTATATTTTTCATGCAAAAAATTAAATCAACTATACATACAAAGTTTAATGGGTTATACATCGTCCATTTTTTTAATTTTTTATGAACAAATTTAATGGACCATAAATTGTCCATTTCATAGGCAAAAAAAAAATTAAATGGACTGTATACGTCGTCTATTTTTCGTACAAAACATTTAATGGACTATACATCATCCATTTTTCATGGAAAACAATTTTTTATGAAAAAAAATTGTATGGACTATACATCCATTTCGTATGCAAAAAATTAAACGAACTATAATACATCGTCTATTTTTCCTGCAAAAATTTAAATGGACTATACATACAAAATTTAATAGGCTGTACGTCGTCCCTTTTTTTAAATTTTTTATGAAAACATTTAATTGGACTATAAAGCGTCCATTTCGTACGCAAAAAATTTAATGGACTATATATGTCGTCTATTTTTCGTGTAGAAAATTTAACGGACTACATACACATCATCCATTTTTCATGCAAAAAAATTTTTTATGAAAAAAATTTTATGGGCTATATACATATATATACATCGTCCATTTTGAAATTTTGTATGAAAAAATTTAATAGATTATAAAGCGTCCATTTCGTGTGCAAAAAATTAAAAAGACTATACATCGTCTCTTTTTCATGGAAAAAATTAAATGGACTATACGTACAAAATTTAATGGGCTATACATCGTCCATTTTGAAATTTTTTATGAAAAAATGTAATGGATTATAACGTCCATTTCATGTGGAAAAAATTTAAAAGACTATAAATCGTCGCTTTTTCATGCAAAAATAAATGGACTATACATACAAAATTTAATGGGCTATACATAGTCCATTTTTTAATTTTTTTTATGAAAAAAATAAATGGACCACAAATAGTCCATTTCCTACGAAGTAAGTTAAATCGACTATATGCGTCGTCTATTTTTCGTGCAAAAAATTTAATGGACTATACGTCATCCATTTTTCATGCAAAAATTTTTTTATGAAAAAAATTCAATGGGCTATATATACATCGTCCATTTTGAAATTTTTTATGAAAAAATTTAATGGATTATAACGGCCATTTCATGTGCAAAAAATTTAAAAGACTATAAATCGTCGCTTTTTCATGCAAAAATTAAATGGACTATACATACAAAATTTAATGGGCTATACATAGTCCATTTTTTAATTTTTTTATGAAAAAAATTAATGGACCACAAATAGTCCAATTCATACGAAATAAGGTAAATCGACTATATACGTCGCCTATTTTTCGTGCAAAAAATTTAATTTAAACATCCATTTTTTAGGCAAAAAAATTTTTTTATGAAAAAAATTTAATGGGCTATTATACATCGTCCATTTTGAAATTTTTTATGAGAAAATTTAATGGATTATAACGTCCATTTCGTATGCAAAAAATTAAAAAGACTATACATCGTCTCTTTTTCATGCAAAAAATTAAATGGACTATACATACAAAATTTAATGGACTATACATCATCCATTCTTCATGGAAAAAAATTTTTTATGAAAAAAATTTAATGGGCTATATATGCATCGTCCATTTTGAATTTTTTTATGAAAAAAATTTAATGGATTATAAGGCGTCCATTTCGTGTGGAAAAAATTAAAAAGACTATACATTGTCTCTTTTTCATGCAAAAAATTAAATGGACTATACATACAAAATTTAATGGGCTATACATCGTCCATTTTTTCATTTTTTTATAAAAAAAATTAATGAACCATAAAAAGTCCATTTCGTACGCAAAAAATGAAATGGACTATATACGTCGTCTATTTTTCGTGCAAAAAATTTAATGGGCTATAAATCATACATTTTTCATGCAAAAAAATTTTTTATGAAAAAAATTTAATGGGCTATATTATATATACATCGTCCATTTTGAAATTTTTTATGAAAAAATTTAATGGATTATAAAGCGTCCATTTCGTATGCAAAAAATTAAAAAGACTATACATCGTCTATTTTTCATGCAAAAAATTAAATGGACTATACATATAAAATTTAATGGGCTATACATCGTCCATTTTTTAATTATTTTATAAAAAAAATAAATGAACCACAAATAGTCCATTTCGTACGCAAAAAATTAAATGGACTATATACGTCGTCTATTTTTCGTGCAAAAAATTTAATTTAAACAGTCATTTTTTATGCAAAAAAAATTTTTTATGAAAAAAATTTAATGGGCTATACATCGTCCATTTTGAAATTTTTTATGAAAAAATTTAATGGATTATAACGTCCATTTCGTATGCAAAAAATTAAAAAGACTATACATCGTCTCTTTTTCATGCAAAAAATTAAATGGACTATACATACAAAATTTAATGGGCTATACATCGTCCATTTTTTAATTTTTTTATGAAAAAAATTAATGGACCACAAATAGTCCATTTCGTACGAAATAAGTTAAATCGACTATATACGTCGTAAATTTTTCGCGCAAAAAATTTAATGGACTATATATACATCATCCATTTTTCATGCAAAAACATTTTTTATGAAAAAAATTTAATGGGCTATACATCGTCCATTTTGAAACTTTTTATGAAAAAATTTAATGGATTATAAGGCGTCCATTTCGTGTGCAAAAAATTAAAAAGACTATACATCGTCCTTTTTCATGCAAAAAATTAAATGGACTATACATACAAAATTTAATGGGCTATACAGCGTCCATTTTTTAATTTTTTTATGAAAAAAATTAATGGACCATAAATAGGTCATTTCGTACGAAATAAGTTAAATGGACTATATACGTCGTCTATTTTTCATGCAAAAAATTTAATGGACTATGCGTCATCCATTTTTCATGCAAAAAATTTTTTATGAAAAAAATTCAATGGGCTATAAATCGTCCATTTTGAAATTTTTTATGAAAAAAATTAATGGAAAATAAAAAGTCCATTTCGTACGCAAAAAATAAAGGGAATATACATCATCTATTTTTCATGCAAAAAATTAAATGGACTATATATACAAAATTTAATAGGCTATACATCGTCCTTTTTTTAATTTTTTTATGAAAAAAATTAATGGACCACAAATAGTCCATTTCGTACGAAATAAGTTAAATCGATTATATACGTCGTCTATTTTTCGTGCAAAAAATTTAATGGACTATACGTCATCCATTTTTCATGCAAAAAATTTTTTTATGAAAAAAATTTAATGGGCTATACATCGTCCATTTTGAAATTTGTGTATGAAAAAATTTAATGGATTATAAAGCGTCCATTTCGTGTGCAAAACATTAAAAAGACTACACATCGTCTCTTTTTCATGCAAAAAATTAAATGGACTATACATACAAAATTTAATGGGCTATACATCGTCCATTTTGAAATTTTTTATGAAAAAATGTAATGGATTATAACGTCCATTTCATGTGCAAAAAATTTAAAAGACTACACATCGTCTCTTTTTCATGCAAAAAATTAAATGGACTATACATAAAAAATTTAATGGGCTATACATCGTCCATTTTGAAATTTTTTATGAAAAAATTTAATGGATTATAAAGCGTCCATTTCGTGTGCAAAAAATTAAAAAGACTATACATCGTCTCTTTTTCATGCAAAAAATTAAATGGACTATACATACAAAATTTAATGGGCTATACAGCGTCCATTTTTTAATTTTTTTTTTTTTTTTTTTTTTTTTTTGCATGTATTTATTTATTGTATCTTCATATGTGAACTAACAATAAGTATTCAAATCTTAAATCTATAAAAAAAAATTATTAGGCCCGACCAGTGTCGGACATAAACTTAGAGGTAGTTATAAATAATACATTAGTAGTGATAATAAAAAAAAAGGGTGGGGGGGGGGAAGTATTTTCAAGTAGTCCCATCTGGAGTGTTAGGTATAAGAGTCCGTGTGTCCCTCTTTTTTAAGCGGATGTGTCCAGTAAAGTTCTAAATATTACGAGCAAGTGGATTAGGATGTGATTCGAGTTTTGTTAAATATTTGCCTGCGTATTTTGCAATTTCTTCAGTCACTAGTGGCATATTCAAATCACGATGTATAATAGAATTTTGGATGTACCATTGAGCCGATGTTATTAACCGTAAAATTTTGTTTTGCCTTCGTTGGATTCTCTCGACATTGGAGGCTGAAGCAGTGCCCCATAACTGAATTCCGTAGCACCATATTGGCTTCAAAAGCGACTTTTACAGTAAAAGTTTGCAGTCTAAGCTGAGTGTTGAGTTTCTGCCAATCAACCAATATATTTGAGTTAACTTAAGTTTCATCTGAGTTAACTTAGAGTCAATATGATGTTTCCATGTAAGTCTTCGATCAAGGTGTATACCAAGATATTTCACTTGGGAATGTTGAGGAATATTTTGATTGTTGATTCGAATGGGGGAGCAAGTATCTCTTCTTAGGGTGAACGTTATATGGACACACTTTTGTTCATTGACTTTAATTCTCCATAAGTTCAACTATATTTCCAGCTGAGTGATATGTTCCTGGAGATTGCGGGATGCCTCATAAGGGTTTTCGTGCACACTCATACAGGCTGTATCATCGGCAAAAGTAGAAATATGGATATTATTGCTCACAGGCATATCACAAGTATATATTAAATACAAGACAGGACCCAGAATACTACCCTGGGGCACACCAGAAGATATAGATTCGGGCACACTCGTGAACTCTCCTTCCACAACAGTGAACTTCCTATCAATAATATAACTTTCCAAAAGCTTTTGAATGTTTATTGGCAGATATGTCTTCAATTTTAAAACTAGGCCTTCGTGCCATACTTTATCAAACGCCTGAGAAACATCAATAAAGAGAGCAGAACAATACTTCTTTTCTTCAAATGTTCTTCTTACAACTTGGACCAGTCTATGCGTTTGTTCAATCGTGCTGTGCTGACTTCTAAAGCTAAATTGATGGTCCGGGATGCACCCATTATCAGTTAAAATTTTGGACAATTTAGTCATGAGCAGCTTTTCGAAAAGCTTTGAGATTGTATATAGTAAGCTTATAGGCCTATATGACTCAGTCTTGGTAAGATCTTTGCCCGCCTTTGGAATCATTTTGATCTTGGCCAGTTTCCAGTTATGTGGAAAATACTGCATTCTTAAAATAGCATTAAAAGTAAATAGCAGGATTCTTATTGCAATATGAGGCAAGTTCATGAGCATTTTGTTACTAATGCCATCAATACCTGGAGCTTTCTTCGGGTTGAGTTCAGCAATTACTTTTTGTACTTCACGCATCTTAAACCTTAAGGGACGAGGGGGTAGAGAAACTACACACGGTAAATCAGCAGCACCCGTACATGAATTGGGAGTGAATACAGATTTTAAATGCTCAGAAAATAAGTTACCTTTCTCACTATCACTTCTGGCCCAGCCTCCGGTCGCAGTACGCAATGGTGATTTAAGATCAACGGGTCGTTTAAGATTTCTAGTAGCGCGCCATAAAGAGTAATTAGATGCGGACGTTACATCAAGACCTTCTAAATACTTTTCCAGTAGTGCAGTTTTTTCCGATGATAGCAGCTCTTTGAGTCGTTTAGTACATTCTTTAAGTCTGATTTTATTTAGGGGTGATCTGTGTTGTTGCCATTCTCTTCTAGCTCTCCTTTTTTCACATACAAGACGTTCAATTTCCGTAGAATAAATTCTGTTAAAGCCGGTCTGCGGATAGGAGGTAGTGGCGTGTTCAGCAGCCTGTTTAATATTTTCGTTAAGATTGGCAATATTAAATTCAATATCATCGCATGATCTAAGCTGAATGTTTTCTACGCAGTGACTACTAAGATATTTTTTGAATGCCAGCCAGTTGATTCCATTAATCATCTTCACATATGAGTTAGTTAAATCACTCCTTAGTGGGTTGAAAATTGTAACTATTGTTGGAGAGTGATCGGAGGACAGATCTAGAGAGGCCTCTTCATGAATTAAGTCCCCATGAATATTTTTCGTGACGGCAAAATCTATAACATCTGGAATTTTTCTTACGTCAGTAGGCCAGTAAGTGGGCTCCGCACTCGAAATGACATCTAAGCCCATTTTTGAAATTGTATTGAACAAGGCTCGACCTCTAGGTGTAACAAGACGCGATCCCCAGTACGTATGTTTTGCATTGTAGTCACCAGCTGCCACGAAACAAGATCCAAGCGATTTGTAGAACTTCTCATACTGATCTTCGGTAACTGAAAATCTGGGAGGTGAGTAAATTGATGATATCACGAAATTCGCACAAAAATTTTCTACGAAAATATTCGTTGCTTGCAAATATTCTTCACTAACGTTGTCAAGGACATAGTGCTTGAGTCTTGACTTAATCAGAATTGCTGATCCACCACATGCTCTCTCTCTGGTCCTTTGTATCATATAAAGTGTAACCATTTATTTTAAATAAGCTTCTTGAGGTCAAATGAGTCTCAGAAACCAACATTATATCAATATTTTTTTCCATGAGGAAGTGCTCAAGTTCATTTTTATGTTGGCGAATGCCGTTTGCGTTCCAGAAACATATTTTTAACGTGTTCATGGTTTATTAACTAATGCTTGAAGCAGTGTATTCTGCATTCGCAGCATTTCTTGCATCATACTTGTCATATTTGTAGTAAAGTTGTTTATAGTTAGCACCAGATTCCCAATAGTAGCTTCAAGGCGACTAAAGTTAAAGCTTGAGTTTGAATTCGTTGAATTATTTGGCGGTGGAACATTTTGCGTGGGAATTGAACTAGTCTTAGCAGCATCAGCATACGATACACGTGAAGTAACTGGTTGGCTGATTTGAGCAAAAGTGTCGGAGTTCGCGTTTACTTGTAGAGCTGGAGTTAACTTGGGTTTTTGACCCATAGCCTGTTTAACGAAAGAAAATACAGGGCACCCTCTATAGTTAGCTGTGTGATTACCTCCACAATTACTACATTTTTTTTCTGCTTGATCTTTTGGCTTAGTGCAGCTAGCAGTACCATGCAATTCACCGCAGATAACACACACTGTAGGTAACTTGCAGTAAGTTTTCGTATGGCCATATTCTTGGCAATTATGGCACTGTACGGGACCTGAACGCTTACGTGGCTCTTCAACTGTGATTTTTCGATGTAAGAGATACTTTACGTTATAAACTGGATGGGCTTCATTTTTTTTCAATTGTATGTCATTCGGCTCCAGTTCAACCCGAAATAGGGGTTGGGGGACCTTTTCTCTATTAAATATGTTGGTAACATTTTTTACCTTGAATCCTTGGTCGACAAGTGCACATTTTACTTCTTCGGGTTCAACATATGAATCTATGCCCTTTAATACTATCTGTAGGCCTTTAGCACTCTTAAGTTGGTATGTGTAAAAATTTGTTTTATTTTTTTCGAATTCACTAAAAAATTTTCGGAAATCTTTTTCATTATATATTTGGATTTTAGTCTCATCAATATTACCTCGTTTAATTGGAATGATGTGAAAAGTATTTTCACCAATGGTCGACAGTAGTTTTTTTATAAGCGCGTTAGAATTTATTTTCTCTCAGGTAAATAGGTGGTGGCTTAAAAGACTTTTGCGATGATGTAGAGGGCTTGTCGTCGGTGTCTTGCAATAATGAAAAACGATTTTGACGATTGGTAGATGATGCGCTGTTATCCCTAGACATCTTTGGAGCAGATGAAATTTTTGAAGAATTTGGGCTTCGCCCACGCTTTACCACTGTTATATATCTGTCCATTCCCACTTGTACCTTGGGTTTTGAGCTACTGTTATCTGTAGTGATAACTTGGTTTAGTGATGAGGGCGAGCCCGATGCGGATGATATCGCAGACTTAAATGAAGAAGTACTAGGCAATGGTAATGTTAACGATTCACTAGTTGGCATTGGACAAAGCGAAGTTGATCGCTGACGAAAAATTGGATTTGCCGTTAAAAAAAGATTTTCATCAGATTTATTATTTATATTTTTTTCATTAAGAGTTTCAGAACTCACAGTAAAATAAGCATTTCTGCCGTTAGAACTCACTTCAAAATTTTTTTCCTTTGAGGTACTCATACAGAGTATTATTCCTCAAGGGAACTTTGTTTGTGTTTACGGTTTTTTTTTTGTTTTTGCTATTTCTTGCTATGTAAAAAATATTAGTAAAGCCAATAAGCTTATTTATCAAGGTGAATATGTATTACGAATATTTTTTGTATGATTTTTGATTTTGTTGTTTTTTATATTTGTTTCGTATGTATGTATGTAAAAAAAAATGCGCTTTAATGTCTCTTCACTATGAAGGTTCAACGAGAACTTCGACTATATGCGTCGTCTATTTTTCGTGCAAAAAAATTATTGGACTATACGTCATCCATTTTTCATGCAAAAAATTTTTTATGAAAAAAATTCAATGGGCTATACATCGTCCATTTTGAAATTTTTTATGAAAAAATTTAATGGATTATAACGGCCATTTTATGTGCAAAAAATTTAAAAGACTATAAATCGTCGCTTTTTCATGCAAAAATTAACTGGACTATACATACAAAATTTAATGGGCTATACATAGTCCATTTTTTAATTTTTTATGAAAAAAATAAATGGACCACAAATACTCCATTTCCTACGAAGTAAGTTAAATCGACTATATGCGTCGTCTATTTTTCGTGCAAAAAATTTAATGGACTATACATCATCCATTTTTCATGCATAAAATTTTTTATGAAAAAAATTTAATGGGCTATATATACATCGTCCATTTTGAAACTTTTTATGAAAAAATTTAATGGATTATAAAGCGTCCATTTCGTGTGCAAAAAATTAAAAAGACTATACATCGTCTCTTTTTCATGCAAAAAATTAAATGGACTATACATAATAAATTTAATGGGCTATACAGTGTCCATTTTGAAATTTTTTATGAAAAAATTTAATTTAATTTAAAATTATATTTATTAAGCTTGAGATCTTATTTTTTTATTATTTCGTATGCAAAAAATTAAAAAGACTATACATCGTCTATTTTTCATGCAAAAAATTAAATGGACTATACATAAAAAATTTAATGGGCTATACATCGTTCATTTTTTGATTTTTTGTGAAATAAATTAATGGACCATAAGTCTATTTCGTACGCAAAAAATTAAATGGACTATATACTATTTTTCGTGCAAAAAATTTAATGGACTATACGTCATCCATTTTTCATGCAAAAAATTTTTTATGAAAAAAATTCAATGGGCTAGACATCGTCCATTTTTTAATTTTTTATGAAATAATTTAATTGTACTATAAAGCGTCCATTTCGTACGCAAAAAAATTAATGGACTATATACGTCGTCTATTTTTAGTGCAAAAAATTTAATGTACTATACATCATCCATTTTTCAAGCAAAAAAATTTTTATGACAAAAAATTTAATTTACAATAATACATCGTCCATTTTTCGAGTTTTATGAAAAAATTTAATGGACTATCAAGCATCCATTTCGTATGCAAAAAATTAAATAGACAATACATAGTCTATTTTTCATGCAAAAAAATTAAATGGATTATACATACAAAATTTAATGGGCTATACATCGTCAATTTTTAATTGTTTATAAAAAAATTTAATAAGTTAAGAAAATATCAAAATAGAAGTTTCAAATTACCGGCTTAATGCAGGACTGCTGTTTCCGGAATCATAAACGGTTATGATCGCCATTTTAGATTAATTTATAACAACAATGAACTACTATCTGACTGCATTTTTGAACAAATCACTTGTGTAATACGTTTTTTAAAAATAAATTATTTTGAAGATCACACTAATTTTTGACTATTGAGATATCCTTCCTATAGGAGCTGGAATCCCACAGGGTAGTGCGGTTGGTCCAGTTTTATACACATTATTCACATACGACATGCAAACAAATGATAACGTTACGGTCGCAACATAGTATGCAGACGATACAACTTTTTTGTGTTCAAGAAAATCAGCATCAGAAGCATATGAAATCATATCAAATAGCATAAATATAGTCTTTCTATAAACATCAGCAATATTTTTAGCTTATTTAAAAAAATTTGGATTGAAGTCAACAAAAAAATACCTAATAAAAAAATTAATGACATAAAAACACAGCTCGAGAGCTAGAAACAAGGTGTATCTAACTAGGTGGCAGCGCTACTTCAGCTGATAATTTTTTGCTCTGTGTGCTTTGTAGCTATAGAATTTCAAAAACTTCGTTTTGTTTTGGTTTTAGTACAAATATTTTTGTGCTTTTGACATTCTTCGGTTCTTTACACAGCTATGGTTGCCGTATTTTTGTATAACAAATCCTTACGCAGTCACCTGTATAATTACACCATGGCTAGAAAATTAAAAAAAAAATCCTCAGTTAGTTAAACATATTTTTTATTTTGAAATAAATAAATTGATATTAAAAATAAAACAACAAAAATTAAAAATGTTAAGAACCCCCGAATATATCTAGAAAATACGGCTGGACAGATTTTCTTCAAACATAGCTAAGAACGATCAAGTCACCTTTCAAACAGAAAAAACCAAATCAACGTGGGCACGGACAGACACACAGATACACAGACACACACTACCAACCTATAACACAATTTTTTAGTCGTTGGTAAAAAATAATAAAAATAATAACAATAGTAACCTGTATGAATTTTGTGATAGACAAATGCCGCACACTACAAACAATTAATGGTGAATTACAAAAACGGGAATTTCAGCTACAAGATGTACAAAATATTCAGACAATGATAGAAAGCGAAATTTACAAGTAATATAATACATATACAGCATTCGAAACTTAAAGATGAAATAACATGTGAGTTTACAAATAAAGTTTAAGTAACTCTCAAGCTCGCCTTTAAACTATAATTATGTATTTAAAGATTTAACTATTTAATCTATTCCGCTATTGTACTGTTATTTTCACTGGATGTGCCACCTCTGCAAGAAAAAAATATGAACTTTGGTATCTAAGGAATTTAAACATCCTCCAAAACCGGCAGTAGAAAGTCTTACTTCCTCGAGATACCTGGAAGGAAAAGGGTTAACCGACATAAGGAACCTTCTTGAGAGCCAGAAAACAGCAAGGCAGTAGTATTTCCACAGAGGATACAAGAGATGTCACGAAACGGAAGATAATTGTATTTTCGTATGGTCTCGCTCACTCTAACACACATACATTGTGGTCTCATTCGCTGTATAATTTTTGTAAGTAAAGGGCAACAATTAATATTTTTCAATGACAATGCTAAAAATAAAATTCGTTATAATTTTAAAATAAAATCTAATCACTTTTCTGGGACTAGTAATCTTTTTCACATTCTTTAATTTAATTTTGTAAAAATGTTCACTTCTTCATTTTACAAAGCATAAATTTTCTCTTATTTATTTTCATTATTTTGCTAAAAATTTAATAACAAAAATGTACTATATTTTTCACTTTCTTGCAGTTCCTGTGTCACACGTGATTATAACTTTTTTAATAAGTTACTTTCATCAACTCTAGTATCCTTTGTGGTACTTCTTAAGTAAGTGTGAAATATCACCCTTCACAGTTCAATATGCTATGAGGATGAAAACACTCCACTACTGCGTACATATCGTGAGTACCAAACTCCCACCGTCTCCAACACAAATAAAATAGACTGATTGACATGCAAAACCCTGCATTGGAAGCATACATACAAATATATTTTCTAAGTTAAGAAAATGTCAACACAGATGTTTCCAGTTACCGGCTTAAGGAAGGACTGCTGTTTCCGGAATCAGAAAGGATTATTTTATAACAAGAATGAACTACATATCTGACTGTATTTTCGAACAAACCACTTGTGTAATACATTTAAAAATAGTTTACTTTCTAACTAGCTTTTACCCACGGCTCCAATCGCGTTAATCTGTTTAAAAAGTACATAAAAATCGGTTTAAAACTGTTTGTTAAGCTCGAAGTTGTTTTGATAAAATTGTAATTTATTTTTTATTTATTTTAGATTTCGTTAAATCTTTGTTTCTGAATTATATACAATTGACTAATCTAAATTACAATTGACGTTTACAGAATTATATATAATTGACGCTCTCTGAACTAAAATTGACTAATCTGAACCACAATTGACGCTTTCTAAATTTAAATTGACGAATCTGAATTACAATGGAAACTCTATATATATATATATATATATATATATATATATATATATATATATATATATATATATATATATATATGTGTGTGTGTGTGTGTATGTGTGTGTGTGTAATTGACGCTTTCTGTATTACAACAAATGGAAAAGTTGTAGAAGTTATGTTGTTTTGTAGAGAAAATCCAACATTTTTAAAAAGTTTTTTAATCTTCTAAGGAGATTTTAAATTGGCCTTATTTATTTATTATAGATACTTAAATTTTTTCTTTGCATAACTTTATTTAACCAAGTTCATTCATTCAATCAAAATAAATAATAACATTGGCAAGCACATCCCCAGTAGAAAGAAAACACAGCCATACTGTAACTAAACTACACACACACGTACACTCACTACTGACGTCACGGACAAAACATATTTCCAAATATTGCAACAAACAGTACAAATTGATTTCTTAGTACCAGGCAAACAGAACAGCTGAAAACACAGCAAGCAAACAATTTAATTTAACATACTTGAGTCACCCAGTGACACTGACTCATATTAATAGTATGCTTTAAGGCTGAACCTACAACTACTGCATACCACCCAGTTTTCAATAACGGTGTGTGTCCTGACTAAGCAACACTTATCCAAGCCAGCAAACATTTCACAAAAAGTTCGATTTTCTTTGACTTGTTGCGAGTTTTAAACAGATGGCAGATAGCTAGAGATGGTTTAAGTAAGAAGTTAGACATTTTATTTTGCAAAGATCTTCATAAATATTTATGTTTATTTATTTATATAATTTTTATAAAGCTTAAATATTAGAAGGAAAATATTGTATAATAGATCATAGAAAATACCCTTAAATATTGAATACTTAAAGTTTTTGTGTTTAATTCATTTTCATTTCAAATAACTTTAAAAATTTTGATTTCACTTTAAGACTAAAATTTTTGCAATATAATCTAATAAATTGATCACAAAATACATAAATCCTTGCGTTATAATTAAGAGAGCAAAATATTTCGAGGCAGTTCAGTAAATTTTAACGGGAATTTATATAATTTAGGGCCATTAATTATTACAACTTAATGTTAGTTAAAAGTAGGATTTTATCGGACGTATAGAAATCTTCTCATTATTGCAAATTGAATTTAATTTACCAGGTAGAATAAACTTGCCTGTAACTTATCGCTCGCTTTAGGTTAAAGTAAAATTTTGCTAATGATAAACTTTTTATACGTCCGATAAAATCCTACTTTTAACTAACTTTAAGTTGTAATAATGGCCCTTATTAGAAATAAAAAATATACAAAAAATAAAGTTTATTCTAAAAAATGATATGTTCCAATATCCAAAAGGCTAAATGAAATACATATATTTGATTATTTAGAGAGTTTCGAGTATGGTGAGAGAGATTTACGGAAATTGGAATATGATATACATAAATATAAGGTAAGTACTTCATGGGGATTATATATATTTTATTATTTAGGGGATTAACAATTGATGATATAATAAATATGTATGTATGAATGCATGATTATAGTAAAAAAAAATGTATATGTATTTTTGGGAGAGCTTTTTAAATGTATTGTTAAGTTTTATTGGTGTGTGCATTTATTGTCCTTGGTTTTCTTTTTACGATCCTCGCTAGAATTTGATCGCCTTGTACCTTGAATTGGCATATAAGGGGGAGTTGGGCTGGAGTTTTGATCTGAAATTTTTAATATTATCAAAAAGAAAATGATGAAGTTAATATGAGCATAATAAAATAAATGTATGAAAATTCTATACATATATACCAAAAGCTTGAGTTTTGGAACCAGAACTGAGGCGAGAATTCAAGGAGTCATGTGAGTGTATGGAATAATTTTCGGATCTGGAATATAAAACCATATATAATAATATATAAAATTTTATTTTATTGTATAAAATACGTAACATGTGGAGCTAGCTTTTAACATAAAGATAAACTCTACTTGTCAGTTAACCGTAGTTTAAACTTAGAATTTTGTTTTTCAAATAAAGATTATCTAGTTAATAATCTAGGTTTAACCAAGCAACATTGCTCAGTTAAACTATAGCTAGAACTGTCAAATGATAAATATATGAAATAAATATTACGCAATTGAACAAAATTGTTTTACTAAAAAGTTTAATAAATACATTCATACATACATAAATAAAATGAATGTATGTTATGACGGCGAAGATTTTATTGATTTTGAAACCAGAGTAACTTGGATAGGACAATTGTGAGAAAAATAAGAGAGATAAAAACACGTCCAAGTTATTTGTATGTGTATAATGAATTGGGGTTGTTGCAACGATTCCATTTAACAAAGATGTCTGTGTATGATGATTTTAGAATTAATTGGAAAGAAAGTATATTTAGTTGGATTTAAAATTTTATTATCTTTTTTGATTTTCTGCCTGTTCCAGGATGTCACTCATTTTCGTTCGCAAGCCTTTTAAACGACAAACAGCTGTTTTGCGTTCCACTAAAAGCTTTAGCACGACAAGTCGAAAGAAAATTAAAGCGAACGATAACGTAAGCATTTCAATACAAATATGAGCCCCAATAAAATTTTTTCAGTCATTTGTACGAACTCAAATGCCAAAAGAAGGCACTTGTATTTTATTGTCGACTGAGACAAATTATTTTTTTTTACATGAATAAAATATTTTGCTTTGCCAATGAGCAAATATAATACCGGCTTCGCTGGCAATGGGTTCATTGCTTAACCCGTCGTTGGCAATCTGCTCACGTCTGAGCTTGTAAGTAAGCGGTTTTGCGTCCTTGGCTGGTCTTTGTGATACTCTTCTCTCGGTATGTATGTATGTGTGTTCGACAACAGCTTCAATGAGTAGATATTTTCTGCCTACCACCACTTCCGCTAGTTATAGTGAAGGTTGGTTAGAAACTATCGGTCTTATGTGTAAGAAAAAACCGTCAAGAAGTTAGATAAATCACGCTGGGACTTAATAGTGGGCTAAAACTACATTATGCGCCGATTTTTATTGTCAAAATGTATGAAGGAACTCCTTAGCACCTATTTCAATGTCGTCACTTACTTTATGCCAATTTTTTCTTGTACATAATGATGTATTTATTCATATAATCAGTTGTTCTACATATACAGAGAAGAGAGAGAAAATTATTGCACCCGTACAAAGGCCGACAAGGTAGAACACTTTTTCTGGGTCTGTTGTTATTTTAAAGATAATGACAATCACCCAAATGACAATGAATAATGACCTAAATAAATGGCCTATTGGTCATTTTTCCTTTTGGGTGATTGTTCACAAAATTTTGCATAGCTTGTGGTTTTTTATGTCTTTATTTATCATAAATAAAAACCCATGAGTAATTATGTATGTACACTTTTTATCATTTACAAAAATTGTTTTGTCAAGTTTATTTTAATTTATTTTTTTTTTTGTTGCAGGTTAAATTAGAACAGAGTTTCATTTTTTAAAGCACAATTTACACATTTGAACGATTTTTTATTCCCAATTGTCGATGAATGTGTGAAATTGTGGATGTGGCAATATAGATATTTGACAACGGGTATACGGCTTACGTTAGAAACGTAAAGCCAATCGAACGATAAGTCGAAAGATAGTGGAACACTTTTATAGAAGAAAATGAGTGACTTACTTTCGTTCTCTTAAGTTTTCTTTCGACATCGTGGGGGAGGCAGTTTATTTTTGGAGCGTCGCTATTTTTACAGAATTGTCACATCGCTTTTTAAGTGTAGCCCTATTTAGGTAAACTATTTTCAATAATGCCACATCTATATTGAAAACAAAGTATGGCATTTCTAGCTAAATTGACAACTGTTAATCCATCACTGAAAAACAGCATGAAACTAAGCATGTTAAACTAAGTTTAACTAATTAGTAAGAAACTAGTTCATAGTATGTGTTTTCATTTGAAACCAAAATTATACTTTTTAACCCACCTTGTCATTGAGTTTTGTGAATAAACCGCTTGCATTTGAGCCTCTGGTCCCATACTCATTGAAGCCGGTCTAGCATTTGAACTCGTTCCTGGACGGCAACTATCTACCGGCAGTGTATAAATATCATCTTCTTTGTTGAGACTAGCATGTCTAGCCTGTTGGCTGGCAATGTCTCGTGTTAAACTGCCATTCGTTAGGCAACCATTTTGTGTGCGTTGTGTATGTTTAAGGACATCGATTGGACTGGAATAGGCTTCTAAATCTAATGGATCTTCCGGTATTTGATCTCTTTGATATTGTGTACTACCATCATTGGACAAAGAATGACTGTGACGTGACGAAGATGTAGACGACGAGGTCATACAATCTTGCGGCATTGGCTGGAGAGGGCCACTGTGTGATTGTCCACCATTGGTTACAGTCTGTGGCTCTTTCTGTTGACTTTTACGTTGGCGCGCCTTTTCTTTGGCACGTTTTGCTTTGGCTTTCTCCTGGAAGAAGATGAGAGTTTGTTAAATGAAAATATTATTCAATTGAGGCCACTTTTCGATGGTATGGTATTTTTAATGACCCTGATCAACGAATTTGAAGAAATGTTTCGAAATATTTTTGGACTAAATTTAAATAATCTTGAGACTTCTTGTTTTAATTTACTGGAGCAATTTTGTTTGTCTTTCATTTATATTTTTTTATTCGAATTTCTTAATAAAAAAAAATGCGATTGGTAAAACTTCTAACGATTTTTCAAAGTCAGCTTATTTACTTTAAATTTAAGGACTACGTCCAGCAAGACAACTACAGCTTACACATGTTCCGTTTTTGATTTGTCTCCTTACAATAACTAAAAAAAGTGAACACCCGGTTTTCTATGTATTATATGTACATAAGTAAATTCTAATTAGAAATAAAACCAATTCGTTTCGAACTAAATATTACTAACAATTTGTATTGAAAATTTAATTTTTATTTGAATAAAAAGATTACGGTGTATTCGAATAACAACTATCAAGGTTAATTAATGAAATGCTACTGCTGGAAATTACTGATATTAAGCTACAAAAATTAATGACATTTGAATTGTTTAAGATTATGCAAAATTAAAAAAAAGGTGTTACGATTATGAATAGTGAAGAGTGAAATTCAATTCATAACACAACCAACCATAATACGAGGAAACATTCCGGTAAATGTTTCTAAGCGAGCACCGGCTAAGATTTGACAAAAACTTTGACGTCTGGTTATCGTAGCGACACCAGGCCTTAAAATATCCCACGTAGTAAAATCCATCTTGGAATAAGAAAGCGAAAGCATAATAACAAAATAGGGAAGTTAAGAGTATTATAATTACGAAACTACGAGTACTTTTCGCAAGCAAGCGACTTGTCTAGAAAATTTCTATCGGAATCACTCAAAAATTTTTATTGTTAGTGTTTTTTATGGGAATCGTTACAATTTAAGTTTAAAATTTTTATGGGAATTGTTACAATTTAAGTTTAAAATTTTTAAACTCTAGTTGTTCTAAGAAGCTTTGGGTAAAGGTTCCCTGATGATCTGCATTAGCAACAGTGAAATGCGCATAGGATCCAGCTAAACCCATCAATAATCAATTTCAATGTATTTTTAATAAAAAAATATTTTACTTAATAAGTAAAATATTAATTTGGGATTATTAGTGCGTTTAAAAATTGTAAACTTAATTTTTATTGTTTTTCATACATTTTTTCTAGACAAGTCGCTTGCTTGTTTTGTGGAAACTACACGTTAAAATAAAAAAAATTTAATACATACATATGTATATGAAATTAGCTGAGAAACGAAAATTGTTTGTCTTTGTACGTATGTTTGTAAGTATATATGTATGTATGATAAATTAAAAGTATGGCCTCCTTGTTATGATTTGCATTTGATTTTCGATCTGCACTGGATCTCGAAACATCAAATATTATAAACTGGTAGCACCGTACAAATTTTTCTTGATTTTTCTAACGAACAGATTTTTTCTTTTGAAACAGTTTCTTATGGGTTTTTCTTTTCTAGAAAAATATGTTACATTTATTGCACTTTTCAATGATTTTAATAAAATGTTTTTTTTTTTTTTTTTTTTTTTTTTTTTTTTTTTTGAAATAGAGAGTTTATTGAAAATTATTGTATCATCCCTTACGAGCGTAAATTTATATTTTAAGCTAGCATTTTTCTTAATGAAAATTTAAAAAAAATGTTGCATTTTTTGTAGAAAAGAAAATGGCATTAGTGCGAAAAATTATTAAAAATATAAATGTTTAGCTTTTGCTTTTGCTTTCTAGGCACCGAAACACAAAATTTAAAAAAAAAATATGTGGCTGCAGGATTGAAAATACAAAATATCAACTAGAAATTTTAATTTCTCTTATGGAGAAAAATCTTAATTTTTTAAGTCATTTGCACAAAGGTATGTATCTCTGGAGATAAATTGTTTGAAATGTCTAGCAAACAGTGTTGTCTAGCGTTTCATTTTGGAAGACTTCGCTGCAGTAAAGGATTTTAAAAATCCCTCGTCTTACAAGTTCTTGTAAGTAGTCTTTTGCAGGGGTCTAGTGTGTCTGTATATCTTTGTGTATGTACGAGTCTACGGTCAGACCAAACGACTGGACCGATTTTAATTTAGTTTTTTTCTGTTTGAAACGTGACTTGATCGAGAGTGTTCTTAGTTATGGTTAAAGAAAATCGGTTCAGCCACTTAGAAGATATCACATCTTTTCTAGACATATTCATTTGAATCTGTGTGTCTTTGTCGGCGTAACTCCCTTATCTTAAAAGTTATCAACAATTTTGGCATTTTGATAATTCTAAACTATAAAGTTTTATTTTGAATAAAAAAGTCTATTTTCGATTATATGACGCTTAAAATAAAATCTAAAAATCGATCCTTGTCAAATACGTTATTTATTTATTATTAAACTTGAAATTGTGGTAAAAAATATCAAAAATAAATAAATAAAAAACCGAATTTTTAAAAAGAAAATGTGAGAAAAATCATGAAAACAATAGCGAAGCCGGTGCAGAAAATTATTATTAGAAAACAAATGAATTACATTTTCCTTTCTGTTTTATAAAACATTGGCGGCATTCGATGTTTGATGCAAATGTTCTTGCGTTAGTGCAAATGCAAAATATCGTGGCTTTTCTTTCGATTGTGTGTGCATTTTGTTGTTGGATTTTAAAGAAAAGCTAATATATTTTGCATTTGCACTAACGCAAGAACATTTGCACCAAACGTCGAATACCGCCATTGTTTTTGAAACTTGACAGATAATTGAATTCAATTGTAATACAAGTCTTAATTGAATTACTCGTACATATATCTCAAAGGTTGAATTGAATTGTACTACAACTGAATTGTTCGAATTTACTTCCAGATCCTTTCACTGGAGAATGCTATTGAAATAAAGTGTGGGTCAAGCATAATTCAGCCCTTGAAAATTTAATGTGTGACTTGAATAACAATTCTTTTGCACTTGATTTCAAACAAAATGTCTTATGGACAAATAACTACTTAAATGCGTATTCAAAAATTAAAAAAAAAACGTTATAAAATTTTATTTCAAAAGGAAAACAATGACAGACCAACGGAAGCGAAAATTCCATATGAAATTGGTCAAGCAAAGTTTTCAAAGTATTTTTAGCCAACTTGATGATTCAAGTTTTAGACCAAAAGTGAAATCCTTCAATAGCTTTTTCATAATTTAGTCTAAGAAAAATATGTAAACTTACTCTTTCTTGCAACATTTTTGCTAATTCTTTATCTTGAGCCTCAATGGCCAACATGCGATCTCTTTCCTCCAGCGTCATGCCGTCGTTTACCTCCAGCTCCTGCAAACGGCGAGCCAAGAGCTGAAAATAAAATTTACAAATACATACATATATTAAAATAGTCATCAACTCATATATATACGAGTAGTACACTCACCGCATCTTTTTGTTCCTGTTTCAATTTGGCACTCATCTCTTTGATCTCCTGCATTGGCAAACCAATTTCCTTGAGACTGGCATAATCACAAGGATCTGCATACAATTCTATATCGTCAGCACTACCTTGAGGCTGACGTTCTTTGGCAACAACAGCAGCTGCAGCAGCACCACCACAACCACTACCACCAGCAGTACCGCCTACTGCACCGGCTCCATTCATCATACCATTCATATTGCCCACCATTTGGTCATACTTTTCGGGTGATAGTTTCTGAAATTTTTGATCATTTTTTAAAAGATTTTCATTAGATGGTGACATAAGACGATTGATTCTAGTGCTCTGACTATGTGCTGGTGAGGAAGATGATGATGGTGATGACTTTGCAATGTGTTGTTGTGTCAATGAATCTGGTGTATCTAGGGATTTGGTGATGTCGTAACGTCTTATACTATCGGCCACATCGGAATATTCAATGATCTCTTCAATATCTGGATGATTTGTGTGTGATTGTGTGAGTGATGTTGGGTGATTTGGTGGCAGTGGTGGTGGTGTATGCATAAATGCATGTGTTGTTGGTGTTTTGGGTGTATGAGGGGTGTGTGGTGAATTTGGTGTTAGAGGATGGGGTGGCAAATTGAAACTTGTATTCATGGTTAGCTGTGAATCAAATACATTCTGGCGTCTGCTGGCTGCCGCCATCGATGACAATGAAGCAATTGCAGCTGATGAGGATGATTCAAATAAGCCCGGACGATAGGCGGCGGTTGATGAATGTGATTGTGGCTGAGAATGATGATGTGGCGAAACATTATTATCGCCAACGCCTGCACCTACCACTAAGTGATTGTTGTTTGTGGGAGATCTTGGTTGTTGAGCAATATTCTGGTGATGATGATGATGATTACGTTGTTGAGCTGGTGTAGCTTGTAATGCTAAGCCTACATAGCCATCTGTATTGGAGAAATGATGTTGTTGCAAGAGAATGGGAAATGGTGGACTGTTTGGATTGCGATAGCTATTTGGCGATATAGGCTGTTGTTGTTGTGGTTGTGGTTGTTGTTGTGGTTGTTGTTGATGGTTTTGTTGCTGTAAATTGGTAGTTTTGGCTGGTCTCGGCGGTGGTACCTTGTTCGATTTGTCCCTAGCTGAGGGCGCTGGTACTGGTGGTAAGTTTACATAGATTTCCTTTTAAAAGAATTGGACGACATTGTTATTTTAAATTTTTTAGAGTCAGCATAAAATTAGTCTCACCTGCATTTCTTGTGCTATTTTCTCGCTTTCCTTTAATTCTCGTAACTTTTGTTCCTGTATATCTCTTTCTAACTTATCAGCTATTTCTTTGGCAACTCTTTTATCGTATTCTTCCCTGTTTGGGAAATATTGCAGGGCCTTAAGTTACTTAAATGTAAAGCAAAATGTATAATTTAACTTACTGTTCTTTTAGTTTTCTTCGGTATGCTTCTACTTGTTTATCTGCAGTTTCTTTTTCTTTAATTTGCTCTTGCAAGGCCGTAGGAAAATCTTCTCTTACCACAGCATTGCGTGTGCGATTGCCTTTGTAAAAGTCATTAACTAAAATAATTTGTGCAATGTTTTGAAAATTTTAGGCAATTTTTTAATTTTACTTACTTTCTTGGGACTGTAGTTTATATGCCAAAGCACCATCTTCGCGCACTAACCATTCTTTGCAAACTGCAATGAAAAGAGAAATAATTTTAATAAGTTTAAATTTTTTTATAATTTTATTTAATATGTAGTTATTCACGTTCTTGATATTTGTGGTAATTTGTTTAAGTTATTATAAAATTTCTCTAAATAACGTTCGGTTACTTCTAACCGCATATTCGCTATATAATTCTGTATTACATACGTTTCTTTATAAACCACGTAAGCGTATTTTTTTAGTAACTTCGCTAAAACGACACCTTTCGTCGAGTAGCTCAAAAATTGTATATTCTTTACATCACAAATTTTCCTTGATTCCCTTTTATTTAAATAAAATTCAGCTTTTTTCCAGTATGCCAAAGCTCTATTTCAATATGTAAACATGGCTCCTTTAAAAAAGGCTGCTTTTAGCCGAAATTCGTTTCCTAACGCTAGAGGATAAACGCGTGCCATAGATGATTAATTTTTAACACCGACCCCAATTATTTTTAAATAACCAACATTTCTTTTAAATGATTCAAAGATCTATCTCTGCTCATTATAGTCGGCACCCTACAAACCGTAAAATGTATGAAAAATATGAAATTTGTCTAATTCAATTTCTGACTCCAGATAAATTGGGAAAGCTGAATTAATTTTTTTTACAAAAATAGTAATATTAAAAATTAATTAAAAATTTTAGTATGCATTTAAAGAGAGAAATGTAAATTACAAAATAATTGACGTTGTGGCTTTAGCTGTAGAGTGTAAAATACAAGATCACAAGATTCAGAGAGAATGGAAAAAACCTTTATACACAGGTAAGCTACAAAATTTTTTGCAAATTGATTTTTGCACCAAAGTCAGGTATGGGAGAAATTTGGCTACAGTTCTTTGTGAGTAAAATTAAAAAAAAAAAAAATTTCTACATTCTTTAGAGAGACGTAAAAAAAATTGTTTTAAAACCAATATTTAAACATTTATTAATGCCCTAATTTTGTTGGAACATTGTATTGTCTTGTCTCTGGACGAAAAAAAGTTGCAGTTGTGATTCTTTAAAACAATTATTATTTTTTGTCTATGCTAGAAGGTTCGTGTATTTGCTTTATGATTTTTTTTCCAAACGTTATATGCAACACATATTTTTTCATATATTTTTCAAACTACATACTGTATCAAGGTGTATCTAACTAGGTGGCAGCGCTACTTCAGCTGATAATTTTTTGCTCTATGTGCTTTGTAGCTGAAGAATGTCAAAAACTTCGATTTTGTTTTGGTTTTAGTACAATTATTTTTGTGCTTTTGACATTCTTCGTTTCTTTACACAGCTATGGTTGCCGTATTGTTGTATAATAAATCCTTACGCAGTCACCTGTATAATTACACCATGATACTGTATAATACTTTAATTTAATTTTTATGTTTTAAGAACATGGTAATAATATTTTTATAGGACACTTCGTGTCAACTAAAAGTTTCATTAAATAAATATTAATGTCATTATTGTTATAAATTATTTTTCGAAGTTCAATTGAAAATAAGTCATTAGGATTTTGGGAGTCGCGTTAACAGATATTTTTTAAAACAGGTTTTTTTGCAAAATGTACTTTCTACCATAGTTGTTAAGTAACGATTAGTAATCGCACTGATTACTAATTTCATTACTTTTTTTTTTTTTTTTTTGAAAGGTGAAGTAATGATTAAATTACAATTATATTCAGTTTGGCACGATTACTAATAATGGAAAAGTAATCTGAATTACTTGAAATTACAAAAAATAATCAAAAAGAAACAAAAGTAATTAAAAAATAATCCGATTACTTTTAAAGATTAATTTTAATTATATTTGTTTATTTATTAATAATCAAAAGTAATCTTTGATATTAGTCGGATTATTTTTTGATTACTGTTGATTCTTTTTGATTATTTGTTGTAATTTCTAGTAATTCAGATTACTTTTCGATTATTTGTAAACGTAATCAATTATTTATCAGAAATTATTTTAAAGGGAATCATATAATCAGTAATAGTGTTTTCACACTGAAAGTTAAAACCTGGTTTTAACGTTAAAACCATAAACAGCTGATTTTGCTTTCACACTGCAAGTTTGTTAAATTCTGTTTTTAACTCACAGGCTGTCTAATAACTTTGCTCAAAATAAAATAAATCTCCTGCCGAAATGCGTGTATTTGCTGTTGCATTTTTTCTGCTTTTTAATAACACTTTTTGGACATACTGTTCAACTGTTTTTGTTTGTATGAAAAACTGAGATATTTCAGCGCTCTAAAATGGAAATTATTTTAAATTTTGTAAATAAAATTTTTTAAATTATGGAACTTCTTATACAGAATGAAGAAGTGCTTGGAAATATTGTTAATAATATAAAAATGCACAAATACATTATAAGATAAACCTTTTTTATAGGCAGATGAATGTCAGTCATATTGTCTATTTTCACTTTCCAGAGTTCAATGAAAATATTTTCGTTGTTTTCCTTCAAAAAAAACTCTTTTTATCCATAATTTTTTATTATTGTTACTGCTGCATTAATTTTTAAGTTGAAAATTTTTCAGGCGCCATCTATTGTTATTCACTGGCATACCATTCCAGCTGCTGTCGGTCATTTCAACTCGGCAGCACTGAATTTATCACAGCGAAAACAAGGTTGCATTTCATAAAACCAACTTAAAACCAATTCAGAAATGGTTTTAATTTGGTTTTAACAAAAACAATTTGTATGGTAAAACCAGGTTTTAGCAGTTGGTTTTAACCTTAAAATCAACTTTTATTAAAACCATGTCAGTGTGAAAACACTATAATTGATTCCTAATCGTAATCGAAATTAACCAGCTCTGCTTTTTTTTTGATAAAAGTTTTTACAAAGATTTAGTTTCACAAAAATTATTTTTTACAAAAAGTTTTTTTTTTTGTATAAGGTATCTAATTTCTACCCAAACTACTTTTTACAAAAAGTACTTTTTAAAACGTATTTTTATAATAAGTACTTTTGTAAAACATTAAGGGTGTTCCCATGCAAAAATATTTTTATACAATTTTCCCCATCGTCCTTACAACGCCCCTAGAGGAACCAAATGTATGACCGATCCACATTAATTTTTTATCCGCTACTTTTTATCTAAAATATTTTTGTATGGGATCAGGATGACCGACATTTTTCAAAAAGTGCACCAAATAGGGAATTTATAAAAAAAGGGGCAACATTAAAAAAACAAGTCAACTACACTTAACTTTTTATTTTTAATGTATTATTATATAATTCATTATAAAAAAAGGAGGACAAAAAGTGGCAACGCAGTCAAAAAGTGGCAATTTGCCACTTTAGTCGATTAAACGGTCACGATGTATGGGGTTGCCTTTAACGAGGGGTTTAGCATATTCTGAAAAAATTTTGGAGAGAAAAAACTAGTAGGTGTTGGTCTTACATTTGACAGATCAGGGACCGAACTTTAACCTCGATGCGTTACTTCTTAATATAAATAAATAACGACTTGAAATTTTTACACAATATATTTTTTTTTGCTAAAAGGAACAAGTTAGCAGGCTCCTGCATTAAATATTGTGACTCTTTGAAAATAAGGACCAGTAAACTATATATTTACATACATACATATAAGAGGGAAATGACCTCTTACAACACCCAAGAGACGATTGAACGATTCAAATTATTAACTTTAATTAATGATTATTTTAAAAACTAAATTGTTTACTCAAATCAACATTTTAGATTTTATTCACTTGCACACAGTGTTATATTTATATAATATACATATCGAATTTCTTTATTTATTTTTTACACATATACATACATGCATACATATGTATGTACTAGTGATGTAACGAATGTCAATTTTTTATATTCGCGAATACGAATACGAATATTTGAAACGATATATTCGCGAATACGAATACGAACACGAACATTATATGCAATATGAAATATTAAAAAAATTTTATGAAAAAGGACTTCACACTCTTGTTGGCGTACTTTAAAGTTAATAAAAATTACCCAAAATTTTAATGATCGTCATCAAAATAATATTTGAAAATGATACGAAGCACAAATTTCTATAAAAAATTTATGTATTTGTACAAACTAAAATTTTTAGTCATTTATATAAATTTCGTTTAGGATTTATGCATTTATTTATTTAATTTCTTTGGAAAAATATTCGTATTCGCCTGAAAATGGCCGAATGTTCGACAATTCGAATACGAATACGAATACGAATATTCGTGCTTCACTAGTATATATGTACATACGAACATAAATATTTCGTATTCATTGAGTGGTAATTTTGCTTAAGGGGTGGTCTTCTTATTAATGAAAATTGAAATTGAAAAAGGAAAAGATTCCAAAGAACACATAATATAAATGATTTTTATTGATTATTAAAAAAAAAAGAAATCAAGCGTGTTAAATCAATTTAACACAATGGAAAATTATATGTACATAAAAAAAGATCGAATATTTTTGTTAAAACTTAAATAGCTGACATGATGATAGGCATGACATTAAAGGAAACATAGAAAAATTAAAATTTTATACGATTGCATATTATACATACATACATACATACATACATATGTATTATGTTATAAAGGGTCCGCCATCTAACGTTTTTTTTTCAACTAGTGGTTATTTCGTGAATGGTAACACTTAGCTCATGTCTGATTTGACAGATAATTAGTTTTATCCTTCCGCTGAACGAGCCAACTGACCATCCAATGCGTTTTCGCTTCGCTAAGTGGGCCTGCGATCGACTTAAAGAAGATGCCGACTTTGCCAAAAAAAAATCATCTTTTCAGATGAAGCTCATTTTGATCTTGGCGGGTATGTAAACAAGCAAAATTGTCGCATTTGGGGCACAGAAAACCCGCACGCATACATTGAAAAGCCGACGCACCCAAAACAAGTCACTGTTTGGTGCGGATTTTGGTCCAGAGGTATAATTGGGCCATTGAGCAAGGAGTGGCCGTTACAGTCAATGGCGATCGTTATCGGGCCATGTTGAACGAATTTTTGTTCACAAAAATTGAAGAGGAGGATATTTGCAACATTTGGTTTCAACAGGACGGCGCTACGTGCCACACAGCCCAAGCTTCAGTAGTTTTTTTATAGCATTTTCAAAAAAAAAGTTATCTGGCGGACCCATTATATACAGGTAGTTTTTTCGAAAAAATTTAATTTAAAGCCCCTTTTTGCTTGGAGTTCGTAATGACTTTCTAATGAAAATCAAGTTTTTTTTTTAAACTAGTTATAAAATTTTTAGGCTTTTCAATAAAAATTTAAAATATATGCAACAAAGACTAACTTCAATAGAAATGTGTTCATCAAAATGCTCAAGAAAATACAACGATCAAACTTAACTTAAAACGTTTTTTATTTCAGACTCAATGTATTGGAACTGCATTCAAATTTCGTAGCTTATTTTTTTACGTCTTAAATATATTCGTGACTTTACTACTAAATTTCTCTTTCTTTTTTTATGTAAATTTTGATTGAAGTTCATTAATTTCACTTGCTTAAACTGATTCGTAGTTTCATGATGTTTAATAAATATTAATAATCATTTCTAATAGTAACAAAAGATTTAAAGTGGTTTCGTGTTAAACAAAACATTACAAAAAAAAAAAAAATATATTGTGTGTTTTTTTTTGCTTCAAATCGTTTTTAAATCATTCATTTACATGATTTAAACTATTCAATAATTTTTTTTAACAAAAACTTGTAAATACTTAAAGCATGCAAGTCCTCATTTGTTATTACGAATTTATTTTTAATTAAATTTTAGTGAAATGTATCAGACATAAAAATAACTAGACCCTCATTATATTTATGTGACTTTAGTTATTTTTAAATCGATATGTCTATTTCTTTTGTGATTCTTAAATGCGAGTATTCTTTAACTAATAAAAAAGTGACTACTTTTTGGTCCACAGTCAGAGGCAGTGTGCACACTTCTACCGATATTCGGTAGATTCTACCGAATATGTTTGTGAATTTAACAATCTACCAATTCTACCGAACAAGGCCTGAAATCTACCGAATATTGTTATTTAGTAATTTAAGTCGATATATGTGTAAATTGCCTATTTGCCACATAGCAGTGCGGCCGCAGACCGGTCATTTAATGTTATGAAAATCATTAAAACAGAACAAAGAAATCGGTTAAAAACTGAAACTATGAGTAACCAAATATTTGCCAAAGAATTGTGCCTTAGGGATGAAATATTTATTCCTCCCAATGATTTAATAATTTTTGCACAAAAGTTTAAATTCATAAATGGATCTTACATATAATCTTTGTATTTACAAATGTTTGTCAAATTAAATTTATTTTAGTAGCTTTATAAAACCTATGTACAAAAACTGAATTCCTGTTATATACATCAATATGTATGTACATTATTTTATATATGCATAGCATATCTATATAAAGGGTAAGGACAAATAACTGGGGATTACACTTTTTTTTATTGGAAATGCTTCATTGTTTATGGCAGTTTAAATTCCAATCACATGTGAAGTTTTAAATGCGCTTTTGGAACCTGTTTAGTTTGATACTCCTTGCATTTACCCTTTATATATAAGTACATATATATATTTTGTTATTTTAAATGTTTCTCTGAATAAACAAATTTTCTACCGAATTTCATTCAAATCTACCGATTTTTTTTTGTCGATTCTACCGAATTTAAAAAAAAATTAAGTGTGCACACTGGTCAGCGGTCGAATATGAATATTTCACAGAACAAACAATAATTTTTTTTATTGAATAAACAATTTATTTAACAAATAATACATTTGGTAAATTTTGACTCAATATTTAATGCTAATGAATATCTATTTGTTTACACGGTACAACGAAATAAAACTTTTCCGAAATACAAACGTTTTAGCGACTGATTCTGATCGAGAAAACAAAAATTAATATGATATCATTATGGCTAATACATAGAAAAATATTTTATTTAACTTAATCTAATGCCCTAAATCAGTAAGAAGATTTAGGACGGTTTTGTTTGAAAATACTTTTGAGTTCTTGTTTTTGAATTCTCTAAATTATTTTCTTCAAAAATGGTTATTGTCTTTGTTAATGAAAAATAAAAATATTATTGCCATATTTTTAAAATATAAAAATTAAATTAAAGTATTATGCAATAGTTTGAAAAATATATGAAAAAAATATGTGTTGGATATAATGTTTGAGACAAAATCATAAAGCAAATACACGAACCTTCTAGCGTAGATAATAACTAATAGTTGTTTTAAAGAATCACAACTGCGGCTTTTTTTCGTCCATATACAAGATGATACACTCGTCGAACAGAATTATGGCATAAGTATTGTTCAGACTTCAAAGTGTGTGTCAATTTCGTAAAATTTTATAAGGTAGAGCAAGTGAAATATAATATTAAATTTTAATGGGCGTTGTCTCGCCCACTTTTTTCAATACAATGATTATCCCCCGTATGCAAAAAAAATATTTTACTTCAGCTTTAAAGTTCACATTAGTTGCCAAGCACTTTAAGGCTAACATAGCTTTGTTAAGAAATCATATGCAAAAGACAACTTTAATTATTTTGTTATCTAATAATGAATAGTGGTAACACCACCGTGTTCAACAACCACTTCATAGATTATGATGTACAAAATCGAATACAATTTCATTCGGGTATTCAAATAAATTTTTATTTTATTAAATAAATTTTCATTATCTTGAAGTAAAGCAACCTAATTTAAAAAATATGAGCTTATGACATGGTAATAAAACAGATAAACACAACTATGAAGTAAAAGTAAAAAAATGTGAAAAATTATCACAATTTGTTTTATTCGAATGAAACGAGTATTTGAATATCCAGCTTTTTTCGATTCGTTTTGTTTGAATGTACATCACTAAAAATTTTTGTATAATTGTATTTATTTTAATATTTTTTTATGGATTTTGCTATGTATTTCGAATCAGTTGGATAATTTGGTGATGTTTCCCATTACATGACAGAAATAATAAATTTAAGATAAGAGCAGGCACTTCTAGCTTCATTTTCAGATGTAACATGAATCAGTATGTGCTATATTAATAAAAATATTTGAGGTACAAAACACACATTTTGGAAATATCAACTTAAAGTAGTTTTAACAAACGTGGGTGCCTACTTTAGAATTTTTATACAATAATTTTTTTAGAATACAACTTTACTTAACATTGCTTGGCAAAGCTTTATTAAGTTTTTTTGCATAAGACCCTATTTCTTTTGAAGAACTCAAGATATGTCCCAAGTTTCGTAAAAATAGATTAAGTACAAGCAAAAAATTTTTCTTTTTTTGGGTTCAGGGTGTGTGCCAAGTTTTGTAAAAATTAGTCAAGCAGAAGCATGTGAAATATAATGTTAAGTTTTATTGAGTGCGGCTCCGCCCATTTTTTACAACTTCAAGATTGTGTCGTTACAAGACCCCAATGTGCTAAGTAGGTTTCTTAGCAATCAAATAAAACAAATGAAAAAGTTTGAGGGAGTGTTAAGCGCATTGAATCTGTCTCACATTTTCAGTCTGAGTATGTTTATACTCAGGCTATGAACAAAAAAGAAATACGCATGATACTCGGGATATTTATTCATCATTCGCCACCACCACATATATTTGTATGTATAAAATGGAATATATTATATATGTGTGTATGTGTGGCTGTTTGAAAACATGTTGTATGCGTGTGTCAATAAAATACCACTGTATATAGGAATGTGTAGCCGATTAATAGTCAGAGTTTTTTTTTATACTCATGCATATGATTGTAGCGCATACAGTTCATAAATTTTTGTTATAGTTGCTTATGCTACGTAATTTAAAAAAAGTGATATCTAAAGTGCTAAAAGAATTACATGGTTTCAGATATTTACCAATTCATCACAACGATCTGACAGAAACAGTCTTTAAATCTTTATTTTTATTTTTTGTTGAGCAGTGTTACATTTAATGGTTACGTTTACTTTGTTAAATAGTATCATAGTACATAGTCATAGTACTATCATTATTAATAAGAACTGTGTGTGCTTGTTCATGCATGAGTCCGTTGTTGAAAATCATAATTTTGAAGTAGCTACGATATAAATGATTAGAGCTAAAATACTCAAATAGCACTTAGTATACATACATATGTATACTATACATACATACATACTCATGTTCATACATACATACGAGTATTTATAAAGAAGATCGACTGAGTGTTACATTTCCAAACACCGAGTGGGACAATTTATCATGTGGCGTATACACGTTGCGACTGGAAGAATAAACTACAACGTTGTTTATTAACTGCTTTAACGAATTATCATCAAATTTACAAGGTCGATTTAAACATTTTTTATTTTTTTTATTGTTTCATTTTATGACTTCTAAAACAAGTTAGAACAAAGAACAAATATTTGATGCGTAATTTCGTTAAGAAGTTGAATACAAGACGGATATTTTGTATGACATTTATGAAGAACTGCACAAGTCGTTTTTTTTTAAATTTGGTTTTTTGTTGACAAATTCTATATTACATAAGCACTTTACATAAATACATACAGTTTTTGTTCTAATATGAACATACATATCACAATATCTTTCCCGCTTTTGACTTATGTGAACCATGAGCAGATCTGTAATTCAAAACGAAAGAAAATTGTTTCGTTTTAACATATTATTAACATTTAAAATTCGATGGAATATTCGTTCGTTTCGAATTACAGAGTAGACATTTTGGGCACATTTTATTAGAATTTTTTATAGATTTGATCACTTTATAAGAACCACCTGAGTTGAGATAAGTGGTTTTATCTCTACATACTTTTGCTGTTTTTTTTTTCAATGCCACTGCTAGAAGTTTATTTTTAAAATTCAACTGATATTTTATGCAAAGTATATACCTATGTATATAAATATAATATAAATGATCTTTAAACACAAAGATTAAAAAATTTATCACGATACCACACTTCCAAACAGAAAGTTTTTTGTCTCTCCTGGAAAAACATGTTAACACATATTCAATAAAACCAAAGTAGGAAACGCAGCCATAATGTAATCGAAATAATAAAATAAAATAATAATTAAATAAAAGCAAATTTTTCATTAAAGTTTATAAAATCTACTTAGGTACAAGGTTCTTTTTTACAAAAACTATTTTTTATATATAAATTAAATTTTTTTTAAAGATAGTTTTTTATAAAAGGTATTTTTTTAATAAAAGATACTTCTTTATAAAAAGTATTTTTTATAAAAATAACTTTTTTTTAAAAGATACTTTTTTATAAAAGGTACTTTTTTTATAAAATATACTTTTTTATAAAAGGTACTGTTTTATAAAATATAATTTTTTATAAAAAGTATTTTTTTTTTATAAAAATTACTTTTTTATAAAAGGTACTTTTTTTATAAAAGATACTTTTTTATAAAAAGTATTTTTTTATAAAAGTTACTGTTTTATAGAAGGTATAGTACCTTACTTTTTTATAAAAGAAAATTATATAACAGGTACTTTTTAATAAAAGGTACTTTTAAATGAAAGCTAGTTTTAATAAAAGTTACTTTTTAGTAGAAGTTATTTTTTATTAAGGGTACATTTTTACATAAGTCCTTTTTTAAAACAGGTACTTTTTAATAAATATCATTTTTAAAAGATATTTTTATAAAATGTACTTTTTCATAAAAGGTATTTCTAACACTCGACCTAAAAAAGGGGTTGGTCGTGTAGACCAAATGGCTGGACCGATTTTGATATTTAGTTTCTGTTTCTGGTGGAAAGGTGACAAGATATCACATCTTCTTTACATATATTCGGGGTTTTTAAGATTTTTAATTTTTGTTATGTCATAAAAGTTACTTTTTATAAATATTTTTTAACAAAAGGTACTTTTTTACAAATTGTACTTTTTTACAAAAGGTATTTTTTTAAAAAAGGTACTTTTTACCAAAGGTTTTATTTTACAAAAGGTACTTTTTTTACAAAAGGTACTTTTTTACAAAAGGTACTTTTTACAAAAGGTACTTTTTTACAAAAGGTACTTTTTTATAAAAGTTACTTAACCCTAAAATGTTTTTTATAAAAGGTGGCTTTTTCGTAAAAGTTACTTTTCCATAAAATATACTTTTTGATACATATGTACTTTTTTATCAAAGGTACTTCTGCATTAAGAACAAAAATACTTTTTAAAAATGTCATATTCTTCAAAAAGTACTTATTGCTAAGTACTTTTGAAAAAAAGTATTTGTTTTCATAAAGCACTTATGAAACTAAAATCATTCTTAACTTACTGATTTAATCTCGATTTTCGAAAACTTAGTTTACATCTGGGGGGTTATTATGTAATTTGATTCGAAATGGAAACTGTTCGAATTTGTATGTTATTAACATTACAATTCGAACACATTTTCGTTCGATTCGGATTACATAATAATGAGCTTAACGACGTTCTAAGCTCATTGAGATCTTGGATATGTATGTATCTAAGCATTGAAATAAATTGTTTTAGAATTTGTCTCTCTTTAATTAAATAAACTGCTTTTTAACATAATATATATATAATAATATATATTATATATATAATTATATATATATATATATATATATATATATATATATATATATATATATATATATAATATATATAATAAATATAACATTACTCGTATCTAGATTTGAGAGAAAATTTAGTAAGTGTCGTTAATACATCTGTCAAAATTTTAATTTGACTATAAATCTAAGATAAGTAATATATGCAAGTCTTAAATTTGTATATTATTTATTTGTATTTTCCTTTAATTTTGTTTAACTAACGACGTCAGAAAAGTTAATTTCTTTTTTATGACAAATACATAAAAGCAAAGCGTCATTAATAGCATATAATTTAATTATAAAAAAAAATATTTATAAACATACATATGCACAATTTTTTATTTCTAGAATCCATTAAAAATTTTATGCCATAACCAGCAATACTGTTAAGAAGTTCAGCAGGGTTATTACAATATTTTAAATTGCAATTTTCTTCTTTCGTGTTAAAGAGTTAAGTCGCCACACAAAAATTAAAATATTGAATAATTTGTTTAATTAACAAAGTTCAAGTTAATTTTAAAATGTTTCCATTAGAAATGTTATGAATGATTTAAATTAGTAACAAGCAAAATGTGTTCGATATGCTGCGGTATAACATTTTTTGTGAATTATCGGACAGCAGCCACGACTAGAAAGTTAGATAGTGGCGTAGGCGGGCTTAGTGTGTATTCAGGGTGATAGATCATGTGATGATTGTAAACGATAAGCAAGAATAGTTAATATTACTTAGGTAGAGTGATATAAATTCGTGCTAGCCTGAACAGAAAAGAAAATGAATAGTTATAATCATTTCTCATATTCCATTTCAATAAAAATTTAAGTTAACCACAATCTCTACCCAAGTAGATAGACATGGGTGCTGATGATGCGAGTGGCTGCACAGAAAAATGTCGGCATTTCCCCCATCGAAAGTCTGGTTTAATTTTTCTTCTATTCTTTAGAATATCTCACTTTAATTAATAAAAATATTCCATTCTATAAAAATTAAATATACTGAACTTATTAAGCCCCATTAAAAAATTATTGCTGGTTAAAATTATGTTATTCCGGAAAATGTTTGAAAAAATTATATCAACCATTAAATAAGAAAATTTAAAAGGTACACACAAAAAAAATTCATGGGTTATATTTCTTAAAATTATGGTATAATTTTAACTAAGTGAGAGGGTAGAATGGCATTTACAAATTTTTTTAGGTAATTTAACAAAAATTTTAGTTGATTTCTATGTTCGAAAAATCAACTAAAATTTTAGTTAAAACTCCTTAACGACTAGGTAAATGCATATTTTTGTTTTCTGTGAATTATCTAAATAGCTAAGTAAATTTAAACATATATGATCCGGCAAATTATCATGGATTTTAGTTAAACTAACTATTTATAATTTAAGAATAGTCATGGATTTTAGCTTTCTTCGCGATATCAAATATTAATTAAAGAATTTTTGTTAATAATTTATTATTAATCTATTAGAAAGTATTCTAATATGTTTTCCATGTTTAGGTATGTACATACTTAAATATATTGAAAGCAATCAAATGTCTCCGGATTTATAAAAAATTTGATTTCCATAGCATTTTAATAAACATATATTTTCTGAATCCTTCGGCATAATTTTAGCCAGGTCTCACGTAATGCATACATGCCGGCTTCTTTACATACACCTATTTTACGCAAATTAATACCAGTTAAGTAAGTTAAGTAAATTTTATATGAACGAATCTCAAGAATGTACAAATGAGCCTCCTCGTTTGGTGGTGGGATTTCAATTTAACGTTCAATACGATCAGGACGCAAAATATCAATCCGATTTGTGGCCATTACTATTTTGCGTAGCCTCAAAATCATCCAAATGATTCAGTAACTTTAAGATTGCACGTTGAAATTCAGAGTTCTGAATAAGATTTAATAGGAGAAGAACCAATTGAATCAATTTCATCCATGAAAATAATTGAAGGCGCTTTGCCCCGGTATCAGCTAGCTTATCTATAATAATAATGAAAAAAATTACACAAATATAAATATTTATAAAATTTCATGTACATACCTTTTGCTCAAAAATTTTCTTTTGACAATAAAATATAAATTCATTTAATAAAAATAATTTCGAAGAAGATACCTTTATGTTTAGGGTTTACACGTGCAAGTGCAAGTTCGAAAAACTCAATACACTCAAACTCTTTTACTAACACATCTACACTTTCGGCACTTGCAGCCTACTTCCAACTCAACTGCCAAGGAATTTTACAAGACAGTGACTTGTTGAACTTGTAGCAAGTAAATGGAAAGTTAGTTAACAGTGTTGCCCTATTAATAGTTTAGCACAAATTAACTGGATTTCAGTGTAGTGTTAAGTGAGATTTTACTCATTTTAAATACATTTAAAAGCTAATTTAATAATTTTTTTTTCTTAAATATTCATAAATCGAGCAGTTTATTAATTTTTTAGACATAAATAACATTGAAACAATACGAATAAAGTTCAACACTATCTGGTTCCCTTAAAATTAAAATTTTTTATGTTATGGACAACTCTGCACTAAAAGGCAAACATGCAAGTTGCAAGACAGTCGGGCATTTGTGAGAAATGTTCGTTGATAATACGTACACAGAGCTTGCATGCAAGGCACTTGCATATCTAAACGCAGGGTAATTGAAATTCTAACCAGAATACATACAATCCCAACAAAAAAAAAAAAAAATGGAAGTCATTGTGAAGGAACCACATTTTCATTGCTTCCAAAAAATCGATATTTTTAATTTGCCGATGGTTAGCAGAAAACCAAGTAAAAGTTTATTTTAATCACACAAAACCTTGTAGTTTTTCCATAGTTTTAGTAAATACTCAACAAAATGTTCAAAAAATCGATTTTTTGAAAGAAATTTATAAACAAATTTTGGCCTAAAATTTAGAAGTTATTTGCTTAAAGTTACATGAAAACACTGTTTCGCGTTTAAATTCGTATAAAAAGAAACGAATTGTTAAAATATGTAACTTTTTAAAGTTTTTCCTAGATGAAAATATTACCATAGAACACAAAAAAGGAAATTTTTCTTAAAATCGCTTCAAATTCGGTGACTAGCCATCGAAAAAGAGAACTTCTTGCAATGACAACCATATGTAAAAATCATTAGATCGGATCGAAATTTGAACTACTTCCAGACTGCAAACTCTACATTTTCATGACTTTTTTGGAGTGTCTTTTTTTACTGGGATGTATTGAATACACTGAAAAAAATTTACCCAATTTAAATACAAGTGATCAATTAAAAACTTAATTGCTCCAATATCTTAACACATCTGGAAAATAATAAAAAGAAATATTTAAAACAGGAAAATGTTTAAAAACATTAAGCCATTGATTGAAAGAAATAACTAATTGACAGAAATTTTGAACAGAATATATACAAAAATATATTGAATACGTCAACAAAGTTTTTCTCCAACTGAAAAGCAAATACAAACGATCAATTAAAAACTTAATTGAGTCGATTAAGCTTTTGTTTAGAATTAATTGAAAAAATAGAAATGATCAATTAAAAAATTAGTTCCATCAATTAAACTTTTTAACCTTTAAACTTTTTAACTTTTAAACGTTTAATTAAAAATTTAATTGAGTCAATTAAACTTTTGTTTAAAAATTTCAATTGATACCATTTATTGATTTTTGTTTTTTCTTCAATTAGAGGTGTTGATTGGAGAAATATTTCTTTTTATGCAAATTAGGCAGGATTGGATTGAAACTATTACATAGTGTTGCACTAAATTAATCAAATTATTATTGTTATTTGAATCAATTGATTTTAATCAAATAAAATAGTAATTATTATTATTTTATTATTTGAAATAAAAAACCGATAATTTTCTTTCTGTGCACAGTTTACATAATATTTCCTTTTTGAACTCAGATTTCCTTACGAAACATTGATTAAATCTATGGACACAACTAGTCGAGATTCTCTTTATTGGGCAAGATACCCAGCATACATAGATGATAATGAAAAATCACTGGTTGTTTAATCTTGGAGATATCGTGCACACGTGCATTGACATGATGATAAGATGCATCGTGATCGTGATCCCATTAATAATAAATGTTAAAAGGAATGATCAACTTAGCTCTACCCTAACTTTACTTTTCCGCAGGAGAACACTTCTAGACATCATCCCTACCACGTCAAACTATAACATATTTAAAATTGGTCTTTCAGAGTCATTATCTTAGTACCCTTATTTTAACAATATGCCTCGTTTCAAAATGCTGAAATTTTAACAGACGATAGATAACTCAATAAGAATTATTTTAAGCCTGGAAATTTAGAAATACGATGACTTTTTCATTGACGGGTCTGGCGCTCTTCTTAAAAATCCAATTTGCATATTTGATAGTTTGACGTGGTAGGGACGACATGCTGAAGTAATGAACTAACCGATCGCAGTTTGTTCTTGCATTGCAAAAATTAGAATCAAACACATTATCAGGACCTAGAATGTACATACAAAAATTTTAACAGCTATATTTTTTATCTATGATATTTGAAAAATAAATTCCAACCTTAGTTCTAGATGTTGACTTTTGTCGAGAGCTTTATGTTTAAATAACATTCCTTTAACAATTTGGTTTTCAAGTTTGGGGTCAAGTACTTGTTTAGCAATTAAGGAATTCAATAACGAAAACTTTCACACAACAACTTATTATTTATATCTTAGAACATATCATATAACCTCTTTGAGTTGAGGCCTTCCATATACCAATTAAGTCTTAGATTTACTTAAAAAAAATAAAAAATAAAAATAAAACATTTTAATCTTTTAATGTATTCAAAACGATTTTAGAAATGAGAAATCTTTCAAATGCATTGAAAATAGCTGCAACAATAAAAATAAAAGCAACATCTTTTCAAAGGCCAATGAACAGCGATGCCAATTTAGCGCGTTTCGCGCTAGATTTAGCGCGTTTCAACTATGCCAAACGCGCTTTTTTCCGTCTTAGCGCGTTTAATAAAAAAAGCGCTAAACTAGCGCGTTTTGAAGTCAATAAAGTCAATAATATCATTTCAGTTCAATATTTTGTTTTAATTTTTTTTTGTATAAATTTAACAATTTTCTAATATCCAAAACACCGATAAAATTTTTTAAATTAGTTAATGATTCAGCTATCGCAAACAAAATTCGCTTGACTGTGGTTAGAATAAAAAAAGGCATTTTAATACTGTAATGACAAATATTTTGAAATTTCACAAATAAAAATATGTACTATATACAATGACCCAAAAAAATTTACATAACTTGTAAATAGCTGAAGTACAAAAAGCATTTTTGTTAAAAAGTCTTAGAAATATTATTTGGAAGAAAAGATATCTTCTAAACGGCTGGACCACTTTTCTAAAAACATAGCTAAGAACCCTCTCGACTATTTCACCTTTCAAACAGAAAAGATTAAAACAAAATCGGTCCTGCCGTTTGGTCTGTCGTACAGACACACACAACAAACTTACATATAGTACCCCTTTTGGTCGGGGGTTAATAAGTATAGATAATAATTAAAATTGTTAGGGAATCAACCCATTCGTTCTTTGGCCCTAAAGCGTGGTACTCTGTTCAACATATCATGTGAAATGCTGTCATATTAAGAAAAATTGGAATGAATTTTTCATGAAAAAATTTTGCAAATGTAGTACTCTGTTCATCTTGGGAAAACATATAAAATGTTTAAGTTTCATGCGAAATAATATGAGTGGCACTTATTACGCGTGTAATTTACAACAAACAATGACTAGTTAATATTGTTTGCATTTCAAATTTTTTGTACGAAGAAATGGTGTTCAACATTTTCAAAAGTTTGAACAGACTAGTCTTAAGCAGAAAATAATTTCGCGCAAATCAAACAGTGCCCCTTTTCTTTTTCAAAACCAGAAAAATATTTCCAAACACAGCTGGATTTTGGTTTCATTTTTATTTATGAGAACTTATTTATAGAAAAGATTTCCGCTAAAATTTTAAAGCTTTGATTGGAATGCTTTACTTGTAAGTATGTGTATCTTTTTCATGCTGGCTTAAAAAAAACTTTCGTGTTTTTGACGTTTTTTTCTTTAGTATTCGCTTGAAATATTAGCATTTTATAGCGAATGCAAATAGGAAAAGTAAGCGATTAATTTGCGAATGCGAAAGCGAATGCAAACATTCGTTACCTCCCTAGTACTAATACATAAATACATCGACTTTTATTGAAATTTAATTTAGCGCGTAGAAAATAGCGCGCTTTTGCTATAAATATTTAACAATGCTGTAACTTAGCGCGTTCTAGCGCGTTTTGAGAAGGGTAGTAGCGCGTTTAGGTTATAAATAGTTGGCATCGCTGCCAATGAACGTTTATGAAATGGAGAACACAACAAAAATCAAGCAGTACAAAGAAGTGGCAAAAGAATCCAAAGTACAGAGAGAATTGGAAAGAAAAAGCACTACTCCTCGATGCAAGTATGAATAGTAAACGTGTTGCAACATAAATAAATGACTAATAGACAGCTGGTTTGCTACAAAAAAAAAAACTGTCCCGGTTTTGTGCGTTAATGTATATATCGAGCCATAACCGCTAAAATAGCTTAAGCGACAAATTTTTTTTACTTCGTTTTCTTTTAAACGAAAATCGACTATTTACGACCGCAAATAATCGATTTTGGTCAAAAAATTAAGTTCGAAAATTATGTCGCTTAAGCTTTTTTGGCGGTTATGGCACGATATGTATATGCATACACATGTGTGTAAAGAGATGCTGCTTTCTTGCCTTTCTAAGGAAATTGGAGTAAAACTTTAATTGGTTCCCATAATGACCCTTAACACTCACGCACACGATGCCAATTACTCATACACATATGTATTACAGCCAAATTAATGGAAAACAGATAAAAATAAATATTATGGCGACATGGTGATGTTTATTATTATATATTTTTCAATGAAATGCATAATACTTGTTAAACAATATAGATGTGGGATTGTGAGTTACTTCTTGGTAGTGATCATAAGCACTTCTTTCAAATTTTCATCTTTTTATTTAACTCAAAATATTTTTATTCTTCAACTTTAATATCGCACTTGTTCCTCTTAAGGCGGTCGTCACCAAAAATTTTGCAAATTCTCAGTAGAGACAAAAATAATGTTTAATATACTCGTAAATCACAAAAGATGGATACAAATGTTTTTTTTTTTTTTTTTTTTGCTGAAAAAATAGAGAAAGTGATGTACGATTACGATTACAGTGGGTAGATATATGACCATTTTAAATCATTTTCTTGAAATGAGTGAAAATTGTAATTGAGCTTTCATTACAAAAAAAAGCTTTCAGCAAGTTGTAATACGATGAATCAAAGCAATTCACATATTCCATTTACAATAAAAGTCGCGTATATAAAGCAGAAATCTACATCAACTGACACCACACACAGTGTACCAAACACAAAGAACGCTGATGACGAAGGTGTAGTGGCATTCGAAAACAGCTAGTTGTTCTGTTCTACTACATACGTGTTTGTCAGAATATTACAATTAACTTTGTGGTTATTTGTGCATTAATAATTTTTAACTTGGCTTACAAAGCGATACGAACTTTAGACTGATCAAATCATAAATATAGAAACACAATAATAATTAAAATTAACCAAAAATTTGAGTAACAATTATCGCCTAGGTTCTACATTCGTAAAATGAAATGAAAGTGAAATTTTCTCTTGGTTTGTGTTCTTAATTTCGTAAAAGCGATTTAAAAAGTAAAATTTAATTTTCAGTTTATTTCAAACGAAATTGAAGTGTTCTGGAATCCAATTTCACTACAAAAAAAGTAATTTGAATTCGGCAGCAAACAACATTGTGAAAGAAAATACGTTTTAGTAAAAATAAAATTTTTGTAACTTTTTATTGCAAAAATACAAAAATGTAGGCACATAAATAACATTTGTAAATAAATTATTTTTTCAAACGATTTTATTTGTGTTTTAGAGGGATAAGTACAAAAACATGGAATAAGGTGAGGAGGCGTTGCTAAAATATATGGGAAACAAATCCGAGATTAGCTAAAGGGTTCTGTAAATGATTTATTCAAGGCATTCAGAAATTTTTAGCGAACTTGCGATTTTTTCGCGAACTTACGTTTCGCGTTTTTTCAATTTTGGCAATTTTTAATGAATTTTAAGGATTGCTTCCGATATTGCAACTTCTCGCGAATTTTGACATTGTTCGCAATGAAATCGAATTTTTGCAAAACATCTCCTTAGCATTTTTTGCGAATTTATAATAATAATATTAGACTTTGCTATTAAGTTTTTGCGAATTTTCGCCATTTTTGCGATTTTTTACCTAATTTTTTGCATTCTTAGAGTTTGGCGATTTTTAATAAAAAATTATGGCTTCTTTACAATTTTGCAATTTTTCGCAAAATTTCTATTTTTTTTTTTGGGAAAGATGTAATTTTTGCAAAGTTTTTGGCTTTATTTATTTATTTATTTATTTTTATTTAGGGACTTAAAATTTAAATTTTTTTGCAAGCTTTGGCGAATTTTCAAAATGTTTTGCGCTTTCTCCCGAGTTAATGACTTACCTTACAGTTTTAGCGAGTTTTATTAATTTTAGTTTAGAGCTTGTTTTCAATATTGCAAATTTTCTAAATTTTCGCGATACGTGATTTATTATATTTTTTATCAAGATTTGATATAGATTTTTGCATTTATTTTTATTACAAGTACATAACCATTATTTTTTTGGTGAATATACCTATATGCAATTGATTCTTTCCGCAGTGAATATTTGCATATTTTGGCATCCATTGGCTGCAAAAATATCCATAGCAATACAGATAGGTAGTCAAATTTAATTCTTTCAAAAGACTAATTTAAGCGACGAATTCTAGAAGGCAATTTCATCGAACTATGCCCAGTTCGCCGTTCGTCCCAATTGTGTTTATAGCATAAAATGTTTTTTTTTCATGTTGCTTGAAATATTTATTTGAAATAAACTGGAAATGAAATCGTCATGGAAAAAAAGTTTCATTACTTTTCTAGAACACAGTGATATCGTCTTTGCGGAATTAAAAACGTTTTTAATTTCATTTTGTAGTGGAATGTAGAACCTGGCGTATATGTTTTTATAAAAAAAAAATTGCATTGAAACTTTACATATCGTAAAGAGCCACCTCAGGCAAATTTGAAGCACACATTATTTAAAACTATGCTGAAAATCTTGTTTATAAGTCTTTTGAACACATTGTTGCTATTTCAGTATTTTCCCTGCTGGATTTAGCATATTCATTTTTATTTTCTTCTGCATAATATTTTAGCACACATTTTGGGCCGATTTAGCAGTATCCCATCATCATTTTCTGGCAACATTGTTTGAAATCCTAAAGTGGGGAACAGAATAGTAGCTGTAGTACAAATTACTTGACCAAACATTACGCTTTAGGCAAGATTATCCTTCTTTCCATTGGTATATACCACCTCGAATTTTTATCCCACTTTATCCCGCTTTTTAGAGTTTTGAAATTTAACGCCAAGCCCTGAAAAATTTTATATGGAAAAATTTTTAATTACAAAAACAAAATACATATAAAATTTGTCAACGTTAAGCGCTGCGTTTTACAAAATTAGGCCCTTAATATTTCGAAGATATAATTTATATGGCTTACAGCACTTTCATAAGTCCCTATTTACACTATGCAAGTCTTATTGCTAAGCTGATTAGTTTATTAGGAGAGAGAGACGGGGGGAAAAGAAACGTTGCTGTTCCCCTCGTCTCTCTCTCCCTGAAACTAATCAGCTTAGCAATAAGACTTGCACAGTGTGATTTGGGACTAACTATGGGCACACTTATGCCTACGTGGCTTATAAAATGTGCACCCTGATTATAAGTGATCACGCTTGATTTGCTGCAATAATATAAGCGGCGCCCATCTCTAAAATGATAAATTTATCGGAAAAATAAAATTTCCTTTTTTATATCTCTTTTGTTTTTCCTTATAATTTGACAGTAAGATTGAATATACGAGTATCTCATTGTGTATGTGTATGTGAGGCTTTGTTGCATGCCTTATTCGTTTTTCTATTTATTTAGTTTCATACATACATATGTATGTACATTAGGGTGGCCGTTACTTTTTTTATTTCTTCTACTCTCACCCTCCAAATCGGTTCAGTTTTGTGTAAAAAAAATACAAAAAAATACAAAAAAATTCATACCGATAAGTTGTGTTTAAGGGGGTTCGTCCGGCCCTCAAAGTTGGCCCTCAAGCCCATATTTTTAATAAAAAGTTGGTGCATTGTGCCAATCGTGTGACCCCAGCTTAAGATAAGAGGTTTGTGACTATTCAAAATGTGTGGTTGAAGTCCACTGGTGATTTGTTACAGCAACAATAAAATGCATATAGACAAAGCTGAACCACCAGCAAATAAATTTCAAATTAATAAATATACTTATGACAATATGTGGAATATTAAGGGCCTAATTTTGTAAAACTCAACGCTTGGCGTTGTCAGATTTTGTATGTATTTTGTTTTTGTAATTTAAATTTTTTCCATATAAAATTTGTCAACGCTTGGCGTTGCGTTTTACAAAATTAGGCCCTAAATCTCTTAAATTTTAAAATTATTTACATTTGTGACGCGCAAAATAGAAAGGGACCTAAGGGTAAAAACCTGTTTTGTTCAGGAGAGCCATTTTAAGGATTTAAATACGTGTATCTTTGGTGTACCATCACTGAATAAAACGCGCATATCTCTGGGAGATATACATCGTGATTTGAATATGCCACTAGTGACTGAAGAAATTGCAAAATACGCAGGCAAATATCTAACAAAACTCGAGTCACATCCCAATCCGCTTGCTCGTAATATTTTGAACTTTACTGGACACATACATCCGCTTAAAAAAGAGAGATACACGGGCTCTAATATTCAACACTCCAGATGATGAAGCTGCTTGAAAACACTTTTTTTTTTCTTTTTGTTACTTATCTTCTATATATTTAATAGGCAAACATGTTTTTTGTAATCCCTTTTACGCCGGTACCACTGCACCGATTTTAAAAAGATTTATATGGTTTTAAAGGATTTTCTGTACAGATGTGCAGAATCTATATTTTATTGAAATCGGTTCAGTATTTTGGGAGCTATAAGCGTTTAAAATTGCTACTACTACATGCACACATATTATACACGTATTTATTAACTTGCAAGTAAAAAAGAAACAAAACATGAGTGTGTGTGTATGTGTGTGTGTGTATGTAGTATTTCTCTTGATCTAACACAGGGTGACCGATAACATTTTTCAAAAAGTGGCACTAAATAGGGGATTTAGCAAAAAAAGGGGGCAAAATTAAAAAAAGCGAGAAAACTGCACTAAACTTTTTATTTTTAATGTATTTTCATATAACTCACCCTGAATAAAGGGGGTGAAAAAGTGGCAAGGCAGTTGAAAAAGGGGAAACGCAGTCGAAAAAGTGGCAAATTGCCACTTTAGTCGGTCAAACGGTCACGCTGATCTAACAATTTAATTCTCTCTTATTTGTTGTTGTATGAAAGCCATAATACTTAAAGGAAGAGATTTGAATAAATTGAATTAGCTTGGTTAAAGGGATTTTGTTTACGTTTTTTTAATTTCATGTACATATTATTTAATTATGCTTGCATATTTTTGTAAGTTTGTGTGTGGCTGTGTTTTAATGAATTTTTATGACGTTTAGATACATTTTCTTTGAATCTTAAATTATTTACATTTTGATTCTAGAATACGGACGAGTGTGTCGTCCGTTTGGTATATCTAGTGTATTATTAATAACCAGGGACAAGGTCTTCATGCATTTAAAAAATGTATTTTAGGCGCCTAAAATATGACATTGAGAACGCAAAACATGCACTAAAAACAATAAAATATGCACATATTTTAAAATTTTTTTGTTCAAAAGAAAAGTTTTAAATTTACTTACAACTAATTAAGGATATAAAAATATTTTATTTCCTCAAGAGGTGCGTGTACAAGCCTTTTATTTTAAATTTTTACACAAGATTAAATATGATATTACTATTTTTCTGCATTATTAAATTCTAACACGCATTTTTCGAGATATCTTTATATTGCAGTAAAGGGGTATACGTAAATAGAAAGGAAAAGTGTTGTTATTTATTTTCATTTAAAAATTGTATTATTTTCTATATTTTCGAATGTGAAGTTCTATCAATTTGTTCTAAGAAAGCATTGGAAAAGGGCGTGTAACGTCTATAGATGTATTTGGCTCAAATTTAAATGATTCTATTTATATCTTTATTTACGAATATATAATTCTACTGTACCTGTGTATGTCACTGAAGTACTCCTAAACGGCTGGACCGATTTGAATGCATTTTTTTTGCATTTGGGTGGTGCCCTGGATGGTTTAGATTCACGAATTATCCCGGCAGATGGCGCTGCAGGTATCTGGGTTATTTATCTAAACTGCAACTAAACGGCTTTATCGAATTGAATTTTTGTGTATGCATTCAAGTGGGGGCGTAAAACAATGTTTGCCGCGCTCAGCTAGTAATGTTCTATATTTAACTCCAACCATTCCAATGAATTGAATACCAGCTATGAAGTTTGTGTTTTATATCCGTTGTCATTAAAAACAAAAACAATATCACTACTTTCGGCTTTAATAGCAAATCATCAAAATGACAATTTTCACTAAATTAGGTAGGTTTATTTGCTTGTACAATCGTTGTACAATTCTACAATGCAATCGAATAAATTTGGCACAAAAAAACCAATCTTGCACTAAAAATTTTGTCAAAACAAAATATGACACTAAACCATGTGATTATGCCAAAATATGAGACAAAAATATGCATTTATGATTAAATTATGCAAAAATATGCATTTTCAGCAAAATATGCAAAAATATGCACTAACAAATCGATGCCATTTTTACGCAAATTCAATGTTTCGTAAAGATATTACATTCTTGCTATTATCAGGGTTAAGGGGAAAAACATGCATTTGCATGAAACCCCTGTCCCTGTTAATAACTATCAATCACTAAGCTTATGTCCGACATTGGTTGGGCCTAATAATTATACTTACTTTAGATCTAAGATTTGAATACTTATTGTTATTTCATATTTGAAGATACAATAAATAAAATACATGCATTAAAAAAATATATATCTCTGGGAGGGAACACTTTTGGGGCATGGGATCGGTCTCATTCGATGCTCAGATGTTGTACACATAAAAAAAAAGTGAAAATTTATTTTTTTTTACCCTTAGGGGACCTCTATGCGCTGTCACATTTAGATTCTAGAATACGGACGATTGTCCGTTTGATATATCTAGTGTAATAAATTGAACTCCATACAATGCCTTAAAGATGGGCATATACTAGTCACGTGATTGTGATTATCGCTCATGATAATCATTGTCTTCTTTCTAGGAATAAACCTTCCCGCAGAGTTGGCAGTTTGGTACACTCGCCGAATTGTGTGTATTTTCTTCATTCTCGACGAAGAATATTGAAAAATGAAAAATTTGTCTTTCTTAGCAATCGTTTTGTAGGTACTAGTGTCCTGCATAAGACATCTTATAAGAACTTTCAAGACATGAGGAATTTTTCAAATGCTTTACTACAGCGAAATCTTATAAAACAAACGTTAACAACACTGTTTGCAAAAAATTTATTTCAGTATTGTAGGTATAGGAGTAAAGAAGAAAATACTTCGTGACGGAAGAATTTGTGATGCTTGCTTCTTTCTACGCATGAGCGCGTGTACAAACGTCTTGCAGGTATGTGTGTATGATCTTTTATTTTTCTGCGCACATGCAAACGCACACACATGCATTAACATTAGTTGTATGGGGTTAATCACATAATCAGGGCAATCATGAATAAAATTCCGCGTGAAATTTTTCACGGGGAACAATTCCAATTAATAGCAAGTAATAAGGAAAACAAAAAATTCTAATTGGAAAAGGGAGGAATTTCACGCGGAATTTTATTCATGATAGCCCTGAATAGCTTACCATCTACATCTTACACACACACTCAAAGGCACAGTATGCAAAATAACAAGCATACACAAATCAACACTACTTCTTTTGAGTGTTTGTTACAAACAAGCTGTCTTGGTGACATCGCTTGTTAACACTGATATACACGTACACCAATACATCCATCGTGCTTCGCTTATAGTACGACAGCATTTATTATTGGTTTAGTATAATACATGCGACGTGAATACATTTAAAAAACATGACGTCTTTAAATTTCAAGACTGTTTACGCAGGTCTCTAGTAGGTACGTATGAGGGATAAAAATAATTAGAGCGTGACGCATGCGTTGTTTCAGCCCAAAATTTAATTTATTTTTTATGCAATTTGGGTCGTTTCATATTAATTTTGAAAATGTTCTTCCTTTTCGTTTCAATGTTGACACTGAATTTGTCAAATGTGTTTTTTTTGTGTTTTGTGTCGTCTTTGTTTGATTTTCTGTAGTTTCGTTTTCTCTTTTTGTATTGACGTTTTTGTTTTGAATTTTTCCAATTGTTGTTGTTGTTGTTGTTGCTTTAGTAACCTAATTATGGGTTAATGCTCTTGTGGCATATTTAACCTTTGGAAAAATATATCACACACCAAATCATAAACAGTCACAACTCAAAAGTTTTCAGATGCTGAGTATTTGCAAACAACTGTTGATACTGTACAAATGACGCAAGTATGTAACATAAAAACAAAAATAACGGTATTATATATTCTTCAAGAAGACTTTATTGCAAAAGAAATTATTGGGGTCGTTAGTTTTGTTCAGGTAACTGATTTTAAAAACAAAGCAAAACCACTTTGATCATTTTGAATTGTGACTGCTTATGATTTAGTGTGCGATATGTATTTAGTATGTATTCAAAAATGGTTTTAAGTTCATTTTAACAAAAACAATTCGTATGGTAAAACCAGGTTTTAACAGTTAGTTTTACCGTTAAAATCAACCTCTATTAAAACCATGTCAGTGTGAAAACACTATAAGAAATATGTATATTGATTTAACAACAGTTAAACATTGTAAGTGTCAAAATAATAATTTTTTGGTAGAACAAAATAAACTTTTTTAAAGGCGAGACTTTTTTAATTTATGAAAAATAGTGATAATTAACATTAATGCATTAAACACATTCACTACAGCAGGCTACACGAACACACGACTTCAAATGCCGCAAGCAGCATTTGTCGCCTCGTAGCCGGCTCCTTAATTATTTTGGAGACGGCAGCAGCACCATCTGCACCTCATATTTAAGTATAAATACATAGTTCAGTATTACCACCACCTTCAAATATTTCGCATTTATAAAAATTAAATTACTCTTTCGAAATGTACTTATATGACGTAAAAGTATAAAAATGAATCAATTTATGCTTTACATCAATTTTTGGATATTGTTTCTATTAATGAATATGAAATAATTGTACAAAATCATTCATTCAACATTTTTTATTGTACTGGCAACACTGAATTTTCTCATTATAGCCAAAGAAATAGAAATTAATTCAATTGGACTCAGTGATGGGAAAGTTGGTACGATTGTACTTTTTTTTAATACTATTTGACATGAAAAAGTACCGTAGTACTCCCACAGCGCATTTGATACTCTCACGGTCTACTTAGAAATGCAGTTAGAAGACGCGCGTTTGCATATATTTTTGTCAAGAATTAAATTTCTTTTTCGACAAATGGCATGAAACTTTATTAATAAAAATATTTTAACAAATGATATTTTCTGCGGCACAGAAGTTGATCTATATATAAACAGAAATCATGTTGAAACAACTGTTTTAAATCAGTTTAAAGAAAATTGTAAAAAGTTATATATTAAATTCTGTCAAGTTCTAAAGCAGAATTTGACAATGAAATGTTAGTTTGGATTAATAAGATTTCCTCTGAAAATGTTTTATCTGGTAAAACCAACAGCATTATACTACTTTTAAATTTTGAAAATATTAACAACCGATATAGATCATTGGCTAATATGGAAGAATTGAAACCATTAACAAAATAATATATGCAGTTTCTGGTCTAGAGTGTCTAAAATTAAAAACGCATTAGATGAATACATGATTCCTGATATATCGAAAGTAGCTTGCGGAATTTTGTCTATACCTCACTTCTCTGCAAATGTCGAAAGGATTTTTTCTTACCAAAATCTCATGAAAACATAACATAGGAACAAACTTTATGTTCCAACAGTATCAAGTCTTATCCAGGCCAAAAATTTATATAAGTCTAAAAACTCTTCTTGTTATATATAACTTTAACATTTGCACCTGTGAAAATCAGTGATGAGAAATGTTGCGCAATTGTGCCATTTTTGGCACTATTGGATGTTAGATGGCACAGGCACTTTTTTGTCCATTCGAGCCAAAACCGCCAAAAAAAACTTTAAGATGCATATCTTTTTAACTTCGTTTCTTAACGAAAATCGATTATCTGCGATCGTAACTAAACGATTTTCATGAACAAATTAAGCTCGAAAATTATGTTGCTTAAGCTCTTTGGCGGTTATGGCTTGTGTTAATATGGAAACTTTTCTTATTCCAATAATAAGTAAACAGATCACAGGTATTTGTATTTATTGTAAATAAGTACAAAGAATTAATAAATTATACATATACATACATATTTATGCGTCTTTTTGGAAACAAATAATTTTGGAAATTCTTACATTAATTATTATTGAAACATTTTAAATTGAATAAAAAGTGGTTTGGCACTATTCAAGTGATTTTGGTAATATTTAGAAACAGACCCGGCAAGAAATCAAGATTTCCAATTCCCATCTCTGATGAACATACATACGTATATGCTATGTGTTCCCTATTTTATTTGTAAATAAATTTTATATAATTTTTTGCTAATCAAATTTAAATTAAAAAAAATAATAGTTTTTGGTACTCTCGGGACCAAAAAAGTACTCAAAATTTTTTTATTGATACCGAAATGGAAATCTCATTTCCCATCACTGATTGGACTACAACGACAAAATCAGCATAGACAACAACCTGTCGCCAAGTTGCCTTGCTGTCTTCAAAAGAATCATTCTCATATAAACATGTGTATTCTATCCTTGACATTTGGTAGTCGGTAGCTTGCTGTGGTGAATATGTTTAATGCATTACTTTTGTTTTTGTAGCTCTGTTACATTTATCAATTATACTTTCAACAATTCCGTTTGTATTATTTTGTTAGTGTACAGGGGTGTTCTGTAAATCGCGCGTTTTGAAATCACCTTAATATCCAGGAAAGAGCTTACTAAAAAATGTGATTTATTGCAACTTTTTAATTGGTTTTAATGTTTTAGATGTTTAAGATATCTTATACGAACTTAACTTGGAATATACTAAATTGTCCGACCACACAACAAGGAGTGTGTAAAACTTTTACCGCTAAAACAACAAATATATGAGAGTTAAAAATTAAAGGCTGTTCCAAAACGAGCAACGAAAAATATTAAAATCCCATGTTATATACTTACATCCCTAGAATTATCTATAGACACTTGAAATTTGCAAAGACTACAACAATTAACACTAACATTTAAAAAAATCAAAATTAATGGGTATTCTATCAGTTAATGTAATTTTGACTATGTAATTTTAACAATTTGCTGTATCGTGGAAACCGTAAGAAATGAAATTGAAATGAAATTTGAAATTTTCAAAAACTAAAAAATTCCAAAATATTAAAATCGCCAAACCGAAAAAAAACTCTAAAACTAAAATAAATAGCCAAAAATCGAAAAAATCGTCAAAATGAAACAACATCACCAAAATGAAAAAATCGGCAATATGAAAAAAATCGCCAATATAAAAAAAAAATACGCCAAAAATCTTTAAAATGGAAAAAAGCCTTAAAACTAAAATAAATCGCCAAAACTTAAAAAAAAACGCCTAAGCTAAAAACACGCCAAAAACCGCAAAAACCCATAAAACGAAAAAAAATTCCAAACTAAATATTATATGGGCTAAAGTTCGCATAGTATTACATATATAGTGTCCGTACGGAACCCTTCGTGTGCGAGTCAAAGTCGTACTTTACTGCACTGTAAAAAATTTTGAATTAATTTTAATACCAAGCCGGTGTATATGTACATATATGTACATATATAAAAAGCCCAAAAAATAATTAAATTTATTCCAAAATAGTACGAATGTAAAAAAATTTTGTTCTTAAATGTAAACTATTTCGGAATTAATCTAAAAATTTAATACCGAAATAGTCTATAATTAATACCACTGAGGTAAAAAAATAAAAAGTAAACCACAACTTTTTACTTCACGCCACTGCATGCTGGTTTTTGAGGAAGATTTGGTTAGACTCGTTTTAAAATTTAATTGGGAAAAACTTTGTTTCGAAAACTTAATTTTCGAAAATTTTCAACAACTACACTCAAAATATTATGTAGGTAAATTCAAATGAAAAATCATTTAAAACAATAGTATACCGAATCGAATTGGTTTATTGTGTTCCGAAATCTCACTCACACACATATTAAATATACTCTAACACACATGCATTTATACGGAAATATTGTCAGAATAGATTCCCATGATGTCGTAATTTTTTTATGGGCCTCTAAGGATTTCGAAAATCAGTGTGCCCTCAAATAGTGATGTCATCAGTTCTTGGCCAACTGATTTTCGTAATCTTTTGAGACGCATAAAAATAATGTATCACCAAAATCGCCAAACTGAGTATAGGGTCTTACTATTTCTTCGTAGTAGCATCTAACTTCTACTGTCCAGTCCGTGTTTTGTTTTCCACTGTTGCACAGTCCCTGTTGGAGAATGTGTGGTTGACTATTTAACTTATAGTTGACTTTTCTTAGACTGACTAAAAGCTAGCTGCAAAGTCATCCAGAACAATCCAAAATTAATTCTTAAGTTGAGTACGTAATCGAATTTGATGAGAGCCAACAAATTTATTCTCAGCTACTTTGAAACTCATTTCAGTTTTATATTGTCATTTTGCTACTGTTATTTTAGCTGAGTGGAAGCGCGTTGAGTACACAACGTGTGATGATACATGTTCTAAGCCTAAGAAATTTTTTTTTTAATTTACTGACTACAAAGTGATTTAAAAAAAATTAGCTTTAAGTTAGCTGAAAGTAATGCAGAGTGAGACAATTGACTACCACCTAAGACATCGCAATCAGGAAAGACATTGAGAATTTTAAAATTGTACCAACAATTTTCAAAAATTTTACTTTTTTGACCTTAATTGTACTAAAAGATAATTTTTAGTTCAAATTACATATTTTTATTTGTTTTTATTGAAATAATCAAATTTGTTCTGACTGCCGAGTCGTTTTCACAAATTTGCTTGTAAGTTGGGATGTTAAAGCATATGGTTTCACCTATTTAAATTGAAATTTAAAATATACAAGTTAAAAGCATTTGCTCTAGCATCCGAACTTAGAAAAAAAATGATTTGTAAAAGAACAAGTTCACATTTTTTGATTTTCTAGCTGGGTTTTGCTTCACAGGGCTGTTTTCAAGTGAGAATAATATGAGTGCCATAGTTCAAAAGTGAAACTGGGGAGATTATTTAAATGGGAGTTTGAATAGTACCAAAAAAGGTACAATTGTACCAACTTTGCCATCCCTGATCGCAATGTTAAAATAGTCAGTTGATTACATTAAATGTAATCCAAGAGTCAGTTAGTACTAGTTGCGAAAAATAGTTAGCTTAAAGTTAGTTTAACGCAATTTCCGACAGGGGTGTTATAAAACACACACACACACTTCATAACTGAAAAAATCACCTTGAGCTTAAATTATGCTTAATAAACTATGTAAATTATTAAAACTTAACAACTTAATCGTTTCACGCACTGATAAACCGCTTAAGATGTACTTCTTTGCGTATAAATTGATAATATCATAATATTTTATTAATAAAATTACGAAAATTAAACAATGAACAACTTTTGCATTTGAATTTATTAAAAAGAAAACCAATGGAAAGACAATACATATTTAATACTTTAAATGGCTTAGAAAATGGAAATAATTTTAACATAAGGAAGAGCACTTAGGATTCGGCTTAGCCGTGTATAGTATATATCGTTAATACTTAATACGAAAAGGCCCTAACTCATTTTTTAATATTTTACAGGAGGAGGAAAAAACTAAGTAAAAAAAGATGCAATATTGATACAAATTTTTTTTAAACGCAATTTTTATTTAAAACACTTTACATAAGCAAATAATATTGCGTTTAAAAAAATTTTGTATCAATATTGCATCTTTTTTTATTTAGTTTTTTCCTCCTCCTGTAAAATATTAAAAAATGAGTTAGGGCCTTTTCGTATTAAGTTAACGATATGTAATTGTATTATTGTATCAAGAAAAATAAAAGCTTGTGGTTGCACTTAAGTAATAACGGAAAAGAAAAAAATAAATACATTTCTGCAACAGTCATTTGCTGTGACCTAAATTTTATTTCCATAGTATAAATATACATACATACATACATACATACATACATACATACATATTTCTTTATTTTTTTAACAATTCTTTAAGCCAAAACACAAATCTTTTGTTCTTTAAATTCCTTTTCTGTAAACATTTACAGAAACAAATTGCATTTCATAAGGAAAGTTGACTTTTAATGAAATTAATACTTTTAACGAAAACACACAGTGAGTGATTCAACCTGAAAGTTGTTTTGTCTTATGCAAGAAACATAAACCTGGAGTATAATTTACTAAATCCATTGTTGCAAAGAAGCAAAAAATAAATCTTTTGCATTTTAAACAAGAAATAGAACGAAGTATTTTATTTCCAGCCCATATGAAAAATCATATTTTGAACAGTCACAAACCTCTTATCGTCGTGTGCACAGACTTTCAAAAACTATTTGAGAATTCACAAATAATAATATTTCTGAAAATCACAAAATAAGCGTGACAGGCTTAGAAACTTGTACTCATAAGAGATTTGTGACTGCTCAAAATATGTGGTCGAAGTCTACTGATGATTTGACAAAGCACCAATAAAATGCATATAGACATGCTTAACCACTAGCAAATAACTTTCAATTAAAATAAACATGTGACAATATGTCAAATAATATATTTCTTAAATGCTAACAGCCTTATTTATAAAACATAAAAAGGCTTTTTAAGAAAAATTTTGTATGAAAAATTGTTTTAAAAAATCTTTATAAAGACTTTTTAAGTTTTATAAATAAGGCTGTAAATTAATAATTTTTTTAAAAAAAATTTCAATTTAAAATAGTTCATGCAAATTATTCCTACTAAAATGTGAAGCTTAAGGGAATTTTAAAGGGTTAGCCATTTAGTAGCTGAAAAACCACCGCTCTGGCAAGGCTGTAATCTGAGCTGTCATTTATTTAGTGAAAATCGGTGCTATTTACGAATATGGATTGTTTAACAACCGAAGGACGCGTAAAAATGCTTAAAACTTATTACAAAAGAAGTGGCCAATTTTCGAGCATTACAGTGTGATTATGGTGGTCATAATTGACCTACTGTTCAAGGAATTGGCAAGACTATAAATAAATTTGAAAATAGTGGAAGCGTTAACGCTGTAATTACAGATGTGGTTTGGTCCTTGCATCATCTTGATGTGCACGCTGCTGAAAATATCGCTTCTGTTAGTAAAAGTGAGGCGGATAATCACAAGGTGTCGATTCCACGACGTTCTCAGCAAATGGGCCCATTTTACGCCCTATTATGACCAGCAATTGAAGATTGTAAACTGGACGATATGTGGTTTCAATAAGACGGTATTACGAGCCACACAACACGACCGTTTTTGGCTTTAATGAATGAGAAGTTTTCATAACGCGTAATAACACGTTTTGGCGACGCAAATTGTTCACTAAGATCATGCGATTTGACGGCGTTAGATTTTTTTGTGGGGCTACGCCAAACACGCATAATTTCCTATCGTGGGAGCATTTTACAACCATAATAAAAATAATTATATATTAATTAATCAATTTGTATGAGATGCGGGATATTTGCATTAAATAAGGAAATGCATTGAACATTTTCCTACACTAAACTAAATCAATGTAAGTGCAAATTTATTGCATTAGTACTAAATCTTATGCTTTTAGTGCACTATATTTTGTCACTAAACTAAAATCTTTTCAAAGTAATACATTAATATTGCAATGACATCAAATTTGATATTTTCAATGCACTATTTTTGCATTACCACTAAACAAATCATGAAGTAATGCAATATTATTATATTATCACTAAAACGTACTCTGCCTTATTGTGGCTATAGATTTTTTCGACTTTGAAAGTTTGTATGTACTAGAACATACAAACAACAAGAAATACATGAGAGTTAAAAATTAAAGGGTGTTCCAAAAAGAACCACGAAAAATTATAAAATTCCATGTAATATACATACAATTGTATGTACATATCTATATTGACACTTGAAATTTTTAAAATAAGTGTATTTTTATACAGATTACAACAATTAGCACTAAAATTAAAAAAAAAAATTAAATTAAAGGGTGGTCCATCAGTTAATGCAATTTTGACTATGTCATTTTGACAACTTACTATATTTCGGAAACCGTAAGAGACTAACCCCCATATGCAAAAAAAAATAACGTGTGCTTGAAGTGCATGTTAAAACAAAATTTCCACACAAAAACCGGTTTTAATGTACACTTGAAGCACACTATTTGTTTTGTATATGGGGGTAACTCTTGAAATTTTCAAAAACGGTAAAACTAAAAAAAGTCCGAAAATTATAAAATCGCCAAACCAAAAAGAAAGTTGCCAAAAACCAAAAGAAAAAATTGCCAAAACGAAAAAAAAACCAATTAAAAAAAATTTCTAACACTAAAATAAATTGGTAAAACCGAAAAAATCGACAAAATTAAAAAATTGCCAAAATGAAAAAAAAAACGCCAAAAACCACAAAAATTGCCAAAAAGGCGCCAAAACCAGTGTTGCCATAAGATGTAAGAGAAAAAGTATTAGATTGCAGAAATAAAAGTGCTAAAATGTTCTACAGCACACACAACAAAGTGCTAAAATCTGTTATCGTTTTTAGTTTCTCTTATTTCTTAAGCGGTCCATACACTTGCAATGAAATTGTGAATTTTTTGTATTCTATATCATCGCTAACGTGTATATCAATCATATACTTAGGTGGCACAATACATTTTTTTCATAACAGAGAAAAGACAATTATTTTGTGTAATGTTTTTGGCAAAATTGTATAGTATTATGTTAAGTTTTTTACTGTGAATAAAATTTCGCCATATATTTTGAAAGATTTGAAAGTAAGGATCAAACCGATAATAATATCGATGGTGTTAAGTAAATTGTGCGAGATTTTACCTTTTTACGTAACCGCAACGATTTAAACAATAACATATTCAAAAATATTGTATATATAGGGCGTTTGAAATATTTAATTTACAAATTTTGAATCCAGCTGCGAATGCAATACCAAGAAAGAAAAAATCTTTATGAGTGTTAAATAGAGTAGTTAAGTAAAAACATATTTATTTTCTACAGAAATAAATCAGATGGACCGATGTAATTAAAAGATATACCAATTGCACACGTTTTATAGTTTTACTGGAACATAATCGTATAACCGACAACTTAAGTCTCGGGCTTACTTTAGCTTTGACTCTATTTTTTATTAAGCAGATCAATAACCTTATTAACACTATAAGTTCTTAAAAAGAACAAAACTTAAAACAAGTTTTCTTAATTTAGTATTTGAAATGGTTTACTTTAATATATTTGTACCCATATGTGTATCTCAGAGCGTTTCAGTTTCCTGTCATAATAAACACGTAATGAAGATAAATAAACTTTATAAACATAAAAATTTAATTGGATAGCAATTTTTCTTAAGGAATTATCTATGGAAAATTTATAAATATAATGAAATAAAAAGTGCAAAAAATGCCAAATAGTTTTAAGAAAGTGCTAAACTAGCACTTAACATTATTTTCAAAATCTTTAGTGCTAAACGAAGAAAAAAAGTGTTAAATCTAGCACTAAAAATGCTAAAATGGCAAGCCTGGCCAAAACTAAAAAAAATCGCCAAAATGAAAAAAAGTCGCCAAAATGAAAAAAAGTCAAAAACCGAAAAAATCCCCAAAACGCGAAAAAGACGCCAAAACTAAAAAATCGCCCAAATGAAAAAAATCGCCAAAATGAAAAAAAATTGCTAAAATGAAAAATAATTGCCAAAATGAAAAAAAGCCAAAAACCGAAAAGATCGATCAAACGAGAAAAAAGTGCTAAATTAAAAAAACTCTCAAAACCGAAAAAACCCAAAAATGAAAAAAAAGCCAAAACTATTTATTATATAAACTAAAGTTCGTATTAAATTGCATGTCTAGTGTCCGTACGGAACCCTTCGTGCGCAGGTCAAAGTCACACTTCACTGAATTTATTTAAGAAAATAATTTAGAATATTCAAAAACAAACACTCCAAGAATATTTGCAAACAAAAACGTCCTAAGTCTTCTTACTGAATTTTGGCATAAGTCTATTACTTTATGTTAAACTATTCACACTAGCAATTATGTTATTTTCACGAGATTTCAAGATTTCAATCAATGTTCTCACTATTGTTTGTAATCCCAGCAAAAAATTTCATAAAAGGTAATCGAGTTTGGAATTAAGCATTTTTGATGGAAGCTCTTCCCTACTGGATTACCAACTTAATGATTTTAACAAGGCGTGAGACTAAAATAATCGATTCTTGAGAAGAACTTGCTTTTTTTATTTGGCAACTTGTTGAGGTAATCTATGTATTTCATCCAAAAAAATCATTCTTTTCATTTAGCAACTTGTACATCATTTTTTTTTTTTTAATTTTAGGTAATGTGATTTGTAAGCGAGTAATGAAATTTGGCAATCAGAAAAGTAAGTCATTATATGGCAAGTAGTTCTAATGGTAATGTCTAATTTTTTGCTGGGATGCTCTAGATATGCGATAATAAATATTTACAGCATAAACAAATTATTACAACCGCGTATCCGGTCGCACCTTGATAAATAATAGAGTTCATTCCTAGTTTCAAGGTTCCCTCTATTACACTTCTCTAGATGTTGGTTTTAATAATTTTTCGTGTAAATACTATAACTTCACTTTATGCTGGGTCATTGTTATTTTTGCGTAACTTGTATCACTTTAGCAGTTACGATCAAAATTTGAATAAGTGTCTTGATGTATTAGCAAAAATTGTTTCTTCTTCTGAATATAATTTAAAGTTTTCTAATAAAACTTGGCATACGAGTATGTTGGTTGAATAACGACTTCCTGCTAAATAAAACCTTTGAATTTAAATGAAATTTTCTTGTTTTTTTATTGTTATTATTAATTTTTTCTGAAGTATAATTTAAAGTTATAGTTATGTATTTATTTGTTATTTGTTTTTTTATTAATTCGTTTGCTTTTTGTTCGTTTATTTTGTTTCTTTCTCATTTGCTTGATTAAATTACAAAGTATTCTTGAAAATTATTGTTTCTCTTAAAAGTCTAATTTGCAACAATGTCTGATTATTTTCTTAAGATCTCATTACTTTTTACATCTTGGTCAAAATATTTGCTTGTTTAAAGAGTCATTCGTCTGACTCTTAAAATTTTATAAACAAGTATTTGCTTATGTTTGCATTTTAAATAGATTTGCGTTTTTTTTTGTTTGTTTTGTTTTCCCTAAACTTTTTGCTGAAATGTATAAAATAAATGAAATATTTATATTCTGGCTCGTCTTAAGCACTCAAAAACCATTTAACACTGAAAAGCAAAACTGCTACAGCTCTTAAAAAATGATGGATGGATAAAGAACTTTTGTGCTCTGACTTTCTTGTTTTCTTTGTGATTGAATTTGTTGATTAAAGCGTAAATTTCTATAAAAACGAAGAGTTAGTGAAAAAAAAATACTCATAGTACTTAGACGATGTAATGATTTTAATGAGTCATTTCAAGTTTATTTGTATTCGTATTTAAGTGAAGAATTTTAATTAACTTAGATTTGAAATAAAATATTTAGTTGGTACACACAGAAAAATGTCAACTTAAAGACTACGTAAACAAGGTTAATTTAATCTTTTTGGGCAATGATTTTACTTTATATATGTTTCATTTTAATTTAACATGATTTATAGTAATTCTCAAAGAAAATTTTTCCTTTTGAAATAACTTTATTTCACGTCGATTTAACATTTATGTACTGTTTAAATCAAAATGAAGAGTAGTGTGGAAACAAAGTTATTTTAAGTTGAAACAACATGAATTTAATTTAATGTAGTAATTGTATTTTATTAATTATTTAATTTACGTGTGGTTGACATAGACATCAGAAAAATGTTTATTTGCATATAAATAGGCTTCCCCGGCCAAGATTTGATTTCGCAACTCATCTTTAAATATTTTTTAGATACACACTAACAGTAGTATTCATAAAAATTTTAAACCGCGTTTCAAATATTGTTTAAGCAAAATTCGCTAAAATTGTATTCATAATAGAATTTTAGCTTAAAAAACTGTTTTTAAACCTTGCGTAAATCAGCAAATTTTAAAATAGACTGCCCCATGTTTAAACCAATTTTAAGGTGACGTTGTTGTAATTTTGCTTCGTTTTTGTTTACATTTTGAACTTTACCTGTATGTACATATGTGTGTATGTATGTATGTACTTATGTATGCATGTATGTATGCATATGCCAGTGTTATTTAGAAGAAAACAATATAATTTTTTTTATAGAAACTATTGCCCACAGAATATTGAGTAGTCTATGCTATTGCCGAAATAACAAATACATATACTCCAAAGAATATTTAAAAGAAAAGGAGCGATCCAGTTTCCATTCCCAGTCATTGTTTTCTCATTTTATGTGTTAACAAAAATAGTATAATTGTAGAAAATTAACTAGTGATGTATAAACACTCAAAACAAACAAAATAAAGCTCGTTATTCTAGTGCTTCTTTATCTGCAATAAAATAAATAATATAAAAAGCACTTTTAACAAAGATTTGTTGTGAACTTTTTTTTATTATTTTATTAAATACAAGTTGGAACATATCTTTTATTTTATAGAAACAATATTTCTCTGAAAACCGACAAATAAACAAAATAGACACGAGTACTTTGTGAGTTAACAATCGTTGTTTTGCAGAACTAATATGCAAGTGACAAATAAAGAATACAGTGTTGCCACGATATTTTAAAAAAATTTAGTTAATTGATTTTTAGTTAAAAAAACTAATATTTAAAAAACGTTATTTAGCCTTAAAATGTTTTTTAACTAATATGAATTTTAAACCTCAATCAACTTTCTTTTATGAATACGGCTGTAAATATATACATACTATCAAATTTTAATTAAACATTTTTTCATTGATCATTTAACACAAAATTTATTTGATCTTCCGACTACAAGACTAGTACACTGCCTTCCAGCCAGCAGCAATTTGTCGGCTATTTAAAAATATCAAAATAAACAAAACAACTCACACAACTAAGTACAAAAATGTGTTGCAGCTACCTTGTCGGGAATGTGTGGCTGACTACATAAATAGTTAACTTTTCTTAGACTGACTAAAAGCTAACTGTAATGTCATCCAGAACAAACCCAAAATTAATTCTTAAGTTGAGCACGTAATTGAATTTGATGAGAGCAACAAATTTATTCTCAGCTACCTTGATTTTTCTGGTGATAAATAAATTTGTTGGCGGTTATTATGGCTATTTTCTGACAAAACTGAAATTCAAAATTTTTCTAATTCAGGAAAATTAGTTTGTTGAAGGAGCAGTTTCAAAAATAAATCCTACCAAAACTTGTCTGAAAGAAGTTAAAACAGTTTGATTTTGATGATTTCTCTTATATTAATGATAAGTAATAATGGATTTTGAATTTGGATGAGAAAAATTTACAAAAAGTAATTTTTGGCAATTTCATTTCTAATTTTGGCGATTTTCTGATAAATTTTGACACGATCATTTCATACAAACTTATATTAAAAAAGTTTTATATAAAAACAAATTTATTATCAAATATTTACTAAGAAAAACTGCTTAAAACTGATTTTTGGCGAATTTTTGGCAGTTTTTAAAATCAATTTGGCGAAATGAGTCGGAAAAAATCTGACAACCCTGCTTGAAACTCATTTAAGTTTTATATTAACATTTTGCTGTTGTTATTTTAGATGGTGCCTTAGCTGATTGTTAGCGCGTTGAGTACACAACGTTTGATGATACATGTTCGAACCTCAGAAACATTTTTTTAATTTACGTGCTGCCAGGTGATCTAAAATAAATCAGCTTTAAGTTAGCTGCAAGTAATGCAAAGTGAGACAATTTACTACCGCTTAGGACATCGCAATGTTAAAATAGTCAGTTGATTACATTAAATGTAATCCAAGAGTCAGTTAGTACTAGTTGCGACATAGTTAGCTTAAAGTTAGTTTAAAGTTAACGTAATTTCCGACAGGGAATGAACAAAACAAATAAACTCCAACATACTGAAACAACATATAATTTCTTGTAAATTTAATATGGCTTGCATGCTGATTTTACATTGGTTCTTTTTTTGTCTGTGTGTAATTCAACTGAATAATTTTTTCAAGTGAAAGACTGAAATATTTCTATCTTTTATCTATATTTCTTTTACTTTCGGTTTCATTTTTCTATTTACTTTCCTACTCCATGTTTGCTTCTATTTTTCTGTTTTTGAGCTGAATAGGAATCAAGACTATGGATTTGCCTTGAAAAAATGTAATTTCATATTAATATTACAAATGTGTTTTTGATTTTAAGATAAAAATTCACGCAAATTCAAATATGTTCAAAAAAAAGATAGACAATTCATTGTGAAATTGTGTGTGATATTCAGAAAGATGACAGAAAACCTTTCTGAAAGACAATGAAAGATTCACACAAATGGAACAATTTGCCCAATACTAATTTTTGGTAATAGATTCTCGCCACATTATATATGTTTTAACATGCAGCGCATCAGGCAAACGATTAAATAAAAATGCTCCTGGAGTATTTATTCTGTAAGCCCATTACCTGGGTTCGGACTTTTATAAAACTAAAAATTGATATTAAATTGTTCGCTATAATTCACTTTGATTAAATTTCAAAATCAGGAGAGATAAATAACATTTTGAAATGACATAAGAGTTATTTACATACATACAAACACGCATTCATCTACATACATACATACATACATGTTTATATAGCGGTAGCTAAAATTCAAAAAGGCGTAACTAACAAAAAATTTAAAAACGAGTTTTTGATTGATTATTATGAACGTCATTAAACCATATATGTATCTTGACAAAATTTTACTTTTATGCGAATCAAGCGACATAACCACAAGTTGGTTAATTTTTTTTTTTTTTGTGTTTTGCTTCTCCTGTAAATATATATTTTTGTTATTTACGCCTTTTTGCATTTCAGCTAAAGATATACAGTGGCACAGAAAATTCTACATACCCCCCAAAAAATGCATTTTATTCAATACTTTAAATTTTTTATCATTGAAATTCCTGGCGTATCATTCCTTGTAAATAATGAATCTTTTTTAAAAGAAATAATTTTTCAAAAAAGGAAATATTTATGAAAATATTAAAAAATTCAGCATTTAATACACAGATAAGTATACATACTCCATAGTTTATTGTTCTAGTTCATAAAAAATATTTGTATTTTTTTTTGTACCTCCTTTCCTCTCTAATACGACATTTAACTGATTTTTCATAAAATATACCAGAAATTTTGTAAGTCCTGATGGTTTTTTATCGCGATTTTTCTTATCCTGCAGTCCAATTCGTCCCATAAATTTTCAACGGGGTTTAAGTTAGACGACTGGGGAAGATAATGTAGTTGTTTTGACACATTGTACAACAGCAATTCCTTTAAACTGGCCGCTATGTGATTTGGATCGTTATCTTGTTGGAAGTATCAGCTTCCAGGTAGGCCTATTTTGGCTAGTGACACCTTCAAATTATCCTTTAATAGGTTCAAATACATAATCCGATCCATTGCTGCATCAATAAAAACTAAATTTCTAGTCCCAGCCGCCGAAATACAACCAAAACCACAATATAACCGCATCAAGGTTTTATTGTGGGCATCAGGTTTTTATGTTATAGCTCTTCATTCTTTTTGAGCCAAACTTTTTTTTTTAAATTGTATAAGAATACGTTAAATTTATTATCTGTGCTAAACAGAAATTTTTTTAAAAAAATTTTCATCTTTAGTGAGACATTTTTTAGATTTTAATTGAACTATAGTGAATTTTTAATCAGAAATAATTTTTAGTCAGCCTTTTTTGCTATATTGTCAGCAGTTGTCCTGGAACTTTTGCCAATTTCGTTCGTCGAGTAAAATTAAAATTAAGAACGACTGATTACAAACCTTTGCAATTATTAACTGGGAGACATGAAGCATTATAACGTAGTGACAAAACATGTGTAAGTTATTTTTATGGAAAAGTATCGTTGACCAACAGTGGGAGTATGTATACTTTTCTGTGCAGTAAAATTGGATTTTCTTTAAATTATTAATAAATATATTTTTTTCCAAATATTTTTGTTTCTGGAAAAAGCTTTATGATTCATAAAAAAATGATAAAATGTAGTTTTTGTTGATAAAAACTAAAGTTTTGCTTAAAATGCATTTTTTCGGGAGGTATGTAGAGTTTTCTGTGCCACTGCACATATGTACGTATGTGTGTGAACATGATCTTTTTTACTTATAAACAATAATTTTACCATCCTTCTTTCTTTAACGTACTCGTACTATGTATGTATGCTCTTTCTTATCCACTTCCATTTAAAAATTTGAAAATATGTCACGTACCCATAGAGACGTTTATTTTCTTAACTCTGCACATAAACTAAAATTTTAAAACAAATCGCTGGCATTTAATTTAATATTCAAAAGTATGTATGTAAGTATATATAATTTTTGCGTATATAAAGTTAATAACCTTATTATTTAGTACAATGGATTGTGAATAATGAATGCACTCTTGAAATGCAACTGAAAGTTTTCAAAATAAAATTGAAATACCTCTTTCCACTTCCCACAATTACGACAAATGGCTTGGCACATTACGCGCACGCACGCAGAAAAAAAATACAAAATTATTTAAAATCCCCAACGAAAATCAAAACATATGCAATTAAAGCATTAAACACATTCACCACAGCAGGCTACACGAACACAAAACTTCAAATGCCGCTAGCAGTATGTCCCAATTTACACTATGCAAGTCTTATTGCTAAGCTGATTAGTTTGTTAGGGGAGAGAGACGGGGGGAAAAGAAACGTTTCTGTTCCCTCCGTCTCTCTCTCCCTAAAACTAATCAGCTTAGCAATAAGACTTGCATAGTGTGATTTGGGACTATGTGTCGCCTCGTAGACGGCTACTTAATTATTTTGTATATGGCAGCAGCACCATCTGCAGTTGATATTCAAGTACAAATACATTAGTTCAGTATTGACAGTTTTATATGTTTTGCATTTATAAAAATTAATTACTCTTTTAAAATGTACTTATTTCACGTAAAAGTACAAAAATGAATCAATTTATTCTTAACATAAATTTTTTTACATTATTTCTGTTAAATAATATGAAATAATTGTACAAAATCATTCATTGAACATTTTGTATTGTACTGGCAATACTGAATATTCTCATTGTAGCCATAGAAATAGAAATTAGTTTAATTGGACTACAACGGCAAAATCAGCATAGACAGCAACCGGTCGCCCTGTTGCCTTGCTGTCTTCAAAAGAATCATTCTCATATAAACATGTGTATTCTATCCTTGACATTTGGTAGTCGGTAGCTTGCTGTGGTGAATGTGTTTAATGCATAATGAATAATGTTGAAGTTTAAAAATAAATAAAAAATAATAAAACCAAAATTTAAACAAACAAAAAAACAAGAGTAATTTTGTTGTTTTAAACAGCAAACAATAATCGCTAAATCTAAAGAGTAGATATGTGATTGCAGATTAGAAAAAACATGCAATAGGAAACAATGACAACAACAAATTACATACGAGTATTATAATATCAAAAAATAATAATAGTATTAACAAATAAATCATCATGTAGTAACAGACAATAAATAAATATTGCATTGATGTGAATAGTGATTTTTCACTAAAAGACAACAACAAATCTGCAGGTCGGTCAAGCATGAGCGAATCAGTGATGCCAAGTTCAAGGAATTTGTAAAGACGCAAAACATGTAATTCAATATTTTTATTTGAAAAGTCTCAGCCCAACCATGATACAATAATATAAAGGTAAAACCATTCTCTCTTTTCGTCGCCATATTAACCTTCTGACATTTATCCCGATTATTGTTTACTCTCAAAATTAATGCTACCGTATTCATTTGTAAAATCCGAGCTTTTTGTTTACTTTTTGACTTTTTGTTTTAATTAAAAAATTAAAAAGAAAAAATTGTCTAATCAAAAAAATTGGACTGAGCTGCATATATTACAATAGCTGCACTACCAAGAAAGGTCTCAATGTTCTGCGAAGAAACAAAACAGCAACAACAGTAACAGTGGCATGCGGTAAGGAACTAAGCGGTCGAACACATATGTAATTACATACATATGTAAGTGTTTAGTCTTTCGAGTAATTGGTTGTGAAGATTGGCCAACACAAATTGAAATTGCTCATGTTATGTCTGGGTTTAGCTGCGTTGCAACATTGTGTGGTGCCATGACGTTGGCACACAATGGAGAACTTGTCAACAGCGAGTTGTTAAGAGTGAGGTTTTAGGACATGGTGTCGGTTTATCTACACATGTGGCAGTGAACTTATTAGTATTGCAGCCGTCAAGGTTTGGATGGTTTCAAGCGATTCTTGTGGGTTTCTAAGTTCGCGAAGCCGGGCCAGGTAAAATTAAACTTATCCAGAAAGTTTATCATGATGTCAATATTATTGAAAAGTTGGAATACAAGAAAATCGCTGCTCATAGTTATTTATGTACATTGAAATAATGTTTATGGAAAATAAAATTCAATTATTTCGATTCGACAAAAAAAACTGGGTGTTATAAGTTTGTAGTGTGTGTCTGTGTATCTGTGTGTGGCTGTGTACCTGTGTGTGTCTGTCTGTCTCCGTGTACAGACCAAACGGCTGGGCCGATTTTGATTTAGTTTTATCTGTTTGAAAGGTGACTAGATCGAGAGGGTTCCTAGCTATGTTTTAAGAAAATCGGTGCAGCCGTTCAGAAGATATCATAATTCTCTAAATATAATCGGAGGTTTTTAAAATTTTTAATATTTGTTATTATTTAGTCGCCTTACGAGACTAATTTATCTGGCATAAAATGTATACGTATACACAGCTTTGTGTGTGTTGGTGTTTTTCGTATTCATCCCTGCAAATAACGCAACTAGTCCATGCATGCATGTAGGGAGTACTCCAAAAAGGACAAGGGCTAGTCCAAAACTAGTTGAAATGTATTTCAAACATGGTCGATTTAACATTGCGATGTCCTAGGGATATCGCTTTATTAACGCCGTTTCTTTACATCGATGTTTTTAATAACGATGTTGAATTCGTAGCCGTGAGGCATTTGATTATCTGGTAAATTCAATAAATAAATGAAACATTTGCTAAATTTTGTATGTCACAGTACACATATTTCGTTACCCTTATGCCCAATTAATACAACATTTAAAAAAATATGTATTAAACAATAATTTTTAAACTCAAATTACACATTTCAAAAAGCATTCCTAAATGAAAGTTACCATTATATGTGTGTGGCAATGTTCTCCTCTGTTTACAAAAAAACAGCAATCAAATAATCGGGAAAAAAGTCATAATTAATTTTGTACGTCAAATGTGGATGTACCTTTATATTATTGTATCATGAGTCCAACCAATATTAATGCCGAACTTCGTTTTACTTTAGGGGAATCAACACATCAACGGTTGTTGGTTATTGTTTTGCTGCAGACATAATGTATTTTGAATATACTGTGCCGCAAACAAATAACCAACCAACAACATTTGCTTACGACTGTAAAATATTGGATGCAGAGTTTCGCATTTGCTCACAATTCCCTTTATAGTGATTGGCATATTTCGACACTGACTATGAAGTTTCTGTATAAGCTTAAATAACGCCGCAACATTTGTTCTTTAATCTAAAAGAAGACTATGGGCCTGTTCGGAAATGCATCACTGCACTGCAAATGTAAATTTAAATGTTCTAAAGTTCGTCACTGAAGTAGATAACACACAAATAAATGTCAAATATAAGGTACGGACCTGGCTACTACTAAAAACGATTATCAGCGAACTTGTAGCGCATTTTAAATTAAAGTTTGCTCGTATGATGCAGAGCAGTGATGCATTTCCGAACGGCCCCTATGTTTACTTTGGTTTATTTATTAGTTTGTTTTTTTATGTTGAGATATAAAGAAAATTTTTCCCAAATTTTTTGTGTTTTCTTTGTTATGCCGACTAGTTTTGAGATATAAAAGCCTCTGAATGGACCGAACATGGAAACTAATCTAAACTTGAAATCCTTATGGTATAATTTTAATTATAGGACTTTTATGTGAAATTAAAGGTAGAAATTTCTGGTTTAAAATTTTATAACGTTGTTATTTGGAAAAATATTGGCTCTGTTGTACTGTGTAATTAAAACAGAGTAATTTTAACGAAAGATTACGTGGTATAGAGAATGATATCGCTGCAACTAAATACACAATTTATCATATCAGTGTCATTCCTTAGCAACATTTGCAATATAAAATGTTTGGAGGGTGTGTAAATAAATGGAAATATTTCATTTTGTATTTATTTTCTACGATCGATTATTTGTATTGTCTGCACAATAATGGCAGGCATGAAATTGATATAACATCTGGCTTTAATTTGACAATACACATGTAAAGACAAACATAAATATGTCTGAACATACCCTGTTGGAAGCTTGGGGTTAAGTGTATCTAAGACACTACTTCTTTCAACTATTTCGGTGACTTTTTGGCTACATTGTCAACTAAGCCACAAAACATACAGAAGTGTCACGAGACGGAAGATACGGGTATTTTTCAGTTTGTCTCGTTTTCCCTCAAATTTTGTCGTCGGTTTTGTTTTGCTACGTCTATCTAGTTCAATACAATTTTATTAGCTGTGTTAATTGGTAAGTAGTAATACACTACAGTATCAAATACACTATGCTTTTCTCTTTCTTCCATGAATTTTAACAAAAACCTGATTGGAGATTTTTTTACCTGTCATTTTCTTCACTTCTGTGTATACTGTGACTAAACGTTTACATTTTAACGTTTGCTTTTGATGACCATTTTGCATAAAATCTGTTTTATCTTTTGTAATTATTTTGAATAAACAACCAAATTTTAACAAAAGGTGCACTTTTATTATCAACATTTGCTTCAAGGAAGTACAAAGGTGTGGACTAGAATTACTAAAATGTATTAGAGAATACATCTTTCCAATGTCTACATAAGGTTCCAAAAGAACTTCCTAGTTAATAGTAGAAACCTCAAGACGAGCCAGTAGTAGATTTTCAATGACACGCGCATGTTAAATGTCTATAGCAAAAAGCATTGTCTGAGGTATAATTCGTCTACTGGTAGATTTTCAATGATAACCCTATGTTATATGTCAATAGCCGATTACATTGGCTAGTGTACACCTAGTCAGTAGCAGTGTTGACAATGTTGCTAGAAAATCACTATAATCTTACTATGGACAACGAGCGAGGAGATATCGATATTGTAGACTAGAGCCCCTTAAATTTACTAGTGAATCGTTGGTGCCAATGTCTCCATGTGGTCCCAAAAGAACTACTTAGTCAGTAGTCATCAGTGATGCCAGAATTCCTCCACCAAAAATGGCTAAATGTAGACAAAAAAATGGCTAAAAACTAGCTATAAAATGGATAAGCAAAAATTATGAACTTTAGCAAAAACAAGAAGAAGGTATTTCATATATTGTTTTTTTAAGGCAAATCGGGAACTTTTTTAAAGTAAATAAAAACAATAAATTGAAGTAATAAATAAAATAATTTTTCTTCAGGTAATCAAAAAAAACTGCGCATATAGTGCAAACTTACAATACTTGCAGCATTACGCCTTCTATTCGTTTGTACATTCTGCTATTAAAGTTTTGGGATACTAATCCATTCCTTGCGAAATTTTTGTTTATACTTTTTATTAACTTTCTATTTTTTAAACTTTCATTTAAACTTTTATTTTTCTTGATATTTTCACTAATGTAAAACAAATATGACCCTTGTTTGATTGATATCATAAACCACCAATTACAGCGAAACCTCTCATAACCGGACACTCACGGTCGCTCTGTTTTTGTCTGTTTATTAGAGGTGTCCGCTTATGAGAGAGTTACACATTTTTAGAATTTCATTGTATTTGAAAAATTATTTTAAGAGTAGACTTCTTCGAATTAGATTGGTATAATTTCAGCTGTTGGGTTTCAAATGGCTTTCAATGATTTTATTTGTTGGAATACAACAAAGTCGTCTCTAGAAAAATGCTTTGAAAAGGCAGTCTGTATAAGAAATGTAGTAATATGAATTTTTAAAATACACAAGAAACTTTATATCTTCACAAGTTGGTGCACCGAATATTTTCCTTTTTCAAACTCGTTTAAAATATAATTTTTTTTTCTGTAATTGATATAAACGAATTTTTCGCTGCCATTTTGGGACACCAGCTAAGCAAACAACTTCTTCATAATTATAAACAGCAATTTCTTTGCGTCTCAAAACGAATCAGTATTTACATATGCGTTAACCAGGGAACCAGCAATATCATTGACACTAATATAAATATGAATCAGAGTTGAATAAAGAAAGACCTACTATTTAAATGCAACTCTTGTTGTCGTGTTTCATCGCTTCTGTGCTTTTATGAGAGTGTCCGGTTATTTGAGTGCATTTTGTATGGAAAAACTAATGAACGTGTTGGATCTACAAAAATTGTCCGGTTATTAGAGGTGTCCGGTTATAGGAGGTGTCCGTTATGAGAGGTTTCACTGTAGACCCGACAACTTATAAACACCTTGCAACGATTATAAGAATGCAGTAGCAAATCTTATTGTTACCAATAAGATGGCTCTTATTGAGCCATCTCTTTCATATAAGCGCGATTAGACTGCTGCAACAAAAATGGAAAGTTTGAACCGGGATATATAGATATTAATGCGAAAACAATAACATATTACTCTGTTGAGTTGTTTTGGTAGTTAATTAATGTTCCCATGTTCCGAGTTTAAATTTTTTGTGAAAAATCACAAACAAATTTCATGTTCGGAAAAATAGCTAAAAAAATAGCTAGATTAAAATAAAAATGACTAAAAAAAATAGCTAATAGCTAAACTCACTTTTCTTTCGGCTAAATTGGATAAAAAATGGCTAAAATTAGCCAGAAAGTGGCTAAATCGGCATCACTACTAGTCATACAGTCTAGTGGTGGATTTTCAATGACAAGCTAATGTTAAATGTCAATAGATGATACCATTGGCTGGAGTACACCTGATCAGTAGTACTACTGACAACGTCACTAGTAAATCACCACAATTTCACTAATCGCACTTTCTGCAGGGTATATATACGCAAATATATATGTACCCTGCAGTCAGACTGGGGCCAAGTGTCTCTATGTCAACACTAAAACTCTAGTAGTAGTTACATTGTCTACAATTTCTCTTCTACTCGTCAGTATAAAAGAAATAGAGAAAACAGATGTGGTGTATTTCTGGTGGATTTTGCAACAACTTGTCAATATACATAAATTTGTATGTACGTAAGGTATAGAAATGTACCAGTAAATGTCTGGTTGGTATGTCTCCATGTTCCCATAAGAACTATGAATTCACTACCTAGTCAATTGTTTTAGTGTTACTAGTAGATTTTCAATGACAAGCACATGCTAAATGTCTATAGCATAAAGTATTGTATGGGGAATAATTGTAGAGTAGTACTGGTGACAAAGTCAAAAGCGACTCAGTACATTTTCACTATTCGCACTTTCTGCAGGGTACTTATGTGCATTCATACATATGTATGAGCACATTTTTTGGACAAATTTTTTTTAGTAAAAAAAAATTCCAAGTAGTTGAAGTGATTAATAGAAAAATCTGTTGAAAAATGCATAAATATTTCGACACATACATATGTACATACATACATACATAAATAAATACATACATACCCAGCGGTAAAACTCAGAAGACTTTCTTAGTGAAGGCCTTATTAAAGGACTCCTTCGCATTAAATATGCGATACATATTCCACACTCGCTTCTATGAGAAGGGAGAAGAGAAGGAGTAACATGTTTTGTTTTGTTTTTTTTTACCAAAGCAAAAACAAAATCTATTAGTTTGAAGGCCTCCCAGAATCTCTGGCGAAAGAAGCAAGAACAGAAGGCCTGCTCCGCAATGACAACGCGTGTAAAAAAGATATGAGTATGGAATGGAGCGAGCAGGCCTTCTACATCCAAAAGAAGGCGTACAGAGGCATTCTAGAAGGCATCCCTACTCCTTCTAGTTCCCGCTGGGTATGGATAAGTACCCTGCAAATAATGCGACTAGTCCATACATGCATGTAAAGACTAGTCCAAAGAGGAGTAGGAGTACCACAAAACTACTCCAAATATATGAAAAAAAGGTGGTCGATTTAACATTGCAATGTCCTAGGGTTGGACCACATGGTCCAACTTTGCATTACCTGATTTTCAAAAAAAAGTAAAAAATCTGTTGCTGTTTCTAGAATATCAAATACAAGTGAAACAAAATTTTAAACTAGGTGGCGCAAAACGACATAATGTAATTTTTTAACAGGCAACCATTTTATTTTAAATGAAAAAAATGTAAATATTCTGACAACACATAGTTGAACGGAACAGCCAGCCGTTTTCGAAGGCCACTAAACCTTCATCATCAGCGTTCTTTTGTGCTTGGTCCACTGTGTGTGGTGTCAGTTGATGTAGATTTCTGCTTTGCTGAAAGCAAATTGCTGAAAGCACATTGAAATACGATGAATCAAATAATTCACATATTCCATTTGCAATAATGCTAAGTATATAAAGCAGAAATCTACATCAACTAACACCACACACAGTGGACCAAACACAAAAGAACGCTGATGATGAAGGTTTAGTGGCCTTCGAAAACGGCTGGCTGTTCCGTTCAACTATGTGTTGTCAGAATATTTACAACTAACTTTGGTGTTATTTGTTCATTAATAATTATCACATGTAATTTGGCTTAAAAAGCGATACGAACTTTAGCCTGTTAAAATCATAAATATTAGAAACAAATGGAGTTCGAATAATAATTAAAATTAACTGAAAAAAATGTTATTTTGGTTATTGTTTTAACTAACTGACATAACTGACATTTTTTTTAAATTTTACAGGAGAACAGCTTTTACGATTGTTTTATATATGCATTCTTATTGATATGTCAGAAATGTTTTTACTTTTATAGGAGCAACAGTAATCCTTAAGCTACGGTCACACTTGTCAAACATTTGCCCAAAAAAAGCGTAACCAACAAACACTAATGAAAAAAGTTTTGATCCAGACGCTTGTTTATCAAATTAAACAGTTTCGAATACAACTAATGGATAATGTCATAGAATCCAACACTATTAGCTACTCTTTAACTTGACAAAATTTTCTCTGAATTGAAAGATTTTTCATTAGCATTTAGTGGTTACGCTTTCTTGGGCAAATGTTTGACAAGTGTGACCGTACATTTAGAGTCATACAAATTTTACACAAGATGTATTATGACTTATAAAGGGCCTGTGCCAAATGGTAGCAAAGTACTAGTGTAAGTAAATTTTTGACACTTCTGAGGTGAATAAAATTTCACTAGCCCTGGGGGCTAGTATAATTTTTGACACAAGAGATAAATTTTTGACAAGCAGCAAATAATAAGCGTGGTATCATAAAATTTAAAACCACCGCCGTCGCTTCGAGCCGTTGCCCAATACATAGATTTTTACGTTCTTTAAATGTAATTAGACTTTGAAAAAGGCATTGTTTATTTTATGCCCCTATTACGGTTTACAACTCAACTAAGTTTAGTTCAAATTGTAACAACTTAACCTTAAAACAACTTAACTGTTTTTTGGCATTTTGAATTACAACTAATTTTAGTTGTATTCGAAAAAATGCTCGAAAAGAAGGTTTTTATCTATGCTATGTTTATTGAAACCATAGTAGCCATCACATAGCATTTTAAATAGTTTTAGTTTTGGTCTTGTATTCTTCTTTTTAGATTTCATGTTTTATGAACGTGGCAACAATATTGGTTGACAAATGGGATTGGTTGGCGTCTGGAGTAATGAAGCAAAGCTAATACAACACTCGAAATAAAAACCAAAATACAACTGATAAAAAGTAGTTGCCTAATGGTGAAAAAAGTAATATGTAATCCATAATAAACATTTTACAACTACAACTAAACTATGCATTTAGTTATAAATCATAATAGGGGCCTTAATTTGCGAAAAATGTAGCATCACATATACAATATTGTATTATTTTTTGCTACAAGAATATTGTTTTATATAAAAATGTCCTTTTAAAAATTTGTTGTTAGCCGACGGCTTGTAGTCAAAGGTTTTGCTTCGCCGCCGCAGCAATTTTTTCATCAGCTTGTTTCTATGCTAAAGCGAATTTGTCAAAATTTTGCATTGTCAAAAAAGATATCATTTTTGACACAGCAGAAAAATGAAATTTTTTCCCCACAGGCAAATATTTTTTCACCATAGTACTTTTCTACCGTTTGGCACACGCCCAAAGTGGAAAAAAAGTGGACTTAAATCATTTTTCAAAAAAATTTCAGTTAGGTGGGTTTGTTAAAACAGCGACGACCACCGTTTTTATCGGTTTTTGATGTGCTGGGGCGAGCGGTGGGCGAACTTCACCTTCAAAGTATTTACGGTCGTGTTGTTGTTATTTTGTTTTTCTCGAAAAACACCCTTAAATTGAAATAGCATGTCCTATAAAAATAATCCCAGTAAAATTTGACACATCGGCCCGACTAACGATGTAAATAGAAAACGTTCGATCGACAACTTGTATTGAAAACAGCAATGAAATAAAACAAATTTTGTTTGCTTGTTTTCTTTTATCGACGTCATGGACCAGGTTTTAAATCTTTAAATTCACTAAAGAACTTAAGCATCGGAAATTGGTAATAAGCTTTAAATGCGTTTAAGGGTTAATTTCGTACTTATACAGACTTTGCATTTTAAGTGTAGGGTGTGGCACGACGAGGAAAAATTTTGTGGAATGCTTTGAGACCCGTACGGGTGTTTATTGTATCCTATACTAAAAGGGATCAAATAAGTTCTCTCTTTGAAAAATGTAAAACATATACATATGTAAATTTTGATAATGATTTCATAATGATTTTTTCAGACTTCTATTTTTCTTGTAAATTTTTTGCTGAATTTTTTTTTTAAATTTTCAAGTTTTTTCCTGAACTTCGAATTTTGTGCTTTTTTAAGTTATTAGTAGCGTTGCCACTTTCTGTTTAATAGTGTAAAATTAAAGTTAAATTAAAGTTCTTTGCACCATAAATTTTTTCTGTAATTTTGCACTATTTGATTTTAGTGACATGTTTTAAAGCGATAACAACATAAGCCGACTTAAGACAAAATCGAGTTATATGTGCTACAAAATTCCACAGACAAAACTTCATGCCTGCGGGAACAGAGGTTATTATACAGATATAAACAAAACAATATTGCTATAAGTCTTACGTTTCTTTTCACAATGTATGACTAAGGGCCAAACCCACGATGTCGACAACGTTCGACTTGTCGCACACTTACATTCAAAATAAAAAAAAATTTTAATATTTTGTTGTTGTTTCAAAAGTAAGTGTGCGACAAGTCGAATGTTGTCGATATCGTGGGTCAGGCCTTAAGAGTTAACGTAAACTTTAACTGACAGTTCTTCATACAAAACTTGCCGTTAAATTCAATGGCGCATAGTCATAGTCATAAACAAAGTACACTTTTAGTGTTTAAAACCAGTACTGCCATACAAAATACTGGGTTCAAATCGTTACATACGTGATCGTATCGGCAATCGTACGAAAACAAATTAATTAATACGTCAATCGTATAAACTGAATGGGATTTCAATACTTTCACGTATGTCATAATTCGAAAATGGTGTTTTTACGTGATGAGTTATACGTTCACGCATGTGTGACGATTTGCCCCCTGGTTTTAAATTCATAAAGTATACTTTGTTTTGACTATGACTATGCGGCAATGTTATCTTTTATGCATTAAACACATTCACCACAGCAAGCTACCGACTACCAAATGTCAAGGATAGAATACACATGTTTATATATAAAGGGTGTCCCAACAAGAACGCAAGATTTCAATTTGGCGCCATTCGAAGTGTCATTGTTTGACATTTGAACAATTGTTATCGTTTGCTAGTAGAAGGTACGAGGTTAGTAAAAATGGAGCGCTACACGAATGAACAAGGCATTCTCATTGTGAAATTGTTTTATCAAAAAGGTGAAAGTTTTGCGGCTACAGTTCGCAAATTTGCGATCAATTTGGGGCCAAATTCGAAAAAATCGCCAAAAATAAAAAAAATCGCCAAAAACCGAAAAACCGCAAAAAACGCCAAAACAAACAAAAAACAGAAAAGACCCCAAAAACGAAAAAAATGCCAAAACTATATATTATGTAGGATGAAGTTTGTATTAAATTACATATCTAGTGTTCGTACGGAACCCTTCGTGCGCGAGTCAGAGTCGCACTTTACTGAACAGGGGGTCTACTCTGTAATTCGAAACGACAGAAAGAGCTTTCGTATTTGTATGTTAATAACATGAAAATGCAAAAGCATTATCTTTCGTTTCGAAGTACAGAGTGGAGCCCCTGGTTTTTTGCAGCCACCAAAATCTGCAAAATACCGCCGTCGAGAAGGAAGGGAAACAAAACTGTTCTCAGTCTAGAAAGAGGAACTATTAAGTGAGTCCATAATATTTTCATATGTCGATAACATAAGAAAACGACGATCCTAACTTTTGTCAAGCTATTTATTTTATTTTTAAGAAGACAATTAAGCCGACAATTAGCCTAGTAAATTTTTTTTTTAATATTTTATAAAGAAAATATATTTTTCGGATAGATTGTCTGCAAATTTTTTTTCAAGTGTAAAAATATAATAATTTTTTATAATATTGATATTTTGATAAGCCAATCCAGCCGTGTATATGAGTTTATTTATCCGTTAATTCAATCATATGTACATAAATATGCATACATGCATGTATGTATGTATGTACATACGTATTTTACTCATTCATCTATTGATTGGAAACCTTTAAAATGCATTTGGCTCTTTGTTTTCCCTCCGTCTAAAGGCCCATCATCAGCAGTCATTCAATGTATTCATTGTGGTGGTAATGTTTTGTTGCAATTGCTGTTGTTGTTGTTGTTGCTGTTGCTGGTTTAATTTATGGCCTTTTGTTAGCGCTTTGAATTTCAATATTTCTGTTTTTCTAAATTTTAGTTTTGTGGTGTTTTGTGTTTTTTTTTTTTTTTTTGTTCACCGGCTCCGATTTAAAATACTTTAATCTCCTCTAAAGCACCTGATTTTTATTTGTGTTTAACAATTTTAATTCTATGTTATTTTTCTGTTTTGTTGGTAAATAGTTTTTGGCCTTTTTTACTATAGAGAAACAAATAAATGTTTTTTTTTACTTTAAAATTAGTGTGAACCTAACACTAACAATGTGGTTTAAAATTTTTAAGTGCCCGAGTGAGCATTTCTTTAAGAAGAAATCGTTTTTTTTTTTTTTTTTTTGTATTTCTGCTTATAAATGATGTTTTGATTGTTCGTTTTCTACCTTTCGCATCGGTATTTCCTGGTTTTTATGACCATTACACTATTATGTGTTTTGTTTTTTTTATGTGATTTCTTAGTAAATAATTTCTTTTTGGCCATATTTTCCATATTGAAATTGTATTCCAAGCCAGAATTATATTGGTTTTATAAATGTTCATTGATTGCATTTTATTTGTTTTTTGTTTTTTCAAAGGAATTTTTTTAGTTATTATTTTTTGAATTGAATAGATTTGGGTTGAGAGTTCAGGGGCCTAATTCCTGCACTCGTGATCGGAATTGCATTCGAATAGAAATTAATTTCGCTGGCAAGAAATTTTCTGATGATGTCACTCGTTACCAAGCGAATCAGGTTTTTGTTTCAGTGTTGGAAAAAGGCAAATATATTTATATATAAATTTATTTCACAACACTGAATAAATTGTAAGCAAAAGCATATGTTTGTATATATGTTTGTGTGCAAAAATATATGTATGTATGTACGTACATACACACGTACATATTTATATGCAGAAAAAAGAAACGAATATACATAAATGTTATTTTCATTTTAATTTAATTGATACTTTAATAATAATAAATGTAAGTGTAAGGTTAGAGAATAGAGCACTAGCCACATTTTCGATTCTTTTATTGGTTGACCAGGAGCAGTTGATTTGTTATTTAGATGCTCCCAGAGTTGTTTGATTTTTTTATTTTCCCCGACAACTCTTAGGCAAAATATTATTTGCTATGTCTGACAAATTCAAAATTGACTTCTGCAACATACGGGGCCTAAGATCGAATTTTTTCTCTGTATATGCACACATTTGTCTCCATCGACCGGATGTTTTCGCCTTATGTGAGACCCAGGTGTCTGAGAATGCTGATCCACAGGATTTTCAGATACCTGGTTATCAACTTCTATCGCTTTTTAACTTTCATCGGGGACTTGCAATGTACATTCGCAATACAGTTGTATACCAATGCCAGCAATCACTAGGCATATCTGATGCTGAATTTAGCTGTCTCTGGGTTAAGTTCCAAATCAGGGCACACTGTTTGCATTTCGGATTTGTCTACAGAAGTCCAAACGCAGAAAGAGATACTACCATTTCCGGCTTCGATGTCCTTTCTGACTCCATATCAAAGATCCTAGAGAGTTGTCCGAACAGTGAAATCGTTATTGCTGGTGATTTCAATGTTCACAATTCAACTTGGCTTCGCCATTCGAGCCGTACAACTACGGAAGGCCAATATGTTGAGTTATTCGCAGCACATAACCACCTAGTGCAACTTGTGAATAAACCAACACACATTCCGTGTGTTGAAGGGCACAAACAAAATACGCTCGACCTCTTTCTCACTTCACAGTAAGTAAGTGTTAATGCACCTCTCGGCAATTCAGATCACTGTACCATTTCGGCCTCCTTTTCGTTCTCAGCACTTCATAGCGTTTCACCTACAGCTACGAAACGACTTAAATACATATACGAAAAGGCTCGTTGGGCTCAGCTCAACGAATTTTTTCGGCATTTTAATTGGAAGCTTTGTTTCCTAGACAATGATGTCAATGCCATGGCCAAAATGGTCGAAAGTATAATTTTGATGGGCATGAAAGCTTTCATACCATCAAAAAAATTCCGATTAAGCCCAAAGAGAAACTATGGTTTAATCAGACATGCAAAAACGCAGTCAGATCTAGAGAGGAAGCATTCAGTATTTGGCGAAGTAACCAAAATGCCGATACTGATTTGCTACGCAAAAGGGTGAGATCTTCGTGTGCCAAAGTACTGAGGCGTGAAAAAGCTCTTTACGAGAATCGTCTCCGTGCTAAAGTTCTTGCTGCCCCTCGGGGTAGTAAGAGCTTCTGGTCATTCGTTAAAAGAGTAAAGAATAATGCTAGTTCTTCAATTCCGACTCTTTTAAAGGATGACTTAATATTCACTGACCCGGCCGATAAAGCTAACCTATTAGCTGAAATATTTGCAAGTAATTCCTACTTGCCGGAAAGCAATCAGCCTCTGCCTATACTAGAGAGAGTATCCACTACTATGCCTAAGATATTCTTTCGAGCTCGGGCAGTAAAAAGGGTTTTGTCGGAACTCAACATAAACAAGTCTCCTGGGCCGGATGGCATTCCAGCACTGGTCTTGAAACAGTGCTCTTCGACGCTAGCACGTCCATTAGCTAATCTCTTCAGCACGTTGTACCATGTTGGTGAGTTCCCAGTGTGTTGGAAGATTGCTAACGTTACGCCAATCCCTAAAAAAGGAGAAGCTACTAACCCTGAAAATTATCGCCCAATCGCAATATGCTCTGCACTTTCCAAAGTGATGGAAAGTATGGTAAATTTCCATCTTGTAAGGTATTTGGGGTCCAACAGCTTACTCAACGACCGGCAGTATGGATTTCGTAGAGGCCGCTCTACGGGAGACCTACTAGCCCTCCTCTCGGAGAAATGGTGTAATTCAGTCCACCATTTCGGCGAAAGTAAGGTGGTGGCTCTAGATATCTCCAAGGCGTTTGATAGAGTGTGGCATGGTGCACTTTTGTCAAAATGTATTGCCATTGGTGTCGGTGATAATTTCTCTCGTTTCTTATCGAGTTTCCTCAGGGATCGCACTATAAGAGTTGTTATAGATGGGATCTCATCAAATGAGTTCAAGTTAAATTCAGGGGTACCGCAAGGTTCCGTTCTTTCGCCAACTCTATTCCTTATCTTCATAAACGACCTTCTATGTAAAACTTTCAACCCTATCTACTCTTTCGCGGACGACAGCAGCATTTGCCATTCTTTCTCATTCAGCAATAGACCTAGTCTGCCGCAGGTTGAGGCCATGCGTCAAATAATGAATGAGACTTTAAACTATGATTTAGAAAAAATTTCTGAATGGGGCCATGTGAACAGGGTCGACTTTAACGCCCGTAAGACCCAATGTTGCATGGTTACACACAGACGTATGACCGAAAATGCTGTTGCCTCTGTAACTATGGGGGGTATAAATATTAAGGAATCAGATGCTCTTGATGTTCTTGGCATGAAAATACAGTGTGATGTTCGTTGGACTGAACACATTTTTCAAATTGCAAAAGAAGCATTCAAGTGCCTCGGCTTTTTGAAACGGTGCAAACAATATTTCACCCCATCTGACCTCCTTACTATTTATACCACCTATATCCGTCCGAAAATGGAATACAACTCTCATGTATGGGCCGGCGCTTCAAGGTCTATTTTGGGGCTGCTCGACCGCGTACAGGAGAGGGCGAAAAAGCTCATCGGTGACAGTAGGGTATCCAACTCTATTGATTCATTGGAGCATCGACGCAATGTGGGGTGCATTTCATTGTTCTATCGTTACTACAACGGAATGTGTTCTAATGAAATTAGGGAACTTGTTCCTGAAACCCGCACATATGTACGTACAACACGTGCCGCATTTAGAGCACATCCTTTTGTGGTCGATTGGCCAATGCATCGCACTACGCATTACAGAGAAAATTCCTTTTTTAGCCGCACTGTTCGTATGTGGAATCAACTACCTGCGGAGGTCTTTCCTGTCACTACCAGCGTGGGAAGATTTAAATCAAATATACACAGACACTACTCCCTCTATCCTCCTTCCCTATAACCTATTTTCCTAGTTCTAGCACAATGCACTGCATGAGTAGGGGTTATCCCCTGAGTGCTGGTCCTATTTAAAAAAAAAAAAAAGTCAGTGTGTTTTGTTATATTTAAAGTCAACTAGAAATTCTTTAATTTGTATTTTTTTTATACGTACATTTGTGCATTCATTCATTTATAAAAAAATAAGTCAAATATTGAACATACATACATTTTCTTTTTCTTCGCTTTTTCTATGTTACACATGATTTCGAATGCCTTTTTGCTTGCGAGTAAAAACACGAACGGTTGCATTCGAATGTATGCACGTTACCGAATGCTGTCATTAGAAATTTCGACATGTGTTATTCGAAACCGAATGCGAAAATCCCAAAAGTTAAAAAACTCGCACATTCGAGTAATAACTCGCTCGCAATCGAATGCGGGAATTAGGCCCCAGTATTTTTAATGTTTTTTACACTTCGTTGCAGCTATCATTACAAAATAAATATTTAAAGAAGTTTCCATATTTTTGGAAGATCACTCAATACAACCTATTAAAAATATATAAAATGGAAGAGAAAAATAAAATATTGGGAATAGAAATAAAAATTAATGATATAACATTAAATATTAAGAAAAATTTACTGCTGTTAGATTTCAAATAATCTAATCGCATTTATCCAATAGAATTGGCTCAGTGCTCACAGTAGGATTTTGGTCTCAAAAGCCCTATTTATTCGACCACCCAATTTCAACATTGAAATGATGCAGTTTTGAAGAGAAATGTTTAAATATGAAATATGTATTGAATATGAAGTAAAGTCCTTGCAAGGTGCTAAGGAAGAAATGACCTATGTACATATATATCCACGAAATTCAGAAAAAATATGTCATTTTTCATAGATTTCAAAAAAAAAATTGGGATATTGTAGTACAGTTATTTATTTAAAATATTTAATTCCAATTTGAATAACATTTAATGATCAGACAGAATAAGTCCGTGACTTCAGGAAAAATCGCTGCCAAATTAACAAATAATAAAATCTACGGCAGTAATTTCAAATGCTCTCTAACTTTTGTTTTAGTTTCTCTCAAGTTTTTGTATAAATCATTTTTCTAAGTAAACTAAATTTTAATTTACTGGTAATACTACTGATGACGGATACCACAATCCGCTTACATTGGCCTTCCACTATACGTATATCTTCCTTCGGCAAAAAAAAATATTCTCGAAAATTTTCGGAACAGGGAATTTCTAGTAAAATCCACGAAACGTGCCATAAGATTTTTTGCATAAAACTATTGCAAACTTTTAGGTCTGAGTTTATCGGAGAGAGAGAAACGACAAAGGAGATGTACAGATTTGCTTGTATCGAAAAGTTACTTCAATTCTCTTTTGTTATTTATTTCGCTGTATTAAAACAAATAGGAAAATATAACAAAAAGTTTTAAAAGAGAATTGAAGAGACTTGCTTCAAGAAAAACTGAACGTCTAAATTTTTCGGCAAAGAAGTCTATCTGGATTACATGGGCGATGGACGATGGGCGTGTCCGATTTCTTTCATTCTAGAAAGTGTACAGGACGAATTTGATATAATGATCGGTGCCAGCCAACTTTGAATGATTTTAGGACCACTCCTTATAGTTGTTGCACAAAAATGTATCAAGCCATCCCACTGTGCATCGTATTGGGGCTTATTGGGTTTAAATATTATTGTCATATAAGTGGAGTTATTCAGGGTGTTATACTTGGCCCATTATTATTTTATTTATTTATTAATGCTTTGGAGGTTCTAAGTCAATACTGACTTCAAATCAAGCGGAAAGTTATTTAAAAGATTTATTAATGTGAATTTACACACGTTTTCTTACACATAAGTCTTATGGAATCATGAAATTCAGGCGGAAAACTTTGTAACAGTCTTGAAAAAATCTAAATTGGCTTTTTTGGAGAAGCTATTGTGCAAAATTTTGGTCTTCGGTAAACTTAATATGAACAACACATCGATTTTGGGTCGATTAAAAATTTTCAGCTCATACCGAAGGCGCATCTGTTCAATGGATCGTCGTACACTAATAGAATTGGACTTGAAATAATTTTTAAGTCTAAGATCACAAACGTATGAGTGTTTGCTGGGTGGGAATGACTCGGCTAAATGCACGAGTGCTTATTTGGTTATTGCGTGAATTATTTAACAACTTATTTTTATTTTATTTAGATCTTTATCATCTAATCGACTAAAAAACCAAACATTTGAATATACGGAATAAAATTTTATTACAATTTAATCTATGCAAATGTCAGCGCATTTATTATTCACTGGATTTTGTTGCTAGTTATACCAACAATATATTATTAATTAAAAAAAAAAAGTTACACAACTTTATTTTATGTGTTTTCTATTCAACAAAATTCATTTGTTTAGTGGAAGGAAACAAATGCTTTAAAGTGACAGAGAAGATGAAAAAAAAACAATGTAAACAAAAAGATTGGCATGGAAATTAGAAAGTGTTTAATGATGTCTGTATTTCAGGTTCAGCTTGATACAAGTATTAACATATTAATTTAGGAAATGTTATTGAATTCAAATACTGTGGCATGACAGCTAAACTGTTGCTATTCCATTCATTGTTCCAGTGTGTCTATAAAACGGAAAATCTCGAACGTCTGCCTTTCTATTGGTGTAAATATTTTGCAAAACTTTGACAAGGAAAGTGGAAAAACCTGATGTTGTTTTGATCATTTTGTTTGGTGTTTTAATGTCGGCAATAATAATAACAACTTGCAATATTGTTAACGACAACGAAGCGGATGATGATGACGATTATCACATAAACATTGAACTTTTCTTTTTTTTCAAGTTTACTTATTAATGTTTTTTTGGATGAGTTTTTTACATTCCTTTCATCATGTAACTTGTTAAAGAAACTCCTGCTGGTTTAAATTTTTATTTGCTTTACCAAATGCATAATTTCAATACGAGTCATAGAGTATTTTTACTTGGAAATTTTGTTTATTAACTGCAAGTTCTTAAATAAATTATCAATTTGTCAGTGCATATTTTGTGAAGTAAAGTTAAAAGTGAAAAATAATACTTCCGTGAAAATAGCACACATATGTAGATATTATAATTTTATATTGAATGAGTTTAAAAAAAAAACAATAAAGTTAATGACTCAAAGCAAATACAGAGAAAGTTTTTGTTTTTTGTTATCTCAGAAATCATATATACGAGTACATACATATGTATATACATACATACTTTTACATAGAAGCATTGAAGACTAGATAGACCTTCAGCTAGGGGTGTAAAGCTATCGATGGCCTTATCGGTACTATCGATGGTTAATTTTTTTTTTTTGTGGCTAACGATATTTTAATTCTGCCATCGAGTAATATTTGAAAGCAATCGATATTTTTTAGTTACTATCGATAGTAAATGATACACCACTAAAATTAAAAAATGTAAATATGCTGCTTTTCATAAACAAAATAACTGGATAACTTAAAATCTACGCCACTCATCTCAATTATTTTTCATACAATTATTTTAGTTTTGTCATTTTTTTAACTGAGAAATAAAGTTCCGTTTTGTTTTGTTTTCTGTAAAAAATATTTTGGTTCGAATTTTTAGTGTAAATAAATACATTATACGAGAATCATACAGCTTCGATACTATGGCGATAGTTTTTCTAACTTTCGATAGTCTTGAATCGATATATTGATAAAGTTTTTTAAACTATCGAAAACTTTCGATAGTGCCACTATCGATAATTTTCCAACTTTACCTTCAGCAACAGCGATCATCAGTTGCGCCCACTGTGTGTGGTGTTAGATACCTCAAATATCAATCTTATATACACAAATTTTTTAATCTAAATAGAATACGTGAGTTGTTTTGATTTATTTATTGAAAGCTTTTCTTGCAATGAAAAATTTTTAATATTGAAACTTTAAAATTGTTTAGGAATATTAGATTAATAAATAAATGCTTCCTTGAATGGTGATGGGATACTAATATGGTGTCGAAAATATTTAAATCAATCAATTCGTAATTCCAATTGGTTGATATTTATTTATTTATTTATTTATTATACATATTATACAAAGTAAATTTGCATAATATGGTGTTGCACAAATATGGGCGGTATAACTACACCATATGCCCAAGATGGTATTAACAGTATTTTAAAAGGTTTTGTGACTGACTGTACACGACCTATGCCTTCACATAGGAAGTAGCAACGTGGTTGTTAAAGAAATTCCACAAAAAACCGCAAGATTATACGGTTATCCGTGGCAGATCAGTCAACCAGTGCGAGCGAGACGAAAAACTCTCGAAGGCCAAACAACATACACAAGCCTGACCGCACTTAAGAAATAATTACGATGACGCGAGAGATGTTCCTCACCCCCATACCTAAATAAGAGCGGAAAGCGTTGCGTTAGCAGCAGGGTACGTATTTTCAGTACAATCAAAAAATATTTTTACATTCAAATGTACTAAAAATGCGTACCCTGTTGCTAACGCAACGCTTGCCGCTCTTACTTAGGTATGAGGGTCAACCCAGAGCTGCTTTACGACTGCCAATTGGTTAATAATTTTTATTGATTAGAGCAATTTTATTTGACAAAATTATACTCTTTCGCCGACCATGAAAAAGTTGCTCGAAGGCAATACAACAGAAATCCTACAGTTAGGACACAATAAACAACTGCCGCTGCAGCAGCTGTCATAAAGGCCATCCGAATTTGTTTCAACAGGAAGTTTACCTGCTCAGATGAGTGCAGACAATTCTAAGATTTGAATTTGTTTTCCTATAAGGTTCAAATCAAAACCAAATTAAAGCTATTTCTATTCGCTTTGAATTTTGCCAGATAATTGTATGAATGATTAAAAGAGTGCGAAATTCTGCTCAACCATATCTTTATGCTTGTCAAGACGCATTTCGATCTAAACGGAGATGGTAATAAGCAAAATTATCGAATATTGAGAGGCTCTAATAATTCGAAATTCTTCAAGAGAGAGAATCGCAACCAGCTCCACTCTCAATGTGAAAGAAGCCAGTAGCAGTGATGGGAATCGGAAATCTTCATTTCGTGCCGAATCTGTTTCTAAATAGTGCCAAACCACTTTTTATAAAAATAATTTAAGTGTTGGCACTTGATGTTTATCTATACTATGGTTCTTGAATGATATTTTATTATGTTAATAATGAGAAAATTTTATGAATATCACAAAAACCACGATTTTAACCAAATGTTAAAAATAATAATAATTGTTAGCTATTTTTTTTTTAATCCAACAAACATTCTTTCGATATAGCGGAATTTGTACGGTTTTTTATTTAACATTTTATATATATTGCTATTATAGCAAGACATATTGTTAGACTTCAAAAAGTCTGTAAAATGTATTAAAAGGTGCTAAAGCTTCTCGTTGCACCCTATTTAACATTTTACTTTTTTATCAAATTTCGAACTGTTGTCAACATCGACGTTGCGTCAATACAATACCAATTTAAGCTTGTCTACTCGCTCTCGAGAACAATTATTTGCTATTGACAGTATTTTTGTTCCGTCAGGTCTAGAAAATAGCATAAGTTTGTCAATAGCAGTAAGTTATTTTCGACGACTTGTAGAAAAACCTCAATTTCTTAAGTATTGTATTGACGTGACGTTGACAAAGGGAATAAGGGTGCGTTTTTCCACACTTAATGAAGAGTGGATAATAGAAGGAATACCTTGATCGATTCAATAATATTAATTAAAAATTGTTTTTTGAAACAATTTTGTACGTCTCCGATATTTTTCCAAAACTCACTTACACTCAAGCTTTCAGCGTATTTTGTTTCATTTGGATACATGGAACAATATTGTTGGTGTCTCCACTTAGAACACGTTCCGCTGCAAACTTTGCAACCAATTCATATAATAGTCCTTGAAGTTATGCTTAGTTTTCAAATATGACATAAAAGAAATGTTAAAAGACTTTATTCTATTTCTAAGTTTTTGATTATTAATAGTTCAATTCCTGCGCCGCAATAAATTTCTTCTCTTGAGAGATGGTGAAAATTTTTTGCTCAAAAAATATCGACATAAATAACGAGATGAAAAAAGAAAAAGGACATAAGATGAAAATAAAAACACATTTCGCTTATATCACCAGTCATACTATTTAATATGAATGAAGTTCTATCACTGCATTATGACTGAAAATTTGATAATATAAAGGAATATTTGGAGAGTTTCCGCTATTCAAGGACTATATTTACAACAGCTCGACGAGACAACAAACGGCTAGTGGAATACATAAGAATTTCATGAACTTTAGAGTTGAAATATTTCTGAAAATTTATAAAATCATCCCTGCGACCTGAAAATTTATAAATTCATCCCTGCGACATGAGCTGTTGCCAATAAATTTATTTATTACATTTAATAGATCGTCAATGTCTCACAAAAAGTTTATTTTCCTCATCAGAACCAGTTGTCAGTCTCAAATCCTACTACGTTTTCAATATTTAAAAACGTTATTAATACAAGAAGAGTACTTACTATGGCAAGAAAAAAAGTTTTAATTTTAAAGAACAAAAAGTGCCAGAAAAGGAGCGAGAGTGCCACAGTGCCAGCCAACATCTAATAGTGCCAAAAATGGCACAATTATGCCACATTTCCTATCACTGGCCAGTAGCACTGAAAAGCTCACTGGAGATCGTTATCTAAAAATGCTACAGGAGTTTTATGTGTAGTTTCAACAAGTTGGGCAAGTTCGAACATAGCCAATCTCTTTATGGCAGAGTTTCCCCGAACATTTTCAAATACAATTATTTCAGGGAATTCAACATTTTGTTTACCTTTCCGGTTTCCATTTCAGAGCAGCAGACTTTTTCTTGAGGGGCTATTGTAAACAGGAAGTTTATAAATGAAAATCATAAAATTATAACGATTTAAAGCAGTCGGTTCAATCGATAATTGAAGCGATTCCGCAGATCTCACCGTAAATCCCATTTCAAACCAATTATATTTAAAAATCATTAAAAATATTGAATATTTTATATAATATATATAAAATTTATATATTAATTATTATTTATTATTATCATAATATATATTAAATTTATTAAATAATATAAAAATCAATAATTTATCAAACCAATAATGAATATTCTCTCGGAATTTATTTCTCACGGAAAATAATTTTCTCGACAAAAAATTCTTCCCAACCATAAATTGGACATTACCTCATTTCCAATCCACTTGTCTTGCTTTTTTACATTTAATTCTCCCTTTTTAGGATTCCGTACACCTAAGGTGAAAAGGAACACCATTCTTTTCGCTACGATGTCCAAATGTCACTCACAGGCTGTTTTCTCACGAACCGCAATACTTGAAATTTTCACAGAATATGTAAAATTTTGGCCGCTACAACAACAAATAAATGCAGTTGAAAGTTAAAGTGTGTTCTAAAGCGAGCAAGGAAACATGTGGAAATCCTAATGTTGTGCACAAAAAAGTATATATGTGACGCGCAAAATAGAAAGGGAGCTAAGAGAACCATTTTAAAGATTTAAATACGTGTATCTTTGGTGTACCATCACATCATAAAACGCGCAGGTCTCTGGGAGGGAACATTTTTGGGGCATGGGATCGGTCTCATTCAGATGTTGTCCACATCAAAAAAAAAAAAATTAAAATAGATTTTTTTTTACCCTTAGGTCCCTTTCTCTATGCGCTGTCACATATAGACACTTGAAATTCAAATTCAAAGCTAGTTTTTTTCATGCAGACTACAACAATTAAAAAAATCAATACTAAAGGGTATTCTATCAGTTAATGTAATGTTGACTTTGTAATTTGGACAACTTGATGTATCGTGGAAACCGTAAGAGGCAAGCTTTTGAAATTTAAAAAAAATTTTAAACTAAAAAATCCAAAATAAAAAAATCGCCAAAACGAAAATATCGCCAAAACTAAAAAATACCTAAAACCAACACAAATCCCCAAAAACGACACAAACGCCAAAACTAAGTTAAAGCGCCAAAACTAAAGAACCGTCAAAAATCGAAAAAAGGAAAGACTTTATTTATCAATTCCTTTTAATATAGTTATCAATAATATATTTATCTAAACTGCCTTTTGCAAAAGAAAGATTTTTATTGAAAAAAACAAGTTCCAAAAACCACAGAAAAAGCTTAAGCGACAACAACAAACGAAAGTTGGTTGAAAGTTGAAGGTTTAGTGGCCTTCGAAAACGGCTGGCTGTTCCGTTCAACTATGTGTTGTCAGAATATTTACAACTAACTTTGGTGTTATTTGTTCATTAATAATTATCACATGTCATTTGGCTTAAAAAGCGATACGAACTTTAGCCTGTTAAAATCATAAATATTAGAAAGTTCAAAAAGTTTGTCGCTTATATGTATATGTTATCCCGCATAAAGTAGTGACCTTCAGGAATAATATTTATATATTTTACCTGATTTACATTAAGCATTTTTTCATGAAATTTCATGAATTTTGTTGCACGCAACTTTTTCTATTTTTATCAGTGATTTTTTTAATTCTCCAAGTTCTTTCAATACCAAAAAAAATAAAACATTGTTTTGTGTAGCTGTTATTTTGTTATTTAAAAAAATAAAAATATATTTAAATACATATGTATGTAAGTGTTTAAATAACTACTTCAAAGTTTCACTTTGAAGTAGTTTCTATAATTTTGCTTAATATTTTTATAAATTATATTTTGACACGTACGCAAAGAAATCAGTCATTCGTTACAAAATATTTTACACACATGGTTACATACATAAGCAGGGCTAATTTTTCTGGCTTTTTAACAGAAAAAGCATTTTTTTGCATACTTTAATTTTTTTGTAGAAAAATGCTTATTTTGGATCATCTTGCATAAAAAAGCTTATTTTTCACTCTGGCAACGCGATTAATATATAACGACTCATATAACTCAAACTGGTGTAAAAGAAATTCACATGAAATATATTTCTTTCCTCTTCTTGGACATGTATGTCTGCATGTTATTAATTTTTTTCTTTACTTTTCTATAACTTCTACCACAAAGTCGAACCGAAACTATTACCGCCAGAGGCATATGATTGTTTGCTTGCAGATATTCGATCCAAAAATACCTTTCGTTACCCTACGTCTTCACGAGCCATCAACTTGGACATGACATGAACATGACGCGGGCAGAGCAACTGTGAAAAAATCATCAACTTCTTTGTTGTGGTGAACACGGGCGATGTCCATGTTCAGGCATATCAAAGTATTTTGCGGTAGCGCAATTTTGTTCTGTCTCTTTTCTTTCTATTGTAAATGGTTGCGGACGGCGAATCTCATGGCGAACATCGTTGCTCAGACATATTATTCTGAAAATTGCAAAGAAATTTGTGGCGTTTTATATGAACTTGATGACAATGAGGCAGAGTCTACACGCAATGCAAAATATATAAAATATAAAAATATATTATATAAAACATAATTTTGAATGCCTCTGCTCAAGCATCATCCGACTAGAAACTAAAGGACTTCCTATTAGTGAAAGTTTAGCTGTTATAGAACGTGTGAATGAAAGTATTGAAAATACAAACCAAAATGTATTCATTGATAAATTCAACAAAGTTTTGCACAGAAACACAGGTCTGAAGACCGTAATCAAAATTAAAAATTATATATATTTCAATAAAACCGAAACCGATGAATATATTGAAAATTTGTCTCCATCTGAAATACTCGCATTTAAATACACTCCTGTTACATCTACTGATGTTGAACGCATATTTTCCATGTATTCATCTGTTTTATGTGACAATAACTAGAGGATCATTTCTTTTTGAAAATTTAAAAAAACAAACGATTGTTCATTATAATAACGATCTCTTTGAATAAAAACAACAATAATGAATAAAAGCAACAAAATTGTTGATTTTATTATTGCATATTTTGCATATTTGTGCATATAACTGTGCATATTTTGAAATTTTTTCGTGCTATTTCTGGCGCATATTTTGAATTTTTTTTTGCATATTTTAATTAGCCCTATACATAAGTATATACTCGTATAACTAAATGCAAATATTACAAACCCAGATTGTTTTTCTACAAAAATACCAGTGAAAATTAACCGAATAGTAATTATAATTTAGCCAAGAGTGTATAACTAATCGAACGTGCATATAACTTTCAAATAATATCTTAAATAATCATGATGAATAGATATTTTTCAAAACTAAGATGAAAGGTAAAATAAAACAAATATAAAAGTGCACACACATACATATGTACATATGTATGTACATATGTATGCATGTATTTATGTATACAAAACTTTCACACATTTTTCACACCTCTTTTATTTGTTTAAAATGATAATGAAATTTTAAGTTTTTATACAGATATTTAAGTACATTTATGTATATGTACATACATATGTATATATATTTTTCCATAAAATTCATTTTGTGTTTATTTAGAGTTTATGGTTCTCCAAGCAAAACTTTTAGTAAAATTAACAATATGCATTAGACCCCTGCACAAGACCACTTACAAGAACTTTTAAGACATGAGAGATTTTTCAAATGCTTTACTACAGCGAAATCTTCTAAAACAAACGCTAAATAAGGCTGGGTTTCCATCTGTATGCCATGTGCCACACAAGTGTAAAAAAAGCGTAACCACTAATTACTAATGAAAAACTTTTAGATTCAGACATGTATTTATTAAGTTAAATATTTTCATACATATGTAACTAATAGACAATTTTATAGAATCCAGCATGATTGCAAACTGTTTAAATCAATAAATATATGTCTGAATCAAACAGTTTTTCATTAGTAATTAGTTGGTTACGCTTTTTTGGGCAAATGACACACAAGAAATGCCAGATGTAAACTCAGCCTAACACTGTTGGCAAGACATTTGTTAAAGTTATTGCAGGTATAGGAGCTAAGAAGAAAATACTTCGTGGCGAAAGAATTTGTGATGCTTGCTTCTTCATACGCATGTGCGCGTGTACAAACTACCCTGCAAATAATGCGATTAGTCCATACATGCATGTAAAGACTAGTCCAGAGAGGAGTAGGAGTACCACAAAACTACTCCAAAATTTATAAAAAAAAAGGTGGTCGATTTAACATTGCGACGTCCTAGGGTTGGACCACATCGTCCAACTTTGCATTACATGAGACTAACCCCAATACTACTCCATATGGAATAGTTATAGACTACTCGCATACAATTGTGAGTGCCTAAGAAGAACGATCATATTCGTGTAAACACGAACACTTATCGTACATCATTGAATGTTTGTATGAAAACGACATGATCCATGACTGCATTACATGGGACCATGATGTAACTAGTCTATTTCATCTAGATGGGACCCCGTACTCTAATCGCATTTTCAGCTGCGAAACAACATTAGCAGTGCTTTTTTCGCACGGAATTTTAACAGTGTTGCATACTTTCAAGCAATAAAATCGAGAAATTTATTTAAAAAAAACCGCGAGTTGGGCTACATTTAATACATGTCAAATTTTTCACGCGAAATAATCAATGTTGCTGAAAACGTTTCACAACTTCGAACTGAATTTAACCGACTTCAAAAATAATGCACTAGAACGTTCAAAATAATTTAGATTTATGGCCAATTTCACCAACTTATTTAAATATCAATTCATATTTAAAAATAATTTTTCCATACAAAAATTAATCAAAATCGACATTTAAATATGAATTGATATTTAAATAGAGTTGGTGAAATTGGCCCTTAGAGCATATTTCACCAACTTATTTAAATATCACTTCATATTTAAAAATAATTTTTCCATACAAAAATTAATCAAAATCGACATTTAAATATGAATTGATATTTAAATAGAGTTGGTGAAATTGCCCTTAGAGCATATTTCACCAACTTATTTAAGTATCAATTCATATTTAAAAGTAATTTTCCCATACAAAAATTGATGAAAATTTACATTTAAATGCTGGTATGAATTGATATTTAAATAGAGTTCTTGAAATTGTTTCTTAGTGATTCTAACAGCCACGCTCGGGATGTCGACAGAAATTTTCGATCGATTACTTATATTGAAAACAAAACCAAATTTTCTTATTTTATTATTTAGTTTTCAATACAAGTTCTCGATCGAACGTTTCTTGTCGACATTGTGGACCAGGCTGTAATTTATTTTTAGCTGTTTAGTGTTTATTTTTTAAATCGGTGCAATGATAAATTTTTAAGGGGCTGGATAAGGACAAATTTTGATCAGATGGTATCATGACAAGAGCCCTGTTTCATGGGAATCTGTTAATTAGAGATAAATCCTTACAAGCAAAGTGATACAAAAATTATTGGAAATCGTATTTCTTGCGGCAACAATCATATTCGTATTGCAGAAGTTCCCCCTTCGGGAGAGGTTGTGCGGCCAAGGCGATACTTCGAAGAGATACGATTGCAATAATTCTAAAAGATAAAACTGTGATATTCCTAGATAATCATCTACTAGAATTATTTATGATATTGCCAGATTATCTTTAGGAAGACAAATTATTTATAACGATAGATTATCGTGATTATCGTGAACACAGCTGAAATAGTCCATTTTTTAATATTATTTTTAAATAAATTTAAATGTATTTTATCAACAACAAAGGCACACAAGATAAGGCTAAGAAAATTTAACCGACTTCAAAATTAATGCACTAAAACGTTAAAAATAAATTAGATTTAGAGCCTATTGCATGAAAAAAATGCTTAATGTAAACTATGTATGTCTCTTTACAAAAAAAAAAAAAACTTTCCTGCAATAAAAACGTTTAATTGAACAAAAAAAACCATAAATCAATTAAAAATTTTATTAAGTCAATTAAAACGTTTAACTAAATTAAATTAATTGAATCAATTACATTTTTCATTGATTTTTTTCTTTTTTTAATTAAACGTGTTTATCGCAGAAAAATTTGCTTTCTGTGTTGGCATATTATCAAATATTACACGCAAAGAAAAGAAATGGTTGTAGAATGGTTGAGAAAACAATATTATGTTCTATGAAACAAATGTGTGGTCGTCGAAAACTAGTTATTGTTATTTTAAACATTTATTTCGTTACGATAAACAGAGTAATGTTTGAATTTATCACATCCATAAAAAAGTGTGATATGTTTAAAGTTTAACAATATAGTCTTGTTAAAAATTTATGACTACAACATAATTTGTATCATTATTTAAAAATAATATGATGTAAATAACAATATAAGGTTATCCAAAACCATACTATGTTAAGTTTTTAAAAAAATCTTTTACAGAAACATCTGTCAGTTCAGTATTTCGTTTCTAAGCTATCGGTATTGCACGGGTGGTGTTAAATAAATGAATAAATAAATAAAGAATAAACAAAAGGGTAGACCAATAAAAATATATAAACATTTGTGTATCTCTTTATACAGACATGTCAGTATGTCGTGTAAGTATACATTTCTATATATGTGACAGCGCATAGAGAAAGGAACAACATCTGAGCATCGAATGAGACCGATCCCATGCCCCAAAAGTGTTCCCTCCCAGAGATATGCGCGTTTTATGATGTGATGGTACACCAAAGATACACGTATTTAAATCTTTAAAATGACTCTCCTGAACAAAACCGGTTTTTACCCTTAGGTCCCTTTCTCTGTTGCGCGTCACATATACATTTTATTTCAACAATATTAAATTATTTTTATTTAGATTTTGACGCACAGCTGTTTCTACAATAAATATATGATTAAAAAATAAAATAGTATTATTATGTTAAATAATACTGTGGTCGTATTCAACAATATTAATATAATATTAGAACATGGTATGGTGAGTCTCAATTATATTTTAGTCACATCTAACAATAGTGTTGTCATATTTACAATACTAAGATTATAATATAATTAAAAAAGTTGAAGTTTTTTTTCTATTAACAATAATATGATTTGACTGCAACCATATAATTCAATCATAGTATGTTGCTGTTTGATTATGGTTACCTCAACCATATTTTTTCTTTGCGTGTAGATGCGATATTATTACTGAATTACTTACCAAAAGCTATCAAATATCGTATACTCGATACGATAACTCCGGATCTACTCAAGTAGGCCTACAGTCTACGATAGAGCTTTTCAAAAGTATGTTGTTTATAACTTTTACACACTGAATAAACTAATTTTAGACAATGGTAAGACTGTTGTAAATATGGAGATGGTAAAATTGAGCTTACAATACAAAAAAGCTTTCAGCAAATTGAAATACGATGAATCAAAACAATTCACATATTCCATTTGCAATAATGCTAAGTATATAAAGCAGAAATCTACATCAACTGACACCACACACAGTGGACCAAACACAAAAGAACGCTGATGATGAAGGTTTAGTGGCCTTCGAAAACGGCTGGCTGTTCCGTTCAACTATGTGTTGTTAGTCAGAATATTTACAACAGACTTTGTTGTTATTTGTTCATTAATAATTATCACATGTAATTGGGCTTAAAAGCAATACGAACCTTAGCCCGTTCAAATCACAAATATAGAAACAAATGGAGTTCGAATAATAATTAAAATTAACTAAAACTAATTTTAGTTTTACGATAGTTAAGGAGCAAAGATTCTAAATGGAATGTATTCAACAAAATTTAAATCTTTTAAACGTAATCATCGACATGAACTAAGTTTTAATTTTTTCTTTCTGCCTTTTTTTTTAAATGACCACGTTTAATTTTTTTTTTTTTTTGTATACTGAGAAAAGTTTTAGGGCAAGAAGTGAGTAACAAACAAACAACTGCCAGTTTTACCTCAAACATTCCATATGTAGATATTTTATTTAATTTTTTATTTTTTTCCTTAACTAAAGTCATTGTTACTTAATGAGTCATCATTTAAAAGGATCTTTTTTTATTTTAATGTTGCCATAGAATGAACTCAAACTGTCAGTCAAACATCAGGTTTGTTGAGAATACATTTTCTTTAAAACATCTGACTTGATGTAAGTTTTATTACTTTTTTCCTTTTTTTTTTGTGAAGAACTAAAATATGTTTATGGTCTCTAAAATATGAAGAGAAATATCTAAAGCGCACGAGTTAAATATTTCTTATGCAAATAGAAATGTATTCGTACATACTTAGTTCCTTAACCGTCCGTGTATGCCTGCTGCAAAGTTAAGTTATGTTGTGCTGTTGTTATATTTAGTACTGACTTGTAATCTGGGAGTTTTTGTTTTTTTGTATCAGATGTAAAACATCACAAGATATACAAATAGTGGCAAACAAGAAAGAAAAAAAACCTATAAGAAAAGAAAACTAAAGGAAGGACTCATGCCACAAATATTTGTGTATGTGCATATGATGTTTTTTGTTTGTTGCAAAATGCAGTAGCCATATTTTGCATGTATTCTCTCTCTGCACTGCCACGACAAGAAAGTGTGTATATAGGTACATGCTAAATGCAATCAGATGCTGTATCTGTAAATAGGTATAGATTTTACACTGTAGAGTCAGGAATGTACGCAAGTCTCTATTACCCAGCAAAAAAAAAATTAACATACAAATCATTAGTTACAGCATTGATGAACTCAACTCCAAGTAGTTCTATTTCTGGTGAAACATCAATGAATTTAGCACATGGTTGTCATAGGACGGAAGTGAGTCAAACAACTGAATAGTATACTGTGATTAAGCTTCTTAATTCTCAATAATTTGTTGAGAGTTTATCTATGTATAAACATTGAGGTTTTGTTATCTTTTTGAATTATGATTTAAATAAGCTGATGAGTTGCTTGAACAGCAAGGAAATGCATCTAAATATTCTTAATCACAACAAATAAACTATTTAAATACAATCTGTGGCAAAAAGGAAAAAGTTCTTAGGTCGAGATAAGCTGATTTTTAGTGAATGGTATCTCCGTTATCTGCATATTCGAAAGTATCCCTGATCAAAATCTCAATTAATTTTTGTGATTTTTCAGTAAGTTACAACACTATGACTTGCGACTTATCTTATTTAGACTTCTAATCTAATTTGAAATAAAAGCTTAATTTATATATTATATTTTGGTATATTTCAACTTAAATGTGTTACTTATAGTGTGTAGAATGAAGTTTGCTTAAAAAAATAAAGGTTAACAGAGAATTTCCTAATTTAACTGTTATATAAATATATTCCTAAAAATCTACTCGAAAGCTTAACAGTGTTATCCTGCAAGGCAGTAAAATATAACTTAAGCACTTTTCCTTTATTTTCACAGAAATATTCTTGGCATTAGCAAAATAAGCTGAGAACAAATTAGCTACAAACAGCTGATTTAAGCTGTTAGGGATTTAGCTAAAAAAAACAACTATTTACAATAATACATTTCGTACATATGTAGTTCCTAAAACAAACATTAAGCGCCAATATTTTTCAATTACGAATATTTAAAATAACGTTCTTTTGCTAGCAAATCATACTTTTTTGTTTGCTGGGTATCTCGGTTTTCACATTCGAATGTATGTATATAGTGTTGCAACTTGCAAGGAGTAAGAGTGACTGGATAGATGGATGAATGCCAACATACAGGTCACTCACTCGCTCACTCACTCACTTTATACTTTTCTCATTTCGTTGTTTAGTTGCAACTTGCATTAAGGGTTACGTGCGAAACAAAAACAAAAAAAAAAAAAAACTTAAGCCGAAACATAATTATATAGAGAAGAAATACACCATCATCATATGCATATTTTGCAACAAATCAAGCATCTGTTTTATTTCGAGATGATTATTTTGTATTTGGCTTCACTGAATTTAAGGCTGCAACAGTTAAATATGCAGAAGTTTAAAAGAACGTGTAAATTAAATGGAAAACTATTATATAATTAAAATATATAGGAATGATCCCTTATACCCTGCACCTGGGAAATTATGAGGCAGTAAATATGCTGCTACAACAGGTTTCCATTTAAACCAACTACTTCCAAGCCATATGCACAATATGCAAACTTTTACAAACGAGCTTCTGTGTTTTCACACCGACGAGAGCACAATATGAGCACAACAGCCAATCAGATCTCGGCGACAACAATGCTTCTTCTTATGCTAGGAACACAATTGGGACGAACGGCGAATTTTTCGCCGTAGAACGAAATTGGTCGTGCGTGACGAACTCTGAGATAGATTTATTTCTATTTTGTAAAGAAACAAGAACAAATTTAAATGCTTTCATAGCTATTTACATACATCAAATGCAGAAATCAGAGTATCTCTGCTTGAACGCAGCTAAAATATGATAGAATTAGTCGATTCGTATCGTGTTACTTTTGATGTTGTCGTATCGTTTAAATGTGGATGTTAGTTAAGCTATGTACAGACGATTGTCAGATCTTACAATATTGTCAGATCTGGCAATGTGATGACAATGTACTGGCAATCGAAAATTGCCAGCACAATATTTCTTGTCAGTTCACACGGTTGTCAGAAAATCTTACAATTTATTGCCAGACGGTTGTATGACAATAAATTCATCTCACAAAATCGTCAGTAGAAAAATTGTCAGTTCACACGGTTGCCAGACTTAAAAAACCATTTGTTGGAAATTGTTAAATATTTATCGTTTGTGTTTGTGTTCAATGTAAAAAGTGAAAGCATAAATTATTATGGACCATAAAGAAGCAATTGCAATGATTTTGTCTGCATATATTTTATTATAAATTTTTTATTTAAAATCAAGTGTGTGCAGTGTTGCCCATAGAAAGAATTCTCTTACAATGACGCCATTGTCAAATGCATGAACTTCGCACATCTGACAATATTAAAATGTCTGACAAATATCTGGCAATAATTTTACAATGTGTTCGCACGATTGTAAGATGTCTGACAATTTGTTGTCAGTTGCTAGTCTTGCAATGGACTGACAATGCTTTTTCTAGCAACGGCGTCTGACAAAAATTGCCAGTTCACACGGTTGTAAGAAATTTTTAGCACATTTTACTGGCAATATTGTAAGATGTGACAACCGTCTGTACATAGCTTTAGTGATAACGTGAATCTGTCAGCAAATGTGTCTGCTGTTATTGCGTTTCTCTTTGTTATATGTGTGTTTGTGTATGTAAGCCAGAAGTTGACGTAAAAATCTATTTTCTGTAGATTTCCACTTCACATACGTTACGACACATATTAAATAAACAGCAACATCAGATTATGCCAGCTGATCGGTCAACTCACAATACGAATCGACTAGTTCTACCATTACACTAGCGCACTAGTTCAGTTTTAGGTACAAATTATGGGCCTTATCGTGGTTGGCGTATTTCAACTTGGACTACGACATTGTGGTTCTAGAAACTCATATTGTCTTTAATCTAGATTCTAGATTAAATTCCACCTTTTTTGTCGCGTGCGAGAGCAAGCAATATTTCTGAACAACGTGTCTATTTTTTTCTTTAAATTTTACCTAATGTAGAGCTGCTGACGACCTGCACAAATATATGTATGTAAAAAGAAGTAAAAAAAAGTTTAATATTCTTTGAAAAACAAGCATATTTGCTTGTTGTCGCACGCTACAATAAGTTGACATTCCTATGGAAATGCCTATATGTGACAGCGCATAGAGAAAGGGACCTAAGGGTATAAAAATCAATTTTCACTTTTTTTTTTTTTGTTGGATGTGGACAACATCTGAGCATCGAATGAGACCGATCCCATGCCCCAAAAGTGTTCCCTCCCAGAGATATGCGCGTTTTATTCAGTGATGGTACACCAAAGATACACGTATTTAAATCTTTAAAATGGCTCTCCTGAACAAAACAGGTTTTTACCCATAGGTCCCTTTCTATTTTGCGCGTCACATATATCGTTTAAAAATATATCATATATGAAAAACTCTTAGATCGGTAATTTAAGCAGCGGCTGCCAGAAAAAACTAAAATAAAAATTTAAAATTAACAAAAACACCTTTTAATTTGAAATTGATTTGCTGGTGGTTCTTCGTTGTTTATATGCATTTGTGTCGAACAATAAATTTATTAAATGTTAACAAAAACGCTACAAATATTGTTGAAAAGAAAATATTGGTAGTACAAAGTACTCAATCTCGTGTTAATGTTGTTTTTGCCCATGTATTTTTGTAATATGTCAGCATGTTATTTTTGGCATTATTGTTTCTGATGTTGCACGTACATATTTACTCAGTCACTGCCAGAAACATTATTATTACTTGAACTACTCGTACTACAACATTGACTAAAAAAAAAACTCACTGCTGCAGTCTTTTATAATGATTGCTGCCGCTTGGCTGTGTGGCATATCAGGGTAAAGACATTAAAGTTTTCGTTTCTCTTTTCTTTATGCAAATTTAAATCTACGCACGCATTTACCCAAAAACAATTATTGTTGTTGCTCATGATCATAAGCCAAAAATTATTATTTTTCATAAACACTTACTAGTTCAACATGTATTTGCATCTATTACGATACTTATGAAGAAATATGTGGATAGTAAGAAATTTGTATTCTTACACTGCTGCAAAGTTGTAGACTATAATTAACAATTATTTTAGCATTTTCTTTTATTACACTTGATTCTACATACATATATCGCGCATCTAGAATTTTTATTTTAAAACATTTTAAGGCCTATTTACCTAGATTTCCATTGAAAAAGATCAATCTTATTTAACCTTATTGACGCTATCCATGACATAGAATATGTGTAAGTTGCAAGATATGTATGTGATAAAAGAAATTTTATGATAAAAATAAATATTTTTCTGCAAATTATTTTAATTTCAAAAAGTATATGTACACTCAGGGAAAATCGTCACATTAATTCAATCATTTTCTATACAAAAGAAAAATTATACTGAAACACGTTAAATCAATCATTTCCAACTTTGAATTACATTGAACAAATATTGTTTTAAAGCTGACACAGATAATTTTAGTAATTTTATTTCATTAATTTCTTTAGTTGAAATTTAAATTCCAAAATATTTAATTAATAAAATAATATTAAAATCTATATGGCACTCAATCACTTTAAATAAATATGTAAACAATATCATATAAGTAAGACGACAACATTGCTCTATACAAACTCAATATTAATTCAATTTCGAAAAATATTATTTCTATATACTTTTCATATTAAAATTATCCAAACAGGGCAACTTTAAATTAATATTGTTCCATACTAAAATGAAAAATTTCAACATTACTAGACTTTCTATAATGTTTTTTATTGATTCAAAATGATTTTTCTTAATTTTTAACCGACTTCAAAAAAACAATTCGTCTCTATATCTTTTTTTTTGTGTTACTTCTTAACTCGGTACATTTTAGACCCATTGTAAAAATTCTATTTTGTCTGAGAGAATATAGCTTCCCATTAATCCCATTGTAAAAAAGTGGGCAAGGACACGCCCAGAAATTTTTATATTTAATTTTATGACATTATACTTATTTGATTGCTGCAAAACCTATCAAACACTTTTGTTTCTTGTAATTACACAATATTTATTATAATCAACCTTATTCCAGCTGTCGACATCTACGTCACTTTAACACAATATCAAAAAATTGGGGTTTGTTTACTCGCTCTCAAGAACAATTTTGTGCAACCGGCAATTTATTTCCGTTCTCTAAGGTCTAGAAAATAGCATAAACCTGTCAAAAGGAGTCAGTTGTATTCGACAACGTGTGTACCCGTTGCCCCATTTTTTTTGGTATTGTGTTAAAGTGACGTCGATGCCGACAACTGGAATAAGGATGAATATTTTACGCGGTTCTACTTAATCGATTTTTAAGAAACTTACCACACACCCTGAGCTCAAAAATAGACACAATCTTTCATTTGAAAAAATGGGAGGAGTCAAGCCCATTAAAATTTAATATTTTATTTTAAGTGGTTCTACTTTACCGATTTTTACAAGACTTAACACACACCCTGAGCTATGAAAAAACACAATCTTGCATTTAAAAAATGGGCGGAGGAACTCCCATTAAAATTTAATTTTATATCCCATAAATTTTTAACGAAAATGTTCTATCAAATCTTTGCATTGAAGTCGGTTTTTTTTGGCAGAATTATTTTAAAAAAATCAAAAAGAAAAAATAATTTTAATCTGATTTTTTTTTCGAAATTTATTAAGGGCCTGTTCATCTAAATGCGAACGATAGATTCGATTGATTATTTATATTGAAAACAAAAACAAATTTCAGTTTTTTGTTTCTAATACAAATTTTCAATCGAATTTATCGTTCGCATTCAGATGAACAGGCCTTAAAAGTTGAAAAGCAATTCAATGTATTAAAGGCTAATAATAATATTAATAATATTTATATTAAAATGAAATTAGCATGATTTTCGAAAATTTTTATTTAGCACGTTTAGAAACAAATTTTTTATAAAACGGTTTGTACCTATAAAAGTTTTAAATTTGCATAAAACAACCGGCGGGGGGGGGGGGGGGTAAATTGCGGCATTCGATATCGAACAAATTTTCATCGAATTTTAATTATGTTTGTATGCAAATTTCGAACCATATGGTATGCCGTAATTTGCCTCATATTTTTAGATTTCATTCGATATGTAAGGCCAGGAGTCTAATTGTAGCTTTCGACAACGAGTTGATTCGATCACGTTTTTCAGTTTTAGATTATGGCATTCGATATCGAAACATATTATTACATTGCTCGATAGCGAATATCTCAAACTGAAAAACGTGATCGAATCAGCTCGTTATCGAAAGCGACGATTAGACTGCTGGTCTTTTGATCAAAATTTAAGATCGCAAGTTGCTCTCAATTCATCGCTGTTTTAATTATCCGACCTCAATGACCTTTTTTTTTTGGAAAAATTAGGTAAGTCTTCTAGTAGACTTTACAAGTCATAATACAATTTTTATTTTCATGTTTGCATTATAGCGGAAAAAAATGTTTAAGAACATGATTTCCCCTTCTTAATTATTTGAATTTCGTCGACTCTCAAGATTCCATAGTTAAGATAAAAATTTTAAGAAAATCTTTATTTTTATACTAATTTATGCACCGCCTGTTATTTATGAAGGCCTATCATACATTTATTGTATGCATTTGTTATACATAAATCTTGGTATGACATTTAAAATTTTGTTCTCTCCACAATTAATTAACTAACCAACATTAACGATTTAAATCGTTAAAAAGAAAAATATTACATTTAACGCCTACACACACATACAGAAAACTTTTTAATTTTAATATTTCTAGTCTTGAGAAACTATTTTCCAACCATTAGTAACAATTATTCATTTGCGGTCACTTTAATAATAGACAAGTAGCTGCAGCTACAAGATAATGGCTGTGATCAAGAGTAAAAGTTCCCCAAGTTCATTATACAGTTTTGTTTTATTTTTTTTTTTAATTAGTAGATTTGTCTTAAACTGGTTTTGTATTGCTGTCCGATGTATGTATGTCTACGACTCAGGGATGATGAAGTTGGTACAATTGTACTTTTTGTGGTACAAGTCAAACCTTAAAAGTACGTCGGTACCCCCGTGAGTCCCTATTTACACTATGCAAGCCTTATTGCTAAGCTGATTAGTTTATTAGGAGAGAGAGACGGGGGAAAGGAAACGTTTCTGTTCCCCTCGTCACTCTCTCCCTGAAACTAATCAGCTTAGCAGTAAGACTTGCACAGTGTGATTTGGGACTGACTCATTTGGTTATTTGAAAAATTTGCGAAAGTATCTCAGTTTTTTCATACAAAAAATAAATAGCGATCATTTAAGGTACATCTTATTAATAATCGTTTATACAATCGTTTTTCATATCAATCGTTTATACATATGTATAACCTTTAGCGAAACTAAATAAATTAAATTTTCACGACGAAATTGTAAATTGCCTGACAAAATTCACTCCTGAAAATGTTATTAGTATAGTACCTTTCTTATTAAAAATATTCCCAAAGGAAAATGGAAAATATGAAACTATAAATAACGAGTTTCGAGCTATGAAAAATTAATTGGATGATCTAATGTTTCCGTTATCACGAGAATACTGTCAATTCCGCACTCATCATCGAATGTGGACAAAATATTTTCATAATCAAAATGAAGACTCGATAGTCTAATACAAAGAAAAGACTTGTTGAAAGGGCCTAAATCGTAGTATTTATAAAATTTAGTTTTTCAGTGATTCCAATATATTTCATACAAATACACCTCATCAAAAAAATTTGTTGCTATGGTGTAAAAATGCGCTTTTACAATCAGTTATACAAAAATATTAGAGTTTCTATTGTGTTTTTACCTTCTCCTGTAAATAACCATTATTTGAGTTAGGGCTTTTATACTTGAGACCAACGATATGTATTTACTGCCTCTTCCGCTATGTCGAGAGAAAATCCCTACGAAAGACTAGTATCTCGAATTCTAATAAATTTTAATTTTTGAGTTAATGCTGTAGATTAATCATAATATCGTTCGTTTTTAAAAACTTTAAACTTGTGTTCTGGTAAACTAGTTTTTTTGATGTGTAAACATCTATACGCTACGACGTAAAAATCTTTTGACTTTGATTTCTTTGCTGAGATTTCTTTGCTGAGATTTTTTTGCATTTTGCTTTTGCTTTGCATTGTCAAATCGGTGTGAGCTATGTATGAGTGTATTAGTGTTTGAAAGAAGCAATACCAAGCAGAGAAACAAGTCGATCGGCTCGAAGCCAACGGTGCGCCGCCGCCGGTTATTTTTCTGTATATTTCCGTATACCAAAGGTGAAAATGAACCTTAAGAGCTACGGACTTGAAATTTGGCCACTACAACAACAAATACATGAGAGTTAAAAACTAAAGGGTGTTCCAAAACGAGCAACGAAAAATGTTAAAATCCCATGTAATATACATACATACAATTGTATGTACATATATACACTTCAAATTTTAAAAGTTAGTGTATTTTTATACAGACTACAACAATTAACACTAAATTTAAAAAATTTAAATCAATGGGTGTTCCATCAGTTAATGCAATTTTGACTTTGTAATTTTGACAACTTGCTGTAGCTTGGAAACCGTAAGAGCAAAACTCTTGAAATTTTCAAAAACGGTAAAACTTAAAAATCAGAAAAATATAAAATCGCCAAATATAAAAAAATCGCCAAAAACAAAAAAAAAATAGTCAAAACGAAAAAAATCTCTAGGACTAAAATAAATCGCGAAAAACCGGAAAAATCGCCAAAATGAAAAAAATCCTTAAACAAAAAAATCGCCAATATAAAAAAAATCGCCAAAATGAAAAAAACCCCAAAAAACAGAAAAAATCGCCAAAATGAAAAAAAATTGCGAAAATTAAAAAAAAAACAATAAAGAGAAAAAAACGCCAAAACGAGAAAAAGGCGATAAAACTGAAAAAAATCGTTTTAACTGAAAAAAAACTTAAAAAAGGAAGAAAGCTAAATCAAAAAAAAAAAATCAAAACCGAATGTGCGCGAGTCAAAGTCGCACTTTACTGAATTTATTTTAATTGCAATGCGTACACAACAACATCAACAACAAAAACAACAACAACTAAACGATGAACAACAGGAATTTAAAATTAAAAAGTAAAAGTAAAGGCATATACCATAGATGAGCACTGCAGTACCACTAAAGTTTCAGTAAAAACAATAAAAAATGTTTAACAAGTAAATTTTTACTGATTACTAAAATTTTTTTCTACAAGTTTTATAAATTGCCTAAATGATTTGTAATATGATGAGGTGCATTGAATTTTCAGTAATCAGTAATGCCCGTATTCATAATGAAATTCTACCAAGTGGCTAAATGTTTTTCATACAAAAGTTTCAAAATTTGAATGAAAAAACTTTTTCACTTGCTAAGATTTTACTGGTAATGCAAATTAAATTTCATTAGCAGTAAAAATTTACTGAATTTTTTTAGTAATCAGTAAATTTACTGCTTACTTCAATTTTGAATGCAGTACATATACATATACTGCAGTGTGCCCATTTACTAACCAAATAAGTTTAATAAAACAAACAAAAACCAACAAATTCATATGTATTTACAATATTGAAAGTTTTGATACTTTTAATTAATTAATTTAAAAAAAGATACTAAAAGCATATGCATAAGCATAAGTTATGACGTTATTTGAGTAAATGAGCGATTTGCTCTAAAAATATAATAAAAAAAGTTAAAACAAAAAAAACCGAGTTTAGTACTATTGAGTTCAAAAAAGTACAATTTTAAAAGATAATTGGTACGAAATTAGTTTTCTCATTTATCATCCCTGATATGACTGCAGTAAAGAAAGGAATTCTCACAAATAAGAAATCCAAAACAAGAAATAATCAAATAAATACTTTAAAAACAAAGGGTTAATTTTTTCTCAAGAAATTTTTTGTTTTCTTTTGCAAAAATAACTGACTCTTGAAAGGAGGGGGATTTATTTTCATTAATAGGAATGTAAGACAGACACACCTCAACCTCGTTTCACCTTGGCAAAAGCAAACACAAATTTCGTCAAAATTTTATTTTTTATGTTTACATCAACATTTTTTGAGAAGACTGGAACAAAGATATTAAAACTTTTTTTATTTGAATCTGAACATTTAAAAAATAATTTCATGATATCTTACATTAAATTTGAATGTGCGTGAGTTCGAAAACTTTTCTAGAAATTATCGTAATTGTAGTGGCCACGCCCACTTTTTATACTAGTTCAAAGTATTAAGAAACTATCACAGAAATCGGTGCTTTCTCAGAACTACATGACATATACAGGGCAATATATATATAAAAGAGGATGTGTGTATGTATGTATGTAACGTATGGACTCCAAAACGGTTTGGCCGATTTTGATGAAATTTTCAGGGAATCTTCAGAATATTCAGGCGGGTGACACTGTGAAGTCTGATTTTTTATTTTCGCTCTGCGGGCGGAGGGGCGTGGCAAAAATTCATTTTTCATATTGCACCACCAATGCCATCCATAAACATATACATGTTTATTTTATTTTTGCTTTTTTTATTTTATTTTATTTTTTTTGAAAGCTGTTGTCATGTTTTTCAAAACGAGATATCAAACTCTTAAATCGGTTATGTAGTTCCGAAGATATTTACAAAAAAAACCTATGTTAATAATGATCCAATATCAAAATGTTAAAACTTTCGAAATGTTGCATTAAAAAATCTGAGTTTCGGTTTATTTACAAAATATTTACATCATTCGATAAAACGATGGGGGTAGCGAAGCACACCGGGTGTAGCTAGTTATTAATAAAATTCCGCGTGAGATTTCAAGGAATAGCAAGTAATAGGAAACACAAAAAAATCTAATTGGAAAAGTGAGAAATCTCACGAGGAATTTTATTCATAATTGTCCGGACAATAATTAACATTAATGGGCGGGGATCCATCCACTTTTTCAAATCGGCATATGTCCTCTCAATTATCCAAACTCGATATTGGTTGAGTTAAAGTGCATACATTAATTATAATGTTAAATATCAATGTATAATTCGGTTTTGTTGCCGTTACCAGAAATATTCTTAAAATTTTAGCTCCCATTGTAGTTCTCAACCAGTGTTGCCAAAATTTCGTACATTTTCCCGCCAGATATATCCTGGAAACCCGCTAAAAAACACTACCTGAGTAGCGGGAGAAAGTGGTACCCTAGCCGTGATTCTTCTAAAAGAGTATTTTATGACTCACGCTTGTGATCAATTTCGACTAATTTTCGAGACAGCTTGTGGTAGTACTTGCAATCGCTTGCGAAACAATGATTCAAGCACTCACATTTCGAGCATATGCGTGATCAGTTTAATCTGTAATTTTTTTTAACAAATCAATTTCTAAGCATTTTTGGGAATAATTTTTTAGTCTTATTTTAAGCGTAGAACTGATTAATCAGTTTTTGCAAGCAAGTGACTTGTCTACAAAAAAATATATGAAAAACACTAAAAATATTTTAGTGATTCCTATACAAATTTTATACACAAGTCGCTGCTTGCTTGCATTGTGGAAAGTACACATAAATTGTTTTAACTTCTTGCAGACGAGTTTTGGTAGGATTTATTTATGAAACTACTGATTGAAAAAAACTAATTTCCTGAATTACAAAAATTTTAAAGTTCAATTTTGTTAAAATATTTCCATAAAAATCGTCGAAAAAAATTATTGAACGCCAAAAAAATCGCCATGTCACCAAATCAAAAATTTGGATGCCAAACAAGTTGGAAAATTGCTACGTTTGGCGATAAATCGCCCTAACAGCCCTAGTACATGAAGCTGAGTACCCGTTTCTTTTCCTCTCGTCTCACTCTCCCCTACAAACTAATCAGCTTAGCAATAAGACTTGAATAGTGTAAACTAGGACATATTGAACAAAAAAACAAAGCACCCAAATTTGCTATTTGTTTTCAATATAAATAGACAAACGAGAATTTTCACTTGTCTTCTATAAACTGGCAGTTAATTTTTAAAACAAGAATAAACATTTTTAAATAAAAGAAAACAACGTAGTTGAATGAAATTGTTTCTTCTTGATTTAAAATTTTTTTTGGTGTGCATACATATCTGTGCCAATAAATAATAATGGCTTAAGTCGAAAATTCATGTTTTGAGATATTAAGGGTTTTGTCTAAAATTAATTGTGTTTGGTTTTTATATAAAATTTTTAGCCTCCGAAAAAGATGCACATTTACTTAGAACAAAACTGTTAATTTTATAAAAAATGAAAACGTTTTATTATTAGTTAATATTCGCTGTTTTTTAGTTAAGATGTTAGAAAAAATCCAGTGTTAGAAAAATAAAAACTAAAGTGCACTTAAGCTATTATATGAAAGGCAAAATAATTTATATTGATGGTAAGTCGAGATAAGTGCTTTAGGTTAAATTGAAAAATGCGGAAAACCTGGGAATTAATTACGGCACTCGTTATCCAACGAAATTACGAAAGATTTCAATTGAGTTTATATGGAAACATTTTAGAATTTCGAACCGTATCGAATGCCATAATCTGCCCCCTGAGAATAATTTGGATGCGATATTAGTTATTGAACTTAAGTGTATACAAGTTTTTATGCTCAAATATTTTAATATTGATGTAGCTACCGAAAAATAAAATTAAGTTGAGGCTTTTCCAAGAAGACTTAAGTTAAAATATAAATGCGTATAGTTTTATTAATAATGACATTTTTTAATTGTAATTTAGTCGAGTGATAGATCTTGAAGAAGAGAATAAGAATATGTAATAAAATGAAAAAGCACTTAAGTCAACTTAAGCCATTATTATTTATTGCCACAGATATGTATGTATGTATATGGCGTATAACAAGTCTCTTGTGTAAATTTCTTTGTTAATGAAAAGCAAATAAGAGTTTCAAGCTGAGACCAAGTATACAAATAAAAGAAAAATAAAACATACAAATAAAAGGCAAAATGAAAAAAATGATTAAAAAAAGGTCTAGAAAATATTACAAACAATTGGGTTTTCTGCCTGGAAAAGTGTAAGAAAAAATAATCAAACTTACCTTCAGTTACATGGCCACTCTTGGGCAGCGATTCAGTTGTTGTTGAGAAATTATTCATTTTCGCCATTTCGAAGGGTAAAAAAACGGCTGCAATTCAAAAACAATGCACCGGACTCGAAAGAAGAAAATTGTATATAGAAAATGTCTTGTTATACGATTGACTACAAATGAAAACAGGTTAACAACACGAAAGTTAATGCTGATGAATGTCGGTGTTTAGTTTTATATTTCAAAAATTGTTGCAATAGAATGAAATATTAGTATATTCTGGTTGCCGCACTCAAGGACGATATACACAAAGATACATATTGAGTTTGATAAAAAGATACTCGCTCGTACCTACTAAGAATAAGAAACAAACAAACAACAAAATATGCAGCTGCCGTTTGTTTTGCTTAGTTTTTGTAAAACACTTGAGTTTCTTGAAAATATCGTGAGGAGTTTTGCGTTGTTTTTGTTTTTTTCTTTCTTGTTAGCAGCGTTGTCAACTTGGTGCGTTTCGCACCATTTTGGGTGCTTTTTGAAATTTTTTGTGCGAAAAATTCCTTAGTTTGTGCGTTTTGCGATTTTTTTTTAAATTTCGGTGCGTTTTTTAATTTTTGGTGGCACCAACGCAAATTTAACACAACAGTGGGTTAAAACCGGAAAATTCTTGTTGTGAAACTTATCAACTTGCTGATAATGTTAATTACCATATTAATACTAATGATGTCTACAAAATATCACAATTTGGAATAAAATCTGTTGTATGGTCCGATGATAACAATAATGATGAAAATATTGGCTTTATTTATTTGGAATAATTAATTTTTGTTCTCTTTTTAAAAAGTTTTAAACAGAATTTATAAAATTAATGTACAAAAATGTATCATCTTGTACAAATGAATGCAAGAATATGTATGTGTCCTTAACTATGAAAATTGTCCATTTCCTTGGTCGAGATATTTAGTAGATTACATTGGAATAAATCCAAAAATATTTTTTTATTATGCAACAATTAAATTTAGAGTTGTACTAGTCTCGATTAATATAATTTTATTTCACTATCGAAACAAAAATGTGTATGACTTAGACCACTTTCATAATTAAGGGCACATGTATACCATGTATGTACGAATTCGTTTAGTACATACGTATATTATAAAAGGCTATTTCTTTTAATTGTGATATTTTTAATATATGTAGATACATTAAACTTCTGATGAAAGAAATTTAAAAATATTTGAATAAAATGATACATACTGAACTTTTATTAGTTTTGAATGCTTACTATTTATTAATAGTTGATCTCTTTAAAAATTTTTGTACAGAATTTATGAAATTAAAAAAAATATTATCAAACAAATTTGTTTAGTTTTTTTAGGTTTTACCCTTTTAACTTTGAACTGTAAAAACCTGTTTTAGGGCCAATTTCACCAACTCTATTTAAATATAAATTCATATTTAAATGTCGATTTTCATGAATTTTTGTATGAAAAAATTACTTTTGAATATGAGTTGACATTTAAATAAGTTGGTGAAATAGGCTCTTAGTGTTAAATTTTTAATACAATAATATAACAAAAATTAAAAATTTAAAAAACCCCCGACTTTTTTCAGAAAAGATGTTATATCTTCTAAGCGGCTGGAACGATTTTCTTCAAACATAGCTAAGAACCCTCTCGATCAAGTCATCTTTCAAACAGAAAAAACTAAATGAAAATCGGTCCAGCCATTTGGCATGTACGTGGACACGGATAGACACACAGATACACAGCCACACACTACAAACTTATAACAACCCTTTTTTAGTCGGGGGTTAAATAATATAATATTCAGGGCTATCATGAATAAAATTCCGCGTGAAATTTTTCACGGGGAACAATTCCAACTAATAGCAAGTAATAGGGAAAACAAAAAATTCTTATTGGAAAAGGGAGAAATTTCACGTGGAATTTTATTCATGATAACCCTGATTATACATTTTATGCAAAATCAATTCAATAAACATTTTAAACTAAAAAAATCTTGCTGCGTTTTTTTTTTGTAAATGGCGCGGTTTTTTCTCCATTTTGGTGCGTTTTGAAATTTCAAAGTTGACAACGCTGCTCGTTAGTTTTTTTTTTTTGTTTGTTTTGGGGTTTGTTTTGATTTTAATTTTTTTTATATTTTATATTTGACAGATACTTGTTGAAGTACCGTAATCACTTCATATTTACGAAATATGTATGTACTTGATTGGCGTGTAGTTTGGTCCGCTGTTCACTGAGTCGGCAAAATGTTGTTGCAATGCAAGCTTTATGTATCAAATTCCAGTTTGTTTTTGCTTCTATTTTTTTTATCAAAAATATTTTATTACTTTTTTACTAAAACTTTTTGGTTCTTGTTGTTTGTTTTCGCTCTCATATCAATTTCATTCAATGGATAATGTGAAGCAGGTTTCTCTCAAAGGTCGTTTTAATTGCGCACTTTCAAGTCGAGCTTGTTAGAAGAAAAAAACAATTATGTATGTAGGTATGCACGTAAATGAAAAACATAAAAATATACGTATATACATAAATATTCACGCCCGTTTTCGGTTTCTTCATTCTCTAGTTGCCTTCAACGTTCTTCGCAAACTGTAAATTGTAACCCTTTTCTTTTGAACATTGTTTTTTTTTTTGTCAATAGGAATTTATTGGAAATTGCATGGCCAGTCAATTATGCTTCATTTATCAAAGACTCAGACGCACTCTTTTCATTCATGCACATCAATCACCCTTGTTTCCAAACACAAATTTTAATTGCTTTTGAAAATATGTACATACATAATTTCTACTTTATGGAAAAAAACACTTACTTAATTTTAAAGCTATTTGATGCACTTTATTTGTTATTACAATTCATCTTTTCATCTTGTTTTCCCTGCCCGTTTTCAATCGATAATAAATTGCTCTTGTATTTCATAAATGCACTTTTCCATTGATGCTGAATGCAATTTTATACGAATATAGTTTCGAATAGATATTTATTTTCTAGTTGATATACTTAATTAGTTCATTAAAATATGAAAAAAAAAAATATAAATAGACACCAAAAGCGACGAATTACAATTTTACCGCACTATACGTTTGCATGCTTTCGCTGCTCTTTTAACAATATTTGCTGAGCATTGTTTTCCAGAATTTGATGTCGAATGTGTCTCTGCCTGCAGCAGCAGATTCACAACGTTGTTGAACAGTGTTGCCATTACGGTATTGATAAATTACACCAAAATAACATCACAAACATATTTATGGGTAACATTATAATTTATTTATTTATTTACATGATATTAAGCATGGTGCAATTATGCAGGTGACTGCGTGAGGATTTGATTTATAGGGTGTTTTTTAAAGAGTGACACAATTTTAAATCATAATAAAACCAGGAAATATATCTTTAAATTCAATGAAACGGGCTTTATTGGTATCAGTCCAGACTTGTAATTTTTGTTGCAGCAATTCTTGAATTTAATGGTGAGAAGATTGAGGAGGGGTACACAGTTTCATGTGCTTGCCAATTCTGTTCCGTTTAGAGATTCTCGCTTGTTAATTTAAATTTATTTGTTTTATTTTATTTTCTATCTTCAGTTATATGAAAAACACAAAATATAACAAAAATTAAATAAATCCAATTTACAATCTACTGTAGAGTGTAGATTGTATTAATTACAACTATGATAGTTGTGAACGGCCTGTTGTAAAAGTTGCTAGATTTTTAAAAATGTGGAATACTTAACAAGGAGAAGAGAAAAAATAAAAATAGCGTCAATATTAAAATAACGAAAATAGTTTAATAAGAGAAAAAAAGCACACATTATGCAAAAAATATACTGGAGAAATGATAATGGTGGTTTCAGATGAGTTAAAAATAAGGGAAATTTCAATTTCATAAAAAAAAACTCAGGCGATTCTGAAGAAGACAATCACTCTTATTCCAGTTTGCTTCCGATTTTGCAACTTCTCGCGAATTTTTGAAAACTTTGCAATAAAAGTGACTCTTTGAGTGCTTTCAGCCTCCTAAAAGTGTTGCTGATTTTAGTAAGTTTTTGCAAACTTTTGTCATTTTCGCTATTTTTATTGAATTTTTTTGCATTCCTTTCAGTTTTGGCGATTTTTAATCAATATTATGGATTGTTTAAAATTTTGCAACTTCTCGCGATTTTTTGCAAAGTTCGCCATAAAATTAACTTTTTACATGTCTTCAGCTTCCTGGCAGTTTTGCCGAGTTTAAAAAAAATATAAGACTTTGTTATCACCCCGCTGTTAACAAATTTTTGCTAATTTTCGTGATTTTTCCCTAATTTTTTGCATTCCTGACAGTTTTATTGATGTTTAAACCATATTAAGACTTGTTTAAAATTTTGCAAATTTTCACGATTTTTGCAAAATTCGCAATAAAAGCGAATTTTTGCGTGGTTTTTAGCGTCCCAACAGTTTTGAGGAGTTTAAAAAAATATTAGACATTGTCATCCTGCTGTTATAGCTTTTTGCCAATTTCCGTCATTTCGCGAATTTCTTTTTTTATATATACATGTAGGTATAATTGCACTAATTTTTATTAATTTAATAAAGAAACATTAAGGTAAATGTAATTAAAAAATATTAGCACTTTTATAAGCTTATGCATTCCTGATGCCATTCTACGACATTCAATAAACATAGGGAAAAATGTAGTAGGTGTCATAGAAAACGTTTCTATGGAAATTACCGACAACATTTTTATAACTATTGTACAGCTTGACGACCTACTACACTTACAATAGGTTTTGAATTGAGCAGTACAAATATTAATTAATTTTTCAGAGAAATTTGTGGTGTAATCGAATTTTTAATACATAATTGCAAAACTAGAATTTCCTAATGTGGAGACTTATGCAATTTCAAAGTATAGTTTTAGAAAATTGCAGCAACAAAAATTTCAAGTTTGGACGAGGACTTGGAAAGGAAATTTTATGAAATTAATGTTTAAATATGATATCTTCCATTTGGCCACCATGGCTGGTGCGTAGAAGGCGCAATCTGGAACACAAATTTTCAACAACTTTTCGCATTCTGAACATCATCGTTTTTAAAGACATATGGTTCAATGACTCCACCAGACCATAAAGCGCACCAAACAGTAATTTTCTGTGAATGTAATGCTATTTTGACAAAAGCTGGTGGATTTGGAGTGAAAATGCGACAATTCTGCTTGTTTGCGTAGTACACCAGAAAGGGGCTTCATCGATTATGCACGCCATAAAATTGAAGAACTGCACGATGAGTTTGGCGAATGGAGCAATTATTTTGATTTAAAATTTCAACAAATTGCATGCCTTGCTCTGATATAAGTCGATTCAGAATGAAATTTCAAAGCAACATAAACGACAACTCAAAGTTGTGACACTGTATAAAATTACCTATAGCTGTGTAAAGAACTGAATAATGTCAAAAGCACAAAAATAAGTGCACACTAACATGAAGCAATATATGATGAGCTGAAGTAGTGCTGCTACCTTGTATTATACGACTTGATATTAAATTTTTATAAAAATATGACTGGTATAATATTTAAGTAGCACTAGCTACTTTGGCTACTAGCTAATGACAATGTTATTATAATTATGGTAGTTGTCGCGCCAACTTTTGCATAAATTATTAACACAAACAAGTTCACAATAACTTAAATCAAATGATCCTTAAAACATACTAGAATTTATTTTAGTATAAGTAGCACCTGCTATGAAAATGCTTTAAAATCGTAGTTTTTATGGAATAACGCATTGCTGATTATATGCATGGTAAAGTTTAATACACCATTGGAAGTGGCTTGAAAAAAATATATCAGATGATGTATTTTTTTAATATGATGTCTTGGGAGAAAATACGAAAATATGCATAAAACTACAAAAATTTTAATTTTTTTTGACACTGTCCAGCTCACGAACGATCATCGCTATGGATACATACATGTATTTTAGTGAATGGTATGTTTAATGGTATTCATAATAATCAATCAAAAACTCTATTTTGCATTTTTTGTTAGTTAAGCCTTTTTGCATTTTATGTAACGATATACATATAAATAGTTTTTATATTTTGCTGCGTCACAGTAATACAGAAATCTTAAATTTGCCATTTGAAAATTACCTAATGAGTCATAGGACAGCACGGAGAAAAAGTGATACATATAGATACGAATATAGGGAAGTATCAAGAACTAATTTTGACATAAAGACATTTAGTGTCGTTTGCTTTATCTTCCGACACTTTTTTTTCATATTGTTCGTTAATTAATGTTTATACGAGTAGATAATCGCAAAATTATTCAATTGACTAGTGCCACCATGTGTTTATCAATAATAAGAAAAATTAAGAAAATCTAAAAAATAGCAAGGAAAGTGGTGGAAAAAAACCAGGGCTTAACATGCGTGCCACCAAAGGATTCTATTTTACTCCGCATTCTAGCTCACATAAGCAGGATTCAAGTTATTTAAAAAATTTTGAGTGGATGAAGCCCTAATTACACCGAAATTTCGGGCCATACAGTTTCCTTTGCACTTCTTTCCCTATAAATGCTACATATGTATATGATTCCATACAGCCTCATAAACCCTTCACAAGCTGAACTAGCTGTGTCGTCATGTCATGCGTACAGGGGGCTTGAATTTTTCTCATACTCTTCTGTGCTTTTCCATTTTCTTTTTCGTTTTCCATAATTTGAAATTTGTATACCCACATCAGATGCATAAACAGTTTGTGTGGTAATGCCACACAACGAAAAATATCGGAAATGACAAGCTTAGCCACTAGTTTCCATTTTTATTTGTACCATATTTGTCACAAAATGCCACAGTGTGTACTTACGTTCAATAAATATCGTGATAGTGGATCGCGTTTAATATATAAATAATATCTTTCATCTTCGCACAGATCTACCAAGTGCAATAAGTATGTTTTTTGAGGCGTGCTTTACGCATATCCTACTTTCAAAAAACCACACGTGATCATATATATCATTCACGTTGCATATGGGCTTATACGACAAAAATGTTGTGGGTAGATGTATTTTCGTTAATTAGTCCCAAATCACACTATGCAAGTCTTATTGCTAAGCTGATTACTTTATTGGGAGAGAGCGACGAGGGGAATAGAAACACTTCTTTTCCCCCCGTATCTCTCTCCTAATTAACTAATCAGCTTAGCTATAAGACTTGCATAGTGTAAGTAGGGACTTACAACGAAAGTTAAGCAAAAATTAAATTAAATAAGGCTACATATTAGTATATAAACTGATATATTTATCAACAGTTGGGGATGTTGGGGAGTTTTTTTTCCGGTGTTTGGGTTAAGCCTAAGAAATGTGCCTGGCAGCTTTGGTTGCTGCTGCTATTCCAATGCTGTTTTCTTGCAGCACTTTTTAAACTTATTCCAAAGTGCTACCAAGTCTTTATTTGTTAGCATAAACGTAAACCTTTTAGTAAGTATCACCACTAAAAGTTTTATTCATTTTGGCGCGTTGAAAAAAATTACAAAAAGGATTGACCGATACCAAAAAGACGTTGCAATTGAATTCGGAGTTTTCTTACAGTTGAGAGCAGAAGAAGTACAACATTTTAGTTGTTGAAACTTGCAGTGGAAGAATTAAGCAACATCTAGAACTTTATTTCATTCCTTTTTACTCGTATCTTACATAATAAATATTGTTGGAATATGTGTGTATATTAAATACATATGTACATAGTACTTTTATGTGAACATTTAAACCTCAAATGCTGGTGGGACGGTAAATGTTGCAACTTTTCTTTCAGAAACTAATTTTACAAAATTGATTTTCGTTTTCGAATTTAAGATACTATGCCACCACAAAAATTTAAGTTGCCCAAAATTCCATACATCCTTATGAAATTCTTTGTTCTCTTTCAACAATTTCATTTAAAAAATGTATTTGATATAAAAATTTAAATTTTAATGAATCAAGAAAATTAGCTTTATCCGTGATCGCTGACCAACCACACTATACTTTCGGCCAAATAATTTTTTTTTAAGTTCTGCAAGATTGAATGGCCGCTCAGATGAACAGTCTCAAAACTAGTTTTATTTTGGCTATGAAATATGAGCTGAAATGTTAAACAGAGCGTTGAAAAGGAATTTTAAATCAATTGAATCTAAACTTGACTGTTAAACTTTATGAAAAAAGGAAAGTTATTTTAGGGAATTAATATGGGACTATGATATAAGATTTTTCAAATTACATACATCAAGGCTGGACATTGAGAGAACACCGATAGTAATGTATTCGCGTGTGTGTATTCATTTCTATAAGAAGCCGATTGATTTTCGGCACTCTGATGTCAGTTTGATCAGCCGGGACACACATCTGAGCTGTCCAAAGTAGCACCAGAATGGCGAACATCAATCGGCTTCTTATACAAATCAATACATGTACGCTAATACATTTTTCTCGCGTGTCTCTCGGTGGCCAGCTTTGACATACATCCAGGCTGCCCAGCGAAGAGCCAGAGTGCCGAATATTAATCGGCTTTTTATACAAATGAATACACATACGCTTATACATAGCTCTCGGTTTTCTCTCTGTGGGCAGCTCTGACATATATACATATGTATGTATGTATTAATATGTGTACATGCATGTACATACACATGTGTATGTTATGTATGTAAGTTATGACATTTTCTTTTCTGGCAAAAAATGTTACACTTATTACACTTTTCAATGAAAATTCGCAATAAAATGATTTTCTGAAATATACATTTTGTTAGAAATTATTGTATCATCCCTTGCGAACTTAAATTTTTTCTTTAAACGAACGCTAAATTGTATTTTTTTGAATAAAAGGTTAAAAAATGTTACACTTTTTTCAGAAAAGAAAACGCCATTAGTGTTGTTAATTATTCGTGTTTTATGTGCGTTCGAATGAAATTTCATAATTTTTTTTTTTTTGTTGAATTTTTGTTCGAATATTCGAACGAATAAAGAATAAAAATATGTACATATTCGAATAATTAAAAAAAAAATTGCAAAAAAACAGCACGCTTGTACGTATAAAAATACAAAGCAGAAAATTAGTACAACACTGGTCCCCAAGCTGTTTCCCTGGAGAGAAATTGAATTGAAATCATCGCGAGCACAAATGGAATTTTTTTTTCGAATGTTCCAATAATTTTTATTCGAATGACAACACTAATATGAGTTGAATATATCAATGGTTTTATGAAATATTCCATAAAATTAATTAATTGCCCTGTACAACACAGATAGAAACACAATTGTGAAGAGGGTTTAAATTTACCGCCTTTTACAATAAAACTTTGCACCATTGCAATATTATTGTGCAATTATTGATATTGTAGAATAAAATTGCCTGTATGTATTACAAATTTTTAATACCGAAATGCAAATCTTATTTCCCATCATTGAACTGAAACTCCTCGTGTCCAGATTAACTCCAGTGGCAGAGAGGCTAGCCACAACCATTATTAAGGCCAAATTCTTTATGCCAACCGACGACAAGAACGAAGGGACTAAAGATATATTCTACGAACGTCTACACTCAGGGAAAAGCTGCAACTTAAAAATAAGACCGCGTCATATTAATTCAATAATTTTCCATATGATAGAAAGTGTATATTAAGATACTTAAAAAAATTAAAATTAATAAATTAATATTGTAAATTAATATATTTCCATATTGAAATAAGAAAGTTAAACATGCACAGAAAAAAATATCATCGAATTGTAACCAAAAAAACAAATTGTTAACATTTAATTTAAAAATTAACAATGATCAAATTTTAATTTTTGTAGTCAATTAAATTACTTAACAAAATTATTTATTAAATTATATCATAACGGAATGCGCACGTGTAGAAGAAACAAGAAATCATATTTTGTGTGTATTCATTATTAGCGTATCTAATAAAGTGTTGCTCTCTAGCTGAGAGGTAAGTAAGTTGGTTTATTAGTTTTGAGGTTGCCGGTCCAACTCTGCCCAAGGGCATTTAGTGTTTTTCGCAGACAAGCAAAAAATCGTTTCGACGATTGTGATTGTGTATAAGAAACATTGTTAATATAACAATTAAGATAATCAATATTTGTACAAAAACTCTACAATTCGCATTGTTAGTATAACAATAACTTTAATTGAAATAACTTTGAAATCTAACAAAAATTAATGTTGAAAAAATAAATAAATTTCAACAAAATATTTGTTGATAAATTTAATTGAAAATATTTTTCAGATTTTCCTGTAACTTACAATTTCGTTAACTGTATTTACAAAAATCGTTGTAGGTTCAAAATCAATTAATTATTTAATTGATATAACAAAAAAGTTAATTGTATTTACAAATCATTTTGTTCTGTGTGACTAGACTTTCATTAATGTTTCTTTTTAATTCAATATGAAATAAAATAAAAAATTTTTTAACTACCAAGCCGATCAAATTCAAAATCCAATCAGCTGGAGATTTATATTTTTCCAAATATTTTGATTAAATCGTTTTTTTATAATAATTTCAAAAGTTTTCATATTTATGATTTGATGAGGCTAAAGTTCGTATCGCTTTGTAAGCCAAATTACATTTGATAATTATTAATGAATAAATAACACCAAAGTTATTATTTGCAAATATTCTGATAAACACTTAGTAGAACGGAACAACTAGCTGTTTTTGAAGGCCGCTACACCTTCATCATCAGCGTTCTTTTGTGTTTGTTCCATTGTGTGTGTTGCCAGTTGATGTACATTCCAAAAGTTTTCATCAAATCGATTTTACATTTTCAAGAATTTTTATAGACCTGTCCCACAAAAAAATAAGTCAAAAAAAATTCTTAAATTTTGTTTCGTTTCAAATGTAAGTGTGCGACAAGTCGAATGAGTTCGTCATCGTGGCAGAGGACCTTAAAAAAGAACTGAAACAATTGTCTTGCCAACAGTGTTGTTTAGCGTTTGTTTTAAAATATTTCGCTGTAGTAAAGCATTTTAAAAATCTCTCATGTCTTGAAAGGTCTTATAAATGGTCTTGTGCAGGTTACTATTTGGAATGCCGCAAATATTACCAAAATCTGTAGATTAGAACGGGGAAAGTCTAACAGATTTATTTTTTTGAAATTATATTTGCAAAAGAAAAAAACATAAGTCAATTATTTGCCATTCACCCTCAGTAAAATTGCCAAGTAAAGCAATACAAGTTTCACTTAAGAGAAATACAAAACACACCTGAGTTAAAAAAAAAGATATTTACTAAAAAAAAAAAGTAACAGGTAAACGTAAATGACCATAAATTTTGAGTTAAAAGTGAGTCTAACTAAACAAGCATCAATTGTTAACGAAACCAATAAGAGTGAATACGTCATAGGCAATATAAAGATAAAATTTTTGCTGGTAGACAGAAGAGCATAAAAAGATACTAGGGCTAAAAAACCAGTTGAAATAGTTAACAATAGACTGAAATAAATTCCAATAAATACAGTGAGCTAAAAACCTCAATTTAACTCAGGCTAGTTTAATGAGTTGTGAGTTGTTTTCGAGGCATTCAGTTGTCAAAAGATCGTGCGGCAGTTGGGTTGAGTAGAGAGTTCCAAATTCAAAGTTGACTACAACTCAAATAAAAATTATTTTGCTGTTTATTATTGTTAATCTAATACATAATATTTAAATAAAACTGTGGTTAAGGTGGTATTGAAATACAAAACAAATTAAGTGATGTGTTTTTTTTAACAATAACATAATTTAAGAAAATATAAAAATAAATTGTAAACGCAGAACACCAAAAAAAAAAAAAACTATAAATATCTGTGTATACAGCAAAATGCTGTACACAAATTGAATTCAAGAATCTTTTGTGTGAAGGGTGAAACCAGTTTTAAGGAGAGTTTATTTATGACTTAAAAAAGAAAAAAAAAATAATAAAAACCAGTTAACTAACTGCGAGCCACAATAGAGAAGTATGTATGTATGGGCGAAGGCCTGGATAAAAAAAAATGGTAAAAAGGCAATAACAACGATTCGAAAATTTCATATAAGAGCTAAACGGCAGACAAACAAAAATGAGTCATCAAATCAAGGTTTTAACAGCAGAAAATACTAACAATAACTAAAAAAAAGTTAAAACATCTCATCAGCCACACTCACCTACAATAAATAAATGACTGTAGTCACTTAAATAATTTAAATATTTTTACAAAAAAATTTTTTCTTGTAACTACAATAACAAAAAGAGAAATTTTGCAAATTAAACGTTAAAAGCAGTAAAATTCCGCTAAAATATTGTGAAAAAAAACGAATTTAAATAAATTCAACAAATTCTTTATCACACAACCGTAACGCAAACGATCACGTACTAAACAAATAAAACAATAACAAAAATACATCATAAAAAATAAATACAATAAAAAAACAAAATACATCAACACCAACCAAATTTCCTTTAATATAAACAAACATTTATATTTAATATAAAAAAAAGTTAAACAAAATCACACAGTGATCATGGATTCAAAATCATTGAAGTACAGCTCTTGTGCAATCCTAATGGTTCAACACTTGGCTAAAGTTGCCTTGGCTGCTGGTGAAACACTTTGCCATAGTGAGACTTGTCGTCCCATCGAAGAATATTGCTCGCAGTTTGAACAGACTTGTTTGTCGTGTAGCAATGCCTGTGATCCGCATGATTTAAAATACGATGCCGGTGCTTGTAGTCAACAGTGTAGTGGTATGTTGGGCTATTTTATTATATACATAATAGCTTTGCGTGATCGGAATTCATTTTTGTTGATCCATGTAAATATCCATGCTTTATTACAAAACAGAGGCAGGCATAACATAAATAAAATGCGACTTTTAGATTTAGATTTGTGAACTTTAACCTATATAATATTGTTACGCTTTTCTCTCTTTAAAAACGCTTTTCCGTGGACCCGAAGATTTGCAAATGAATACAAGAGCCGTGTGCAGTAATTAGGGTTAAGAATGGTACAAATTTTATTAACAAATACACTTAAACTAATTTAATAAAGAGCTTATATAAACTAATACAGCTTAAACTACTAAGGCCTAATAAATCAGTCAAAGTTTAAACGCTGGTTTAATTAAACTAAACCCAAATTTATTTGTAGTTTAAACTAAATAGGAGTAAATCAGTGAACCATGCTTTATGTGTAGTTAAAAACATAATATTGTGGCAGCACTAGAATAAATGTCAAAAAACAGCTGTTTTGCAGCAGGCTATCAATTCTTTGTACAATCAAAAAGACAAAAAAGTTAAGAAAATTTCAATTATATTTCGCCAAATTGTACCAAGAAAGGAATTATGTTTATGATTGGCGAAGTAGAATAGTATAAAAGAGTACTAGAGTGTAAGAAAACAGGTCGAACAAGATCTGAAGAAAAAGTGGAGGCTGGGAAAAAAAGTTGAAAGCTCGTTCAATGCAAAACATATGGTCTGTAAGTAATAAAATCATATGGCCTGTATTAGTAGTTTAAACGCCCAATTTTATGCGTTTACAGATGGTTTAAATACTGTATTGATTTATAGGTTTGCTAGTTTAATCACATTTTAAACCAAAAATGGAGATTGACTTGCACTGATTTATTAGCCCTAAATTACACACAAATATTCACAACTGGTTACCACTACGCCTACCCCGCTGTAGTTTACGCACGTCTCTTGGCTGGCTGCGCAAATATTCACGTAACACCTCTTTGTCTGCTGCTCGTCACTTACGAGACTCGCTGTGCCGTCACTCACAGTTGATACACCAATAAAGACTCACTGGCTTTACCCTTACACACGTCTATTCTCTGCGCTTTACTCCTTTACTCCAGTCGACACGATAGACTCCACAATAATCTCAATTCCACGACAGACTTTGCTGTCACTATAGACTGTCCTATAGTTTCTCCTTTTCCCAACTCACGTGTTGTAATGCACAGACTGCTCTTATATCACTCACTACTGTATCGCAGACTATTATTCACTCACAACTTAATTATCAACTGACTTGTTTACTTGCAACTGACTGACTTGTTCGGAACTGACTTGTTCGCAACTGACTCACAACTGCAACTCGTTCACAACAGAACTATAACTGACTTGCCATTGGATGCGTCACTCCTTTTTATACTTCGCACAAATACCACTAGAAGTTTCAAGCACTGTCTAGACGATCATTATCATCTTATATGTTGTTTACAAAGTGCCTAATTAAGTTCATGTGGTAACTATGTACATACATACATGTGTATATGCATACGTGTGTACATCTTTAACTAAGCAATGCATGGTGGTTGTTTACCTTTTGCCTTTCGTTTGAATTGGCATGTATGTATGTTCGTAGGCATGTGTATCTTCTTAACGAGCAGACTGTTTTTGTTGTTCTTATCGCTTGTTTACGTTTAATCAAGCTTGTATGTGCTACGCATGTATTTAGTTGTTTGCTACTATTATAGATTATTCTTTGCATTGACCCTGTAGGAATATTTTCGCGTAACACTTAAATTAACCCTGTTGGAATATTTTTGTGTAATGCTGCTTAAACTTTTCGACGGCCATTTTCGCAACAATATATAGTTTTAGCATTTTTTCGTTTTTTTCGGTTAATGACTTTTTTAGTTTTAGCGTTTTTTTTTTTTAGCTGTGGCGTGTTTTAGTTTTGGTGTTTTTTTTTCATTTTGGCGTTTTTTCGGTTTTTGGTGATTTATTTGAGTTTTAGAATTTTTTTTAGTTTGGCGCTTTTTTTCGTTCTGGTGATTTTTATCGGTTTTCGGCGATTTTTTAGATCATTCGTTTTTTAGTTCTGGCAATTTATTTTAGTTTAAGCGATTTTTTGTTTGTTTTGGTGCTTTTTTCTCGTTCCGGCGAATATTTCAGTTCTGGGCTTTTTTATTTTAGCGGTAATTTTTAGTTTTGGCGATTTTTTTATTTGTTGGCGATTTATTTGAGTTTTAAATTTTTTTTTTAGTTTCGTGCTTTTTTTCGTCTGAGGATTTTTTCGGTTTTTTAGA